>LPNX010603558.1:40783-74642 GCA_001517045.1 Pseudotsuga menziesii
GTACAAAAATTTATGATGATATTCTCAAAGATTGTTCAATAGCAGGACAAGCACAAATTTTGAGATGTTTATTGGTGTCCAAGAAGTTAGAAGGTGCTATGTCATTATTGGGTATTCACAAGGTGACAAAAGAGTCGAAACTAAAACATAATGTGATCGAAAATATAGGTGATGCAATAAAAAAAATTGGAAAGTCCAGAAAGAAAGATACCAATGCTACACGTAGAGAAATTAAGACAGCAATTGTTTCAGCTAGTACTAGACAAAAACGTTTGACAACACAACTAGCACAAACAATTGGAACCTCAAGAAAGACATTACACAAACATAGCAAATTCAGAATACAAATAGATGAAATTGATGAACTTGCTTGTTGGACAATTATTTGTAGACAACCTTACAAAGATAGAATGGGAGAAGGTGTTAAATATATTGTACAAAAATATTGGTTGGAACATGTTCGAGTTTCACCAAATTCAAGGGATGTGATACGACAAAGAGTATCACGAAATGTATATGAAATCCATCCAAAACATATAATGGAAATGAGATATACCAACTTGTGATGTGGAATCCATCTCTGATTTGTAAGTCACAAGCCTAGGTGGACGAGATATCTGAGGTGGAGGTCGAAGAGTACTGGGATCTTTAAGAGCACATTTTCAATTGGATATCCTCCCCTTTTCAACTCCATAAAACTCTGAATGAATATTAGTATAGTCTGGCTTCATTCCTAAAAAAACATCGGCATAAAAATCCTAGCAAACTAATTAGGAACCTCATCGTTCCATGGCAACCGACCATAGGATGCAAGGAACCGATCATATAAAAAACGTGCAAGTTCAGGGTGCTTAAAATATTGCACTTTCAATGCTTTACGCTTTAGGCCCTCTTTGAAGTTAAACATTGAGTTGGTCTGTTCTCTAGTCACTCTCTGCTTCACAACAACCCACTTGTCTGGATCCATCACCTGTGCCTTTCTTCTCTGCATCAAGGAAACAAAATCGTCTATTGTTGGTCGAAGATCTTCATATACCTCAATGAATTTTTGCAATGATTGCAAAACCATCTTTATACTTTGTTTGTTCTCTGGAGCGAGATCCAAACTAGAAAGATCGTTTTGCAGCTTGTCATAGTGAGCCCTACAACTTTCAAGGGTCGTTTGTTGATTACCACTTTCCCATGGAAGCTCCTCCGGTAAATCTGATGGATAGGTCGAAATGGGTGTACAATCCTCAGCTAGTTGGACATATTGCGTCCTACCTTGACCTTCGCCACTCTGTGTAGGATGAAGAGCCTCTTGCAAATCTTGCTCTGCATCCACGCTTGTCTCCCATACAGAAGGTTGAGATCCACGTTCACCCATAGAGGATAAATGGGATTCATCTCTATCACTATCGCTACGTCGATGATCAGACAAATGTGAACTATACAGTAAGCTTGAATCCCGAGGTGAAGTCAACAATATTCGATTTTCATTTGGGACACCAACTCCCGAAGAATGTGATGACCTCCTACGCTTCTGTCTCAAAGGATGCTCCATTTCTATTTGATATGATATCTACATGTTTACACAAATATCAACTCATCACATATTCAAATTCTACATGTTAATTAATCAACTTCAAAGACCTAGCTACTAAAAAACCTAAGATTTTAATAAGGATGTAGATGTCTCTAATATTATCTAATAGTTCTTAAAATGAATATAGCTAATTTATTATCTATTTCCATTTGATATGATATCTACAAGTTTACACAAATATCAACTCATAACATATTCAAATTCTACATGTTAATTCCTCAACTTCAAAGACCTAGCTACTAAAAAACTAAGTTTTTAATAAGGACCTAGATGTCCCTAATATTATCTAATATATCAACTCATAACATATTCAAATTCTATATGTTAATTCCTCAACTTCAAAGACCTAACTACTAAAAAAACTAAGTTTTTAATAAGGACCTAGATGTCCCTAATATTATCTAATAGTTTTTAAAATGAATATAGCTACAAATATTTTCATTATTCCATAAAATCATAAAATAAATTGTTCCTTAATATTATCTAATAGTTTTTAAAATGAATATAGCTAATTTATTATCTAATAGTTTTTAAATGAATATAGCTACAAATATTTTCATTATTCCATAAAATCATAACAAAAATTGTTATCGATTTGAATTATTACGATATGTGGTTACAATGTAAGCACTCAAAAATAAAAACAATTAAAATTATACTAATCATCTTTATCTAGTAAGCCACCCAAATACAAACAAAGCAAGAAGTAAGCAATGGTAATTATAGAGCTAATCTTGGAGTAGAGGGATACAAATTTTGATTTATTTTGTATTAACTACATGGGACATATAGGTACACTTATTAGCAATATAAATACTTACCATAATAAAAGACATGTTATAACAAAATAAAGTGTAGGAAGCAATGGCATATTTTAATTCCAAACAAAAAGATGTTGTACTCTGTCCATTCGGACAGAATTCATGCGCTCTATCCACATGGATAGAGCGCATGAATTCTGTCCATTTGGACAGAGTTCATGCACTTTGTCCACATTGACAGAGTTCATGCACTCTATCCAAACATCTATCGAATGATAAATTTGGGTAATAGTACATACCTTGAAGAAGAAACAAGTAAAAACATTACTACTTTCGCTTCCTCTAAATTTTATGTGTAGATATCAATCGTGGAGTAATTGGAGTTATAGATTTGATCAATCATATCTATAACTCCAAATACTCTGCGACCCATATCTACAAATAAAGATAAATGTCCCTTCTTTATATAAATGACATTGCGATCGATATCTACAAATAAACTCGATCAATGAAGGAAGCAAAACAAACCAACCACCGAAAAAATGAACAATACCTGCCAACAATGTACAAAAAGTTATAGTATGAAAAGTGTAATTATCAGCATTTGCATATTACTTCATGTTAATACAGGTTGTAATCAGTTCAGCTTAGAGCTTATGTATAATTAGTTTACTTTGTATATATTATTTCTATAACCCTTTGTATATGTTAAAGCTTAACCACAAAAAGATCTTACTTTTATGAATGCAGAGTTGATCTTTGGCTATTTATAGGCTTAATAATCAGATCAATCAGTACAATATCCTAATATAATGGTAAGTATAAAGTGTAACTAATAATCATTATACAGGTTATTTGGGATTATTTTATGCCATATATTAATGGCAATGATACTAACCTCAGTGTAATAATAATTGTTATTTGTAATATTTGGTATTTTATATTAAAAATACACAGTTCAAACAATCAGTAATCGGTAATATTTGGTATTTTATGTGTAATAATATTTTTTTGTTTATGATTTATTTAAAAACAACTAAAATTCTTTATGCTAAGTAAAGTGATCAGGGACAGAGTTGATGAAATCTGTCTATGTAATATTTTATATTTTATATTAAAAATACATAGTTCAAACAATCAGTAATCGGTAATATTTGGTATTTTATGTGTAATAATATTTTTTTTGTTTATGATTTATTTAAAAACAGCTAAAATCCCTTATGCTAAGTAAAGTGATCAGGGACAGAGTTGATGAACTCTACATGGACAAAGTTGATGAACTCTGTCCATGGATAGGTTCATGAATGAATATCTTCATCATAATACATATGAACTAAAATTAAAATTAAAAGAAATCTACAATATCCTAATATAATGGTAAGTATAAACTGTAACTAATAAGCAAAAAACAACTAAAATCCCTTATGCTAAATAAAGTGATCAGGGGCAAAGTTGATGAACTCTGCATGGGTTGTTGAACTCTGTCCATGTGGATAGAGTTCATCAACTCTGTCCATTTGGATAGAGTTCATCAATGAATATCTTCCTCATAATACCTATGAACTAAGATTAAAATTAGAAGAAATCTACACTACTAATTAACATATGCAAACTTTAAGATAAAAAAACTATAAAATTAAAAAAAAACTACGACGAAAAAAAAATGTAAGCTGTTGGCTACGACAAGCCATGAATCACTTGTTCAACGTTCGAATTAAAAAAAAATTTGCAAAAAAAAAAACCTAAATACCTGACAAAAAGAGAGCAGAGCACGAACAGGTCACGGACAGACCCTCCAAGAACAGAACACGAACAGACCTCCACGCCGAATAGACCTCCATGAACAGACATCCACGCTAACAGCGTGCCAAACAGGTGGCAGGGTGGCGGACGTACACGTTAACGTAAAAAAGGAGGGACTGTAGGAGGAGGTGGGGACGGGGACGACGAGCGACAAATCGGGTCGTGGAACAGGTACAATAGGCGACCAGGCAGACAAGCACGACAGGGTGGCGAAACAAGCACGATGGGGTGGCGGGACATGCACGACGGGGTGGCGGGACATGCACGACGGGAAGACAACAAACGACAGCACACAGAAACCATGAAAATGGGGCCGCAGCCGACCTTTTATGCAGAATAATTGTTCGGCCGAATACACATTGAACCGCTGATTAAAATTACCAGCCGGCTATGCGTTCCGTCAAATTAAATGGCTCCTGTTAAAAAGTATTCGGCCGAATAAGGAATCTGTTATTCAGCCGAATAACTATAGTTATTTGGCCGAATAATATTTTTAATATTATAAATTTTGTATATAATTGTATTTTTTATTATTTATGTTATGTTTTGAGTATATAAAAAATACAATTTTCATTATGTAATGAAAAAGAAATTATAATTCTTATCTTTAAAAAAATACTATATTTGTTTGTGTAATTATTCAATGAATGAATAATAAACTACAACAACACCTAAAAACATTAAAAAACATATATATACATATAAGATGAATCAATAATTAAGTATTTTATAATTAATATATTTTATCAATATATCCTCAGAATTGATATAAGACCTTCTGAATTAATAAAACAATAATTTAATATTTTATCATTGATTTATTTCACCAATACATCTTTAGAATAGACGTAATACCTTCTCTTTAAGGAAGGTTTCCACTCGTTTTATCAATGATGAATTGGTACTCTGATTCACGGTGAAAAGGAAAAGAGAGTCGTTCATGAGAGATAATGATCAAATGAATTCCATTGATGATGAGAATCATCGCTTGAGTCAGAGATAAAATATCTTTGGAAAAATTAAAATCATTTGGCATTATTTTATCATGATGTCAAATTATTATGCTCGATGAAAGTACATCAATCCGTTTATGGAAGAAGGATAATGTTGTTCATTTTTAATTGGGATTTTGTCTCATAATTTTTTACATATATCACTATGTGATTTTGCTCTATATTTTTTCACATCCTTATAATGAGATGGTGTCAAATTAAGTGGCGCATGTTTTTGTTTTAGTATTAATAAATAAAAATAAATAGTAAATTTCAAATTTATAAAATATAAATTCAAAGTAGTTAAGTTGATTAGATTTTAAAGTATTTTATGATATTCTAAATAGTTAATATATATTTTTAATTTTTAATTTTATAATAATAATAATTTATTTTTAAGATTATAACTAAGTCAAATATATAAGACTTCCTTGTTTTTGGGACAAAAGACTCTCTTTTCTATTAAGATTTAACAACTAAAATTTATAAAAATATCTTATATTTTAGAAATTTAAACTTATAACCTTTTTAAAATAAAAGACATTCTTAACTATTAAATCTATTCAAACACTTTCTCTCTCTATAAACTTTATTTCATATTTATTTTGATTTTATATCACTTTTGTTTTAATTTTAATATGACAAGTATTTTAAAAAATGTGAATACATTAGTTTTCAACATAAGTGTCGAGTAATCTTTGTGTTAAGAAAATAACTCGTCGACACATGTGGTTGTGTGAGAAAAGGTTTGAGGGAGTTATATGTATGGGATACGTTGCATATATTTGATGGTTAATTGTCAGTCTTTGAATTAAATAGACCATATCACTTTCATATCATAAAATCTTTTGTAATTTTTTTAATGGCAAACCGTTTATAAAAGTGGAGTTTATAGTTATGTTGTAACTTTGGGGTTGTTTATTTTTTCCTCACATGAAAAAAATATATTTATATTAAAGGTATATATAATATTATAGGAGATTTTTAAGAAAATAAATTGTGATACAACAAATTATAAAAGATAAGATCAACAAACAACTACTATATATATATCATCTATATTTTAGAGATTATGAAACACATGATTAGTAGACATATTCTACATCACATATTGCTTGAGAAGATAAATAAGATACAATCATAAGCCACATAAATGAACCATCCTATAAGCAGAATTGTAAAAAAGAGAGACTAACATCGCCAGAAAAGACAAACATCTAGACAATATTTTCCAGGAGAAAATAACATCAACTGAGTCCAAAAATAATAAATGTTACAAGGCTCTGATCACAATAAAAAACATAAGAAACTCCTAGAGCCTGCAACTGTTGCTTTATAAACATTGATGTTAGAGATGATAAATTTGAACATGATCTGTTGTAACTACAATTTCATTGATGAATTCCTCAAAATATATGTATCCTCCAGGAACCAAAAAAACTAGTTTTGATAATATGTCGGCATCCTCAATAAATTCCCTATAGATATGTTGAAAAGAAATACTTGAAAATTATGCATGAAGAATTCTGATTCCTTCCATCGAGCTATCAAGAACTATTACCTGTAGGGTACAATTTGATAGAACCAAATCAATAATGGACTTTGAATCCCCTATCACCTATAAATGAGGAATGCATTTTGATCTACCAAATTGTAGCAGACTCCATAATGCCATAAGTTCATCCCTGGTATTAGTCTCTCCGTGTTACACCTAAAAACTGGTACCTTGCTCAATCCCCTAAAGTTCCCTGGCTAAAGCATCTTTTGGAGGAGCTTTTTGCTCAATTCTAGGAGGCCTGACACACTCTGTCTCATGACATAGAGCGTCGGCCCTTCTCGACGCCTTTTGCCCAATTAACAGAAGTACCACTTACACTTGTTTCCTATGAAAAAGGTGTGTCGGCCCTCTTTGACACCTTATGCTATTAGGCAAGGAGCGTCAACGCTATTAAAATGGAAAAAAAGAAGAGATTTTGAGAACCTTCTAGATGAAATTCCTCATGGAGGCTTATCCAAATTGTCTAGAATAGGTGGCATTCGTACTCGTATCCTCTAGGGATGATCCCTCACTTTCCTCCCAAAGAATCTCAACCACTTTGGCCCCTCTTTGGCCTATATATACAAGCTTCATGGATCATGATAAGATAGGATCGAGAGAGCACCTTTATGGTGTTGGAATCATTACTAGTATAGGAGGAAAAGAGTACGGTCTTGTGAGTGAGATTTGTAGAGTTTGTAGAGTGTGTGAAAGCGAGTCAAAAGGCATTGTGAGAACAAGGCTTCGACATCAAGGCTTTGGTTGTAGTTTTCTTCTCTGTTTTTGTTAATACAAATATGTTCCTCCTTCCCATGAATGCTTTGTACTTGATTTGAGTTATTCACTGTTTTTCTCCTTGATCATTAGCATAGATCATTAAATTATCTTGTTGCTTTCACTTTTGTATCTTGTTCCTTACTTTCTTTTGTAGGTAAAACTGATCGTAAGAGAATTCACAAGGCAAGGATCACCTTCACTGTGAGGTAAGAAAGCTTTAAATTCAAGTAGTTTGACAATCTAGGGAGATGATGCATTGTTGTGAGTCTTTTGTTCTAGACTTGCCCCATGTAGACTAGGGAAACAACCTTTGTCTGCATTGATTGAGAATTTTCGATAACAAAACTAATGACCATACTGGGGAACGACTAGATCTATGAATTTTTTTGTTTTGCTTTTGATTACAAGCTCTCAAAAATTCTTTCTTTCTCATTTAAGGATTTAAGGGGTGAAATTCATCTTATGACAATTCCATCTGCCTCCTCAGGTTAGTGTTCACACTCGGCAAATTTTTGTTTGATTTCTAATTGCTTATGTTAAAGGTTTTTTCTTCTTTTTGATTCTCTAGAACCGTCGACGCACTTGGGGTCACTCTGACAGAGTGCCAACCCCTTGAATCTTCCTCATGCATTTTGTCTATTCTCACAGAGCGCCACTGGTGCCTTTCACCTGGACACATAAAGCACCGCCGATGTTGTCTGTAATAACCAAAGAGCGTCAGCCTCTTGGGGATGCCCTGGTTCATCCCTGCAAGGTGCGTTGAGGTAGGAAAACCTCAAATCTAGAAACACTCTTTTGAAAAAAAAATGTTTGGTTTGGGTTTTTGGATCTACTGTTTTGATTGTTGTCAGATCTTATAGTGTGCACTTAGCCTGAATATATCTTTTTAGTATAATCTTAAAAAATTATCTTAGTGAAGGCTCCAAAATTTAGGGATTTTGTGTTTTATAAATTCAGTCTTGGGTATTATTGTTTGCATTTAGATCTCTGAGTCTTTCTTGATCCATAAAAATAAAAAATATTATAGTTTCTTGTGATTTTGGTAGAGTAATTTTACTTTTTCTTTGCATTTCTATTCCAAGAATATATCAAAAACAAAAATAAAGGTTATATCTGTTGCTTTGCTTTGATTAGGTGCTTTGAATCTAATTGTTTACATAGAGTAGTAGTTATTCCTTCTTGAATTTTGATTGTTAAAAGCATAAAAGTTAAAGCATTAGGGAACTTATTCTTTTTCTATTAGAGATCTCTTTAGGTTGAGCATTCATAGGTTTTGTGTGTATGAAAATTGTCAAAGGTTGAAGGACGAGTTATTAAGTTGCATGGTGTTTTCATTTATTGCTTGAAAGGAAAATATCTCTCCTTTAGTCTAGATAGGATTCATTTAATCTTGCAATTACTACACACCTCATAAACATTCACTAACCGTCAAGATAAAATCAACTTAGTAGCTTAGGTTAAAATTCTTAGAAATTTGAGTGGCAAAAGACGTGTTTCGTCATCTATAAACATAGGAACTGTCGTTTTTTTCCTGCACTTCATCCTGGGGACTATGTGGTTCTTCCACATACCCATCGGTACATCGAATGACTTTTCACATACCCTCAAGGTGTATCGAAAATTTCTTCATGTACTCAATAGTATATCGGAAGGCCCCTTAATGGTTGTGCATCAGACAACACTAACACGAATTTGAGATCCCATGTACCTTGAATATATCGAGAGAACCTTCTAGGAACCTATACCAATTAAGAAAATCCTTTTGGTCGTCTTGTTGAAGAAATACACCGAGAACAACACTTGGGGAGCTACTACGCATGTGTCATTCAGGTAGTTGGGTATTCAGGAAAGGGTATGGTCCAAATCCTCCTTGTCACATTTTATTGTTGGACCCTACGGTATATCACAAGTCCTGACAACTTGACACTCCTAGTAAGGATCTGATTTTCAACCCTTCCTATCACTTATGTTTGCTTGTGACCTTAGCCTGTGCAGGAGTTTGGTGTGTGATATTTTTGACTATAAGGCCTTGAGAGTATAGTTTGTTATCCAACATTCTGGCTAAGCTACCTGTGAGGAGATCTCACATACTATAGGGTTTACCACCTAAATTTCCTCTCACCACAAGAG
This sequence comes from Pseudotsuga menziesii, assembly GCA_001517045.1. Lineage (NCBI taxonomy): Eukaryota > Viridiplantae > Streptophyta > Pinopsida > Pinales > Pinaceae > Pseudotsuga > Pseudotsuga menziesii. The sequence continues at coordinate 50,369 of LPNX010603558.1, forward strand.
AAAGAAAAGGGGAAACAATGGACCAGTCTATTTCAACTGATCCACCTGTAGAGGGAATTCCAATTATTGAATCTGGGGAAGAGTATTATTCCTTTGAAAATCCATCTACCCCTATTCTGGTAGTGGTTTAAATAGCTTCTTCACGTGACTCAACCTTTCACTTCCAAATGGAAGGCCATTCTGGTGCACAAGATTCGGTATTTTCCCAACCATTAGATGACCCCATGGAATCAGAATTTGGTACAACTTCTTTGTTTTTGGAGACATTCTTAGGACAAGCCGTTTTCCAGTATGGCACTACTACTTTGTCGTATACCACCCCTCCATGATATTTAAGATTTATCTCGAATGATGAAATCCTCGTGCCAGTTTAGGAAAGTCGGGCTCGTTTGCGTACATTGGGGGAGAACATAAGAAGGAGTATGTATCCTTTAACTAGTCATTCAAAAATAGACACTCTTGAATACCATGTCCCTATTTAGTCTCATGTTGCTATTGTGTCAGAATACTGTCTCAAAGTGTAGTTTCTTACGATCTGGTCCAACCTTCTATCCCTTCCCTACTAGTTCAAACTCTCCCACCTGTTTCTAGTTTACCCATAAATCGTATGACTGGGGGAAAATACTCGGCACAAGTTGTTTCAACAACCGGGAAAATTAATTCAAATGTTGGAAAGACTCTCACTTTAGGGAAGTCGATAGTCAGTGAAACTTCAATGACTACAAATGTGGTTATCCCTTCCTCCGTCATGGGAAAACCTTCATGGTTTCAACCTATGACTAACTAACCTACATGGGGATATACTTACCTAGTGATCAAGCAATAATGGTTAATCAAAATTATCAACAAATTCCCTCGGGAAATATTTATCACAGGATCCCTTATCTTAATAATACTAATACCCCATGGGAGCATCCTAATTGGATGAATGTCCCCACCTTCGGGAGGCCATTTGCAAACTCATTTGGGGGGTCACGAGGAGGCTCACCTTGGGGGCCATCTAGAGTTCCAACGTCTGGAGTTCCACCACCTAAAGGCCCACCACTTGGAGGTCCCCCATCTAGAGGCCCACCTAGAGGTGCACCGTCCAGAGGTCCACCGTCTCGAGGCCCACCTGGACGCCCACCTGGAGGTCCACCGTTTGGAGACCAACCACCTGGAGGCCCACCACCTAGAGGATCATCAAGGGGATCATTTGGAAACCAACCACCACCGAACCAGCCTATTATAGAAGGACCCTCGACACCCCATTTATCAATCCGCTTACACTCCTACTGGTACGCAGATGCCTTACCAATACTACTTGTATTCGACACTGAATCAACAGTTACCATTTATGGATACGCTTTATCTACCTGATTTGTCATGATTGATTAACGATCCTATTCACCACGATCCTTCATGGCTAGCTATTCTTGTAAAGTTACCTTCGTATATATTGAAATTTGATGGCAATCCTAGTGAAGATCCCAAAAACTATGTAATGACTTATCATTTATGGTGTTCACCAAACTCTCTAATGGATGGTTCCATCCATTTGAGACTTTTTCAAATAACTCTCACAGGAACTACCACTAAATGGTATATATAATTTCCTCAGCATTCCTTTTGGGATTTCGACACTCTAGAAATGGCATTTTTAACACATTTTCAGTTATCAATTAGATATGAAACAGGTAGATAATTTAACCTCACTTCGTCAAACCACTTCCACCCATATATCTGATCATATACATGAGTGTAGATGATGACGTATGTTGATTAAGGCTCCCATCCCTGATCAATTACTTTCCAATTGGTTTACTAAGCCATTACTTCCACCAATTGCTAGAAATGTTTCCATGGGAGGTGTTGTTACTGAAGAGCAAGCTACCAGTCATGCTCAGTACCTAGACTTGGTTTATTCCTAGTCATGAAATCTATACGATTTGATTCTGAATGCTCCTCGCCCTACTTTGGACCCTTTAATACCTTCGAAGAAACCACTTGCCAATGACATACTTGGTTCTGTTAAGACACAATTGACCGACAAATCCATGAAAAAACAAAATCAACCTGCTTCACCAGCTAGCCATATTATAGCCATTCCCAATACTACTTTTGTTCTGGTTGCTCCTACCGAAGCTAATGCGCTTCAATCCTCAGAATCTTCGGGGAAAAAGAAAAAAAGGAAGAAATATATCCACTAAATCTATGAATCAATAGGAAGATAATAAAACACAAAATACAGATGTCGAATCTAGAAATAAGAGAAAGGAAAATTTTCCCTGCATTATATGTAGAGGTTACCATTTCACCGAAGAATGTCCTCGTCGCGAGGACGTTAGAAAATTTCTGAAAAACAATTTCACCCTGGCAGTTTTGATAGATCCTTTTCCTACCCAACAACATTTGATTAATCATCAATCATTGCATGGGTCTTCCTCATCTTCCATCGATGAGGTCAAAATGATGTCTAGAGAATCGGTTAACATCGCAACTAGATCCCAGAAATATGATCCTCCTTCGGAGAAAAATAATTCTAGCACACCAATTGATAAAACTAAAGCTTCTATCCATCCTCCTACCAACAACATTCACATTGAAAAAACCATTCTTGATACAATCCTAAGGCCACCCAAGAGTACAGTTCAGAAATTAGTGTTTAATCCTAGTGCATGTGTTGCCCAGTACTACAATCCAGTGGAATATTTGGCTCAGGCACCATGTGTTATGTTGTTACACCAAAATATCATCACCATCATGTTATGCGATAGATATTCCCTTATTTGATCCAATCCCTCAGAGTTTCCCTAGAGAAATGAAGGTTCAAATTAACCCCTTGCAATTCTTCCATGTGTTGAGCTGGTAACACTCCTCTCCCATTGACAAAAAGTGTTACCCAAGTCAGCACCACTTTTGATACATGAGCAAGGATAGGTTCCACTACTCCTATCCTTACTGCAAGAAGCGATGCCCCCTTAACACCTCCTGTTTTCTTCATTGGAGGAGAGGTGCTCAAGTTTTCAAGGCAAAAAGAGAAGCTTCGAGAGGATTATCGAAGATGACCTCCGTGGATCCTCATCCCTATGGTTTAGGACCAGCTAGAGCTCGAGATCCTCCCTTCTTGGATATAATATCCACCTCACCCATGAGATCCTCAACCATTCCTATCCTCCCATGCCTTTAAATACTGGCTCACCCCCCATGGGACAAAAGAGGAAGAATTATGTTGCATACCCAAACTCTGTAAAAATCATTGTCGAGTCGTTGGAGGCAAGGTGAATTTAGAGGCAAGGAGCCATTGGAAGGAACTCTCAACACCAAGGCATGAAGGTTGTAGTATCTCCAATCATTTATTAATAAGGAATGTATTTTCTTTCCCATATTTATTGTTTCATATGTATGTATTGCTTGATTCCTTGGTCACAAGCATAGATCTAGTTGATTATATTTTATGCTATCATGTTTTCTTTGTTGTCTTCCATGTTTTACAGGTTCTTCTGCAGTAAGCTTCAAGGATATCGAGGAAAACCTTTGAGAAAAGTATAATGGCATCATATTCTAGTGATGAAATAGATCTAGGGAGAGTCTAGCATTCTGTGTTTGTGTTTTGTTCTAGATCTGAACCATTCATACTAGGGAACCAACTCTTATCCGCAGGAGGTGTGTATTTCTGGCTAAAAAAAGTGGCGACTCTGCTAGGGAGATACTTTGAATTCTGAATCTTTGGTAGGTTGAAACCTCCCCTTTCATTTTCAATTTGTAGATCTACTTTTTCCATTCATAGATCTGTAGATATGCTTTGAATTTGATTGTTTTGCTTCTGTCTGCCTTTGGATCTTCATGTTTTTGGTTCACTGGGTCTTCTCGTTATTGTCTGGGTCCATTTATTTGACTGTAACTTACTATTTTGTTTCATTTTTTTATTTTTCAAATTGCCATCTCAGGCACCACTCCTAGGATGTGTTATAAGTGTGGTTCTAGAGCTGTCACCACTCTTCCTCTATGTTAAAGAAGCGATGCCACCACCATTTATTTGTGTCCAAGAAGCGGTGTTGGACTTGGTAACGCCCTGGTGTGAACCTTCTATAAGCGGTGCCACCGCCCTGTTCCTATTTGTAAGAAGCGGTGCTCAGGCTGGTAACACCCTGTTCAACACCTGTAGAAGCAATGCTAGGTATTATTCTTATCCCTGTTTAGTGTTTGAGTCCTAAATGCTTTTTATTAGTATTTGGATCCATGCTTCAGATAGTTACAGTTGTTTTTGAACTCTGCAATTCATTTTTGAACAGAAAAATCAAATCAAAAATTAAAAAAATTAAAAAAAACAAGCCAGACCCCCCTTGAGCGTGTATGAATTCATACTTATTTTCAAGAATTGTGATTGATGTTGGTATTTAAAGCTTCATAGTTGGCTTTGAATAGAACTTGGTTTTGTTAGATCTTTGATTTCTGTCTTCTTTGATAGAACAAGAAGAGATTCATTCCAGTTTTTCTTCATATGTTATACATGATTTTTGTATGTTTTTTCCTTTTTTCATAAATTGTGACAAAATCCATATAGAAGTTATTGTGGAATGTTGCTTTTAGTTCATTCTCATTTTAGTTGAAAAATTTGAACACTTTTGTATAAAGTTGTAACAATCTTTTCTTGCTTTTCATTAGAGATCTCACTTCTTTTTCAGTTCAAAAGAGAAGATTTTGTTTGTTTTAGTTAGGAAAGGACCATATAAGCAAGTGTCTTTTATTTTTGTATGGGATTTATTCTATGTTTCAAATGAATTGAACCTATCTCTCCATTCCTTAAGTAGGGCATACTTTGAAAGTGAAAGTGAAATTTTTTCACTATCATACTGCATGGTTTTACTTTTCTGTCCTCACCTCATGCATCCACCTAACCGTTCAAGATAAAATTAAGCGCTAGCTTAGGTTTAAAATTTTTAGCAATTTGTGTGATAGGTTAGTGACATGTTCGAGCATCATAAAACGTAGGAGTTGTCGTTAATTTGTCTGCACTACAACCCGGGACTCGCGTGGTTCTTGCGCGTACCATTCATATATCGAACGACCTTTCATGTACCCTTGAGGTATATAGAAAGGTACTTCACATACTTGATTGTATATAGGAAGGCCCCTTGTGAACAGTTGTGCATTAGACAACACTACTACCGATTTGAACTCCCACGTACCTTGCGTATATCGGGAGACACTTTTAGGAATCCTGAGACCATCCAAGTTAACCCTTTGGTCGTCTTGGCATCACAGTAGTTGTGAAGCCTTGATAATCCCGTGAGGTTCCAGATCTTTGATCCATTCCTCTCACATATTTTGCTTGCTTATTTAGTTTGAGTAGTGCTTGTTATCTGTACAGTAAGGATTTTTTAGAAGAGAGAGATAGTTTTGTTACATAGTTATGGCTTCTCCCTCCAGGACTACCAACCAAGAGACTCCTTTACCAAGCATGTCTTTTGTGTTCCCTCTATATGGGGATGTTGGTACTCCTCTCATGGCTATGTTAAGCATTCCTGGATTGACTATTGGATTACCTCTTTGGTTATTCTCCAGTGTAGTTATCCCATGTACATCAATTGCTTTTGATCCTAATCCTTCATCGCGATAGCATCAACCTCATGTTGATCCCTCACCTTCTTCACCAGATGTGTCTTCTCCCATTTTTTCCTCTTCTCCTGTTGAAAGTTGTAGTACTAGCAGTCAGGTGGATAAGAAGAAGAAGAAAAAAAAAAAAAATTCAACCAATTACTCCTCCCATTGTGGAGAGTGTTGACCTGCACACCCAAAAACCATGTAAGCCCAAATTCCCTTGTAGGCTTTGCAAGGGCGATCACCTTCTGAAACACTGTCATGGTCTGGCCCTAGTTTTAGAAGATTGGTCTTAGGTTTCTCGAAAACCTATGTCATCAGCCTTTGGTCATCATACTGATGATCCCCCCTCAACTAGTGACTTTATGGTTAAGAGTCGGAAGGGTAAAGTCAGAAATCCTTGCTTTCTATTTAAGGATAGGTACTTTACTTACCTTTGTCCTCGCATGGATGAAGCTTCTAAGTTGTTGGAGGATATTACTGGTTCTTGTCAAAATATTCCAACAAGTTATCATAAGTTGTCTCTTGAACCCCCTCTGGTTGACCAAGTGGTTGATTCGGTTCTAATTTCGGTCGATCCCACTCTTCCTTTGAAGAGTGAAGTTGAAGTGGCCAATTCAGATTCATCTGTGGTTGATCCCACTCTTCCTTTTAAGAGTGAAGTTAAAGTGGTCGAGTCGACGTCATCTCCACCCAATCCCACTCTTTCATCAGAGAGTATTAAGACTAAAGTAGTCGCTTTGACCAAATCTTCGTCTTGTTCTTCTCTTCTAGTAGAGAGTGAACTTAAAGCCGCTGAAGTTTTTATGCTTCATTCTGATTTTTCTCGACAAGAGGAAATTTCATCTCTTTCGACCGAACCCTCTCCAAGTAGTGAGGTTATTTCCTTTGACTGGAGTAACCTAACAGAACCTCGTCTTCATTCGAGTGTCCCTTTCCAGATAGATGTGCAAGTTAACTCTAAGAGCATACTCCACACTATTGCTAACGAAGGGGTTTCTGTTAGCATTATATCCTCTACTACTTGGAAAGCCATAGGTTCTCCTTCACTTTTTCTAGCCACTGATCATATACTGGCTTTTAATCGAAGACCCACAACACCTTTAGGGATCCGTCCTCAGTTGTCTATTACTTTGGAAGGAAAAACTGTCTGTATCAATGTTATGGTAGTCCAAGGTCCATTAGATTTCAATATGCTCCTTTGGTGTGATTATGTTTACGCCATGAAAGCTGTGGTGTCCACACTCTTTTGAGTGATGTATTTTTCCCATGACAGGAAGATTGTGACCCTTAATCAACTTTACTTCGTTAAACTTGATTATCATGTGACTCCTAGTCATCAGACTTCCCTGAGTGTCCCCCATGTTCTTGTGGCTCTTTCTTCTTCTAGTTAGCTTCTTCCCATCATAGGTAAAATGGGGGGCATGACTCCAGCCTCTAGACATCATACTACAGTTAAGACTCTAGATTTTATGTAGAAGGGGGAAACCTACCAATCTTTGGATATCATGTTGGGTAGGAGCAGGTTTATGAGCATAGTTCTTTTTTTGTGTCAAGCTCGTTAAAAAATGAAATAGATGCTTACGAGCATAGTTCTTTTTCTGTGTCAAGCTCGTTAAAAAATGAAACAGCTTTGTGAGCATAGTTCCCATTCTATGTCAAGCTCGTTAAAAAATGAAATAGATGCCTACGAGCATAGTTCCTTTTCTTTGTGTCAAGCTCGTTAAAAAATGAATCAGATGTTTGTGAGCATAGTTCTTTTTCTGTGTCAAGCTCATTAAAAAATGAAACAATTTCTTGAGAAAAGTTCCCATTCTATGTCAAGCTCGTTAAAAAATGAAATGGATGTCCTCAAGCATAGTTTACCTTTTGGTTTCAAGCTTGCATAAAAATAAAACCATTCTTGAGCATAGTTCGTTTTCTATTTCAAGCTCATTAAAAAATGAAATAGGTTTTCTCAAGCATAGTTTACCTTTTGATTTTAATCTTGCATAAAAATGAAACCATGTTTCAAGCATAGTTATTTTTTGTTTCAAGCTTGTGTAAAAATGAAACAAGTCATTTTGAGCATAGTTCTTTCTTTGTTACAAGCTCGGTAAAAAATGAAGCAGATACCTTGAGCATTCTTTCAACTGATCTTCGAGCTCGTTAAAAATAGTAAGATGGCGTTGAGCTTACTTTTCATTTTTCGTGCTCTGGTTAAAACATGAAAACTGGTTTGAGCTTAGTTTATTACTTTTTCATGCTCTGGATTCAAACATGAAAAAGGTTAATATAGTCCTCTTAAAGCTCTTTTTAGACTCTTAAAATGTGAAAATATTTTTTAGTGAAATTGTCTTCTTCATGCTCATAAAAGGACCTAAAGAGTCATCTTCCTAGTGATATTTTACCCCTTTTTTGGACTAGGGGGCACTACTTACGAAAAAGGTACACTCCAGCCCATCATGACTGGAAGAGTTCTCTAAGGTATTATTTTATACTTTTTTGGTCCCTAGGGACTAAATCATATGAAAAAGGATCCTTCATAGTCTTCTTTAGTTTGTTCAGACTCTCTAAACATGAACTACACCGAGTTCTCTTTCATTGGACTCGTTAAATTAAACATTGAAAGACCCTTTTTTGGGAATGACCCCATCCTTTCTTAGGTTCATGAAACATATGAGTTTGGAATTGTCCTAAGGATGAGCGATATCAAGTGTTTGTTACCCTCTTTGAACTCTTAAAAATGAAAAGAGGCACTCATCAATCATGATGGAGAAATTAAGGGAAGGGAAATGCATTTCATTTTGCAATAATGGCAATTGTTAGTCACCTTTGAACATGGTACTTGTCTACATTTCATTCAATTAATTGGGTATTTAGCTTGTTTTCGAGTCAATCCACTTTCATGAGTCATGTCACTCCTTCGATTCTTTCAAAGAATGCATTGTCCATTGTCGCATTGTGTTCCGCCTCTTCAAGTCAATGCTTCCAAGTCTTCGGTCTTGCCACCCGATGTTCAAAGGGAAGTCATGTTGAGATTTTACACCTGTAGTAAAACAACTTTTTGTCAGTTTCTTTTGAGTCAGTCCTATGGTTACATCATACTCAAAATCCCAGAACTTTGTTCCGAGTTTTTTGTCGTCGATGTGGGATTCATCATGGCCCTCCTTCGACAAGACTATTCCTGTCGACATCATCTCATCATCTGGGAATTAGTCTTAGAAACAAGTTTAGTACCTTGAGATCTATATGCCTCAATGACAATTTCTCTTGCTCTCGACATAGGTTCACATCATTGACATTTGATCGATAGATTTGACTGAGTGTCTGACATCAAATCATCTATTCACACTTAGGATATTATACTAGGGTACCTTGGGAATCATTGACATCAATGGTGATCTCCCTCGCACTTGTTAACGGTTCACATCATTGATCGGTAATCAAGTGGTTTCTACCATGTTCGATTTTAGATCATTATAATCACATGGATAGAATCATACTTTGTGGAAGACAAGATGAAGACCCTGGGTATTTGTTAAAAGCAGTCATAGCTTTCTCCCCAGGTTGCGATGGAGTATATTGTATGAGTCCTAACATGTATCCACATTTGTATGTCTGTGGATGTGCTCAGATTTGCGTTAGTATGACATAGATCTACATTGTATGTCAGGTATCTATCTCGAAATTTGAGTTTTTTCGCATGGATCTACGTTGTATTTTAGTAGACATGACTTTTTTGTATCTCACATGGATCTGATTTGTATTAGTCGGCATCCATGTTGTGAGTCATTTGGGACATGTATCAAAATGTGCTACATAATGTTTGTGATGTTTGATAAGTTCCAACCATTGGACCTTTTCCTTGATACTATACCTTGTTCTTTCAAAGTATTATGACTATCATTTCCCTCTAGCCATCATACTTTGGGGGGAATATTTTTTACACCAAAAGCTCATCACCATCATGTTATGAGATAGGCATTCCCTTATTTTCTCCAATCCCTCAAAGTTTCCCTAGAAAAATGAAGGTTCAAATTAACCCCTTGCAATTTTTCCCTGTGTTGAGCTTGTAACACTCCTCTCCCATTGACAAAAAGCGTTACCCAATTCAGCACCAATCCTGATACATGAGCAAGGAGAGGTGCCACTGCTCCCGTCCTTACTGCAGGAAGTGGTGCCCCCTTAACACCGCCTATTTTCTTCATTGGAGGAGCGATGCTCGAGTTTTCAAGGCAAAAAGAGAAGCTTCGATAGGATTCTCGAAGCTGACCTTCGTGGAGCCTCATCCCTATGGTTTAGAACCAGCTGGAGATTGATATCCTCCCTTTTTGGATCTAATATCCACCTCACCCATGAGATCCTAAACCATTCCTATCCTCCCATGCCTTTAAATATTGGCTCACCCCCCATGGGACAAAAGAGGAAGAGTTGTGTTGCATACCCAAACTCTGTCAAAATCATTCTTGACTCTTTGGAGGCAAGGTGAAGTTAGAGGCAAGGAGCCATTGGAAGGAACTCTCAACACCAAGGCATGAAGGTTGTAGTCTCTCCAATCATTTATTAATAANTTGTTTGTTTTCTTCCATATGTTTCAGCTTCTTCTACAGTAAGCTTCAAGGATAGAGAGGAAAACCTTTGAGAAAAGTATTATGGCATCATATTCTAGTGATGAACCAGATCTAGGGAGAGTCTAGCATTCCGTGTTTGTGTTTTGTTCTAGATATAAACCATTTAGACTAGGGAACCAACTCTTATCCACAAGAGGTGTGTATTTTCGACTAACATATGTCTACCCTCGAAGTACTCCAAATATCTCCTACACATAGGAATAATATGTTATCGGTTATTGGAGCTATGGATCCCGAGAATAACAATGTTACCGCCTTTAAACTGGATGATTTTAAATCGAGGCTCTCCCATCAATTATATTTTCAATTGTCTATGAAATGTATTGGGAAGAAAGTCCATCGTACCATTTTGGATGAAGGCACCTCAACCTCAGTCATGTCTCTGTCCTATTGGATAGATATAGTCTCCCCTGAAATTAACTGTTCACCTACAACATTAAAAGAGTTTGATGGTCGTGGTTTTCAACCTTATGAATTACTGTTCTCTTTGTTGATTAAACTAGGGGGGAAATCAATGTCCATCCATGTCAAGGTTGTCGATGCTCCTCTAGATTATAATATCCTCCTAGGTAGGAATTGGTTCTACGTGATGCAGGTGGTGGCATGGTTCGTATTTCATGTGGTACAATTCCCATTCCACGGGAATATTGTTACTGTTGATCAGTTAAATTTGTGTTCTCCAGACACGAGTCTAACCCTAGGAACAATGTTCTACTCCTAGCCTCTTCAAATATCTAGTATCAAAATGTAGGAGTAGTATTTCTTAAATATTTCTCACTTATGGGAGTCTTTCCATTGAAAAATCCTCCTCCTCCTTCGCAGGTATCATCTGTGAACATGATCTCCTCAATGAGTCATGAGACCTTGGCTAAAGGAAAATCAATTATTGATTCGACATCTTTTAGTCATTTGAAAGAGATTTAATAGGATATCCAATACACCACTTATGTACCCACCCTTCATGATCACCTCATGATGGAATTAGACCCTTACCATTTACCATTTTGGTTAGACCCCCCCCCATCTCTAGATTATCATTTGCAACCTCTTCCATCGAATGAATCCATTATGGAAGTCATGTATTTAGATGAGATTCCTTGGAAACATCATCATCATCGATCTTCTTTTCTTCCCAATTACCAAATGATAGAAGATCATTTTGATTCATTGGTTTCAAATGATATTGTAAGTACTCCTCAGTCACCAGTACTTGTACACAACATTGAGTCTGAGGGTAATTTGAGTAATATTACTAAGACTGTTCCGATCGATATATCAGTGAAACTTGGATTTGTTGAGCACATTCACTTGGGCCAGAACTGTTCTTCTTAGGAAATTGAATCTTATATGGCCCTTTTCAAGGATTTCAATGATGTTTTCGCTTGAACATAAGTAGAAATTCTAGGGATAAATCCTTCGATCATTGTTCACGAGATCAGGACAAACCTTAATGCCAAGTTGTACTTTAGAAACTAAGCCAAGTATATCCAAAAAAATAAATGACTATCAAGGAAGAAGTTGAAAAAATTCTTAGGGATGGGTTCATTAATCCCATGCTGACGGAATGGGTTTCTAATATTGTTCCTGTGATAAAAAAAGCAGGGTACAGTTAGGGTTTGTATTGATTTTAGAGATATTAATAGGGATTGTCCGAAGCACAAGTGTGATGGAAGTGTCATATTTTTTGATCATGGATGGTTTTTCCAGCTATAATCCGATAGAGATACTCCCTTTCGATTAACATAAGACGACTTTCATTTGCACATGGGGGACCTTTTCCTACATAATGTTTCCTTTTGGTATTGAAAATGTTGGTGCTACATTCCAATGCGCCATGTATTATGCTTTCCATGACATTAAACATATCATGGAACTGTACCTCGATGATATGCCTGCTCATTCGTAGCATTGAGAACTTCATGTTTATCATCTAAGAGCCATTTTTCTCAGATGATGTCATTACAACATTCGATTGAATCCACACAAATGTGTTTTTTTGTGTTGAGATAGGAATATTGCTTGGATTCATTGATTCCAAATATGGAATTCGTGTAGATCCATTGAATATTGAAGTTAATTTGACCCTATCCCCGCCTACCAATGTTATTGAACTTCAAAGTTTGCAAGGGAAGGAAAACATTTTGCGTCATTTTGTATGCAACTATGCTAAGAAGACACATGGTTTCATTTGTTTTTTGAAAAAGGAGACACCCTTTGTTTGGCACGACCTTGCACAATGCACATTTGACACTCTCAAACATGCTATTACACACGCACATGTGTTGCAACCACCCGATTATACTAAGGATTATTCCTTGTATGTGGTTGCATCTTAAACCACCATCAGAATGGTACTGGTTCAAAATGGTGAAAACAACCAAGAAAATGTGATTTATTACTTGAGTAAGAGTCTTCTTGACTCTAAAGCACGTTACTCACATGTTGAGAAGTTGGATCTGGCTATGGTCATCGCAACACATAAGCTTCGTTATTACATTCTACTTCACAAAACAACTGTGTATGCGGATTCTAACCCCATGTATTATATCTTGAATTGTTAGGTGTTTGGGGGAAAATATTCTTGTTGTATTTTCATCCTCTAGGAGTTCGAATTAGAATTCTCCAAATCTAGTTCAAAGAAATATCTAGCCTTTATGGAACTGATGTGTGATTTTCCCTGCATTACCGAGGAAACGCATCCCTTCGATTCATTTCCAAATGAATCAGTTTTCCTTATTAGCACGTTGATCCTTGGTATAGATATTTTATCATTATATCTCTAGACTCAATGCTTTCAGCAAAATACAACTCGAGACTAGCTTTATCATATTTGCCATCATGGAAAGTATTATCTTATTGTCAATCACACATTGTATCAACGTGGCGTTGATTCAATTTGTTGCATTTCTTAACACATGAGGAGGATGAACTAGTGTTGAATGATTGTCACTCTGGTTCTTGTGGAGATCATCTTTCTAGGTTGGCTACTACCCAAAAAATATTATGCAATGGGTACTTTTGGCCCTCTGTCTTCAAAGATTGTATGGAAGTCATGAAAAAACTCCCACCCTACCAGTTTTTTCTAATAAAAAAAATGCACCCACCAAACTCCATTACATCCCATCATTATTGTAGGCCCTTTCATGAAATGGGGCATCGATTTCATGTACTTTAAGCCTACTCATCCAGGCTTACATCATTGTAGTCATATATTACTTCACAAACTGGGTTGAGGCTATGCCTACATATGCTGAAGATGGAAAAATCACCATTCTCTTTCTTTTTAACCACATAGTTAGTAGGTTCGAGGTCCCACAAGACATCGTTACTGATCATGGTTCACATTTTAAAAACCAAATGATGTTGAAACTATGTGCCAAACTAGGTTTTCTCCTTGACAATTCCACACCCTACTACTCGCAATCGAATGATCAGGTTGAATCTATCAACAAAGTATTGAAAACTGTGCTTCAATAAATGGTAGGACGAGCTAAGTATAATTGGAATTTATAGTTATTTTTCGCATTATGGGCGTATAGGACCACCGTAAATACATCCACCGGCTTTACGCCATTTCAATTGGTGTACGTGTTGGAGGCTAACATTCCTATCAAGTTTGAAATTCCTTCTCTGAAACTTGTTGTGGAACCACTACCCAATACCACTCTAGAGGAAGAATGGTTCTTGTATCTAAAAAAACTCAATGATACTCGTTGAGATGCAACCTTAGCAAATGAGATGCACAAATGATGAATTAAATCTTAGTATGATCGATCCATTCGACCTTGCCTCTTTAATGAAGGTGACCTAGTCTTGACATATGACCAGAAACATGATAAATTGGGAGGTGGAAAATTGGAATCCATGTGGCATGGGCCTTACATTGTCAACCGTGTTTTAGAGAAAGGAGCCTATGAGCTGATAGATTATGATGGGATACCTTTAGGTGAGCCCCAAAATGGGATTTACCTTAAGAGGTGTTATTCCTAGGAAATCTAACATAGACACCTTGTAAATATTGTTTATATAGTGTGTTGTGTGTAGTTTGAACTGTTGTGTTGTTATGAATGTAGGATTCATCTTAGGTAATCCTTCTTATGGAGTGTTATGCTTGAATGAACAAATGACCACCTATTTAGGCTTTGCAGATGGTTCTAGTCATCATACCTTGAATCTTGCATCAGCAACTCAGGTACTTTATTCCCCTACCGGTGGTTTGGTAAGCTCAGGAGGAACTTGTTTAGGTCCCACTACGAACAATCTTGCAAAGTATCATGTAGTGATTGGGTTATTAACTAAAGCTTTAAATAATGTTGTGAGTCAGATTATGGTTTATTTAGATTCAAAATTAGTTGTGTATCAAGTGAACCGGTTTATACCATTCACAACCCCTTACTTCTTCAAATGTTTCGAAGTGTTTGACTTCTAGATAGGTCTTTCGAGTCCATTTCGTATCAACATATCCCAAGACATATGAATGTAGTGGTTAATTCATTAGCTAATTATGTTTTATATTGGTACTTAGCTCATGTTTGATGTTTATTTAAGATTGACCACATGTATAAATATCAAAAAAATCATAATAAGTATCCATTCATGTATAAACACATCACATACACACACATTTTTTTAAAAATTTTGTTTATATATGTATATATAAATACAAACGATATCGAGGAAAAAATATTAATCCACAAGCTTTTAGTACACCAAAATATGGAACTATCAAGTTTTCAGTAGATAAAGTGGTGAAAAGTTTGAAGCTTCTAAGCTTTTAGTATACACTAAAAAATAGAGTCACTCCATACCAATCCTCGTGCTTGTGAAAGCACATCACCACACGAGATACCCTGCAGAGTAGCCTCCCAAACCGGCCTGACACCCCTGCGGTGTGGCATTGATAACTCCTAGGAAGGTCATCGATAGAGATGTATGGAATGTCGTCTATCAATATCTATAGGTTGTTTTCAATCTCTTGCATCTCCTCCTCTGCTTCCACATTCCAGATGACAATTTATCACACCACCCCTTTCCTTTCAATCGACGATGCTCTAGCAAATCGGGATGGACCAATATCTGCAAAGTAGCATGTCATGTCTCAGTATCACAAAACACAAAAGAAATGAAATATAATATAAAATGAAAAAACATAATGAAAGTGGTATATTTCTCACCTCGTCCATCCCATTGATCATTCTCGGGTAAGGATGGATTCGAATATCACCACTGAAATCGGTCCCGACATAGGCATAATTTTCCACCATCAAAAGTTGGCCATGTATCCAACATAAGAAGACTGAACCATAGGTCACTGTGGGCCCTCCACCACCTCCATGATGGCCCATGGACTCTAACCACCTCAGTATCCGTGGATCCTAAGGCTCTAATATGTTGAGTGGTACTTGAGGGTGTAATAGAGGGACCCTCTCTAAGAAGAAAGACACTACTATGGAATCGTAGCCGAACTATTTGATTTCACCATAGTGGCATTTTGTGAGTTGGTCTTTAATACTGAACAGCAACCCCTCGCTCCAGTTGAATATAGTAGGAGCCATACACTCCAATGCATAGATCATGTGGGTCCGAGTTGCCTGATGGGAAGCCCTTCTACCTGCAAGCTTCTCAATGGCGAAGGAAATTGTTCTCAAAGGTTGATCCGTAATGTGTTTGATCGAAATTGTTTCCCCTGGGGACCTTGTTCCAATCACACAATGCTCATTGATAAGGTCGTCAATAGTCATCTCTCCCCCTCGAGGACTAGAGAGTGACACCAAACTCCCTCTCTTATAAATTTCGGTCAAAAAGTAGATATCCTCGACATCAATGGTCAGGATATGGGTGCCAACCTGGAAGTGTTGTTGATATGGGTCCCACATCCTTATTAGGTGATCCAATAAATGAACATGGGTTATCATTCCAGGAACTCTAAAGTGCTTGAGGAGTCCACACTCCCTCAGGCCCATTACCATTTTTGAATCATTTTCCACTTGGGAATCATCCAACTCATGTTCATGCTCCTTCTAGATGATGATGGTTTGTGTCAAATTCCTATGGGACATCCACATAACAACCATTAGACACATTTCATTGAGGAAAAGACTTGAAATTCATTCTTAATTTATTGCTTTTTAAAGTTCATGACCACCAATGCTCTTTCATTAAGTGAACAGAGCAACACCACCTCTTCCTCTTGAAGACAAAGTGCCCTTGGAGCTCTTTCCCCTTTTGGAGTGTGCATCGACACACCTTCTGAAAGGGAGAAGAGCATCGCCTAGGGAACGCTCTTCCTATTTCCAAACAATTCCTAAAAACCCTAAAAAGCATGATGAAAAGCAAAATTTCAACCATCAAAAGGAAGGGAAGGATGAGAACTCTTACCTACACCTGACGATTAGTCGAATGGGTATCTGTATCTTTTAGAATCCTCGTTTCAAAATTACCTCTCCAAAACTAGTTTTCACTACAACTCCTATGGTTAAAAAACAATGGTAAATAGTTTTTACTATTGAACGTTTTTATATCATTTTTTTATTTTTAATAGAATTATTATTTGAAATAGTTCAATATTATTTATTTTTACCATATTTCTCTATAGTTTTAATTGTGAAATGTTCAAATAATCTTTTGAGGATTTCAGGACTTTATTGGACATTTTTTGGCTACAACAGAGTCTCTTTTTGACTTTTTCATGCTACGTGTCAAATTGAAAAAGGTTATGAGCACCTTTTATAACCTATTCATGCTCGTTAAAGACTCAGAGAAAATGTATTGAGTATACTTTTATCACTTTTTCAAACTCGTAAAACTTAATACGAAAAAGGAACCCCCTCTGGAGTCATCTTTAAGCACTTTTTAGACTCCCTAAATAAGAAAAGATCGCCAAGTGAACTTGATTCTTTCACACTTGTAAACGTATTTGAAAGGTTGTCTATATAGTGATAGTTTGCCCCTTTTTTCAAACCATTTAGACTCATTTACGAAAAAGGTAAAATCTAGTTCATTCTGACTAAAAGAGTTCTCCTGGGTATCGGTTTACAATTTTTCGAACCTTGGGGACTAAATTTATGAAAAATTCCACTTTGGAGTCTTCTTAGTCATTTTAGACTCTCTAAATATGAAACAACAATCAAGTTTACCTTCGTCAAACTCGTAAAATTAAGCGATGAAGGGCCCTTTTTTGTGAATGAACTCCTCCTTTCTCAGGTTCATAAAACATATGAGGTTGGACTCATCACTTGATGATCTAAATCGATCATTTTTTACCCTTCTCAAGCTCATTAAAAATCAAAGAGGTATTCATCCATCATGATAGGGAAATTAAGGGAATGGGGAGACATTTTTCAGTTGTATTAATGGAAGCTCATAGTCACCCTTGAACATGACACATGTATGCATTTCATTCAAACACTTGGGTATTCAACTTGTCATCTAGTTGATCCACTTTCATGATTCATTTCACTCCTTTGAGTCAATTCAAAGAATGCATCATCCTGCCTTTGCATTATGTCTAGTCTCTGCCTTGTTGAGTCAATGCTTCCAAGTCACTTGTTGTGCCATTCAATGTTCAAGGGGAGTCTTTATCACAACCTACCTCTGCAGTTTCTTTACCTTCCTTTGAGTTGGTTGTTTCCGAGTTAGTCCCATGGTTGTTCCATTATTAGAATCACTTCCAAATCACTTTTGTTCCAATTTTCATGTCGATAATGGGGAAATCATCATGGCCTTCCTTCAACGAGTCTATTCCTATCGAAATAAACACATCATCAGAGAATTAGTCTTAGATAACATTCAAGTACCTTGAATCCTGCATGCCTCAATGGAAGGTTTCCTCTCTTTCGATAGTAGGATTTCATCATTGGCCTCTGATTGAAAGAGTGCATTGATTGTTTGACTACATCTCATTCATTCACAGTAAAAGGAATGCACTGAAGTAACTTGGGAATCATTGACATTAATGGTGATTTCCCTCGCACTTGTTAATGATATACATCAATGATCGTTAATCAAGTGGTTTCTACCACGTTCGACATCAAGGCATCTATTCACATGGATAGAATTGTGCTATTGGATGTTGGAATGAAGACCATGAGTGGTTAGGTATTCACTTGAATATGTTCCTATCTGCATGTTGTGATGGAGTATGTTTGAGCCATTGCATGGATCCACATTGTATGTCTCGTAGATATGCTCAAGTTTGAGTCAGGATGACATAGATATACACTGTATATTCAGTATCTATTCCTTGATTTGAATCTTGTTGATCATGGATCTATAGTGCATTATTGGTATCCATGACTTGGTCATTATACATGATTCTACAGTGTATTTGTTAGCAACCATGATTCGAGTAAGATAGTTTGTAATTGGTACTATGTCAAGTATTCACTTACCACTCTTTTGCCTTTGATTCCATATCATGTCTAGCAAAGTATTTCACCTGTCATATACCTCTAGCTTCATACTTTGGGGGGCATTTTGTTCCACCTAAAAATTGTCACATTGATTAATCCCCTAAAGTTCCCTAGCCAAAAAATATTTTGGAGAATCTTTTTTCTCAATTATAGGAGTCTTGACGCACTTTGTCTCCTGACATAGAGCATCATCCTTTCCCGACACCTTTTTCCCAATGACAAGAAGTGTCATTGACACTTGTTTTATATGAAAAAGGTGCATCGACCCTCTCTGATTCATTATGCTAATGGGAAAGGAGCATTGACACTGTTAAAATGACAAAAATAAGATATTTTGCCAAACCTTCTAGATGAAATTCCTCATGGAGGATTATCCCAACTGTATGGAATAGTTGGAATTCGTACCTCTAGCCTCTAGAGATGATCCCTAACCTTCCTCTTGAATAACTTAACCCCTTTTCCCCTCTTTGGACTATATATACAAGCTTCATGGATCATGATATGAGAGGATAAAGAGAGCACCTTTATGCTGCTAGAATCATTATTGGTATAGGAGGCAAAGAGTATGGTCTTGTGAGTGAAATTTGTAGAGTTTGTAGAGTGTGTGAAAGTGAGTCAAAAGGCATTGTGAGAACAAGGCTTTAACATCAAGTATTTGGTTGTAGTTTTCTTCTATATTTCTGTTAATACAAATATGTTCCCCTTTCCCATGAATGCTTTGTACTTGATCTAGGTTATTCATTGCTTTTCTCCTTGATCAATAGCATATATCGTTAAATTATATTGTTGCTTTCACTTTTATATCTTGTTCCTTACATTCTTTTGCAGGTACAACTAATCGTAAGACAATTCATAAGGAAAGGATCACCTTCGTTGTGAGGTACTAAAGCTAAAATATAAGTAGTTTGACAATATAGGGAGAGGATGCATTGTTGTGAGTCTTTTGTTCTAGATACACCCCATGTATACTAAGGTAACAATCTTGGTTCTCATTGATTTAAAATTTCTGATAACACTCCCCCACAGTCGAAATTCAACATGAGCACCCTAGAAGAATTACATGCAGGACAACCCGTTCCCCACACCTCTAATTTATATCCTATGAATCACCACTAAAAAAACATTTTCGCCAATCATAGATGAATCTGGGAGCTCTATCTCTTCTAAGCTGATTGTTTGGAGCAATTGAATTCTCCTTAAAGATATCCTTAAAAAAAGAAACAAATTTTAGGCCCATATTCATTGCATTTTTTTCCCTTCCTTCAAAAATAACATGATTCATGTGCTTCCACACTTCATAGCGAACAAAGCAGGGAAATTCCTCGCATGGTAGTTCATTGTAGGCCCAATCTTTGAAACAAGTTCTGATAATTGATGACACAAATTCTTATAAATATGGAATATCCCCTTCACCACCTTCCAAACCTATTGAGTGAAAGAAAAATGGATCAAAAAATGATCACCAATCTCATCATACCTATAGAACAATAAACAATCATTTGGGTCAATACCTCCCTTTTAAAAAATTATCCCAGATGAGGATTCTACTCCCAAATCCAACCAAATAAACAACTTGAATTTCAATGGGATATCCAATTTCCAAGAGAACGACATCACCAATACACCTCCACTTCCACCTCATTGAATAAGACTTCACAGTTTAATCTAGTACTGATAACACCATTATTTACATTCCAAGACCACACCAGGAAATCCTCATTTCCTGATACCTAAAAAACTACTCCTCTACAACCCCCACTATATAGTTGTTCCATTCATAAATAAAAGTCCCCTTTAGACCCAATTCCTATGTTGGTTTCCACATGATACCAGAATCCAACTCCCCACTAGAAGACACCACTTTTGTTAGGTAAATATTCCCCTCTCTTGAAGGAAGGACATCAAAACCTGAGATAATTTGTTAAAACCCCTAACAAAGGAATCCTCACCAACTATAATGTGTTGTCCTTCCCCCAAGTTTGAGATATCCATTCCCCCAGAATGTGAAAGAAGGAGACCAGGAAATTACAGACATTGGAGGCCCCCTTTACTATTTTATCTTCACATCATAGCCACTCTAAGACATGGCAATCTTTTAATTAATTTCCTCTAATCACACTACTCCATAGAACCACATAAAATAGTCTTTTCCAAAGGATTTTGGATGCTAAATCTTGGGAAAAAGAAAAGAATTTTAATATCCGAACAACATATCATTTTTGGTTTAGATAACTTTTCCCAAGTTACTAAATGGAAACTCTTCTTGATCTTGTTACCCAACCACATTAAAGTGAGAACTTTCCTTTGAATACTGGATAAGATATACTTTGCTACATTGGATAGAGAGATACATTACACATGAATGTTATTAAGAATATATTTTACCAATGTTAATCTCCCACCAATATACAACCGCCTCCAACACCAATTATTAATCCTTTTGTCAATATTTTAAGGAGCCAAGCCTATTCTCTAGATAAATAATTGTTTGGTTTGATAAAAAACCAAGAGACTTGATACCAACATATAGATAAGAACATTGAAAGGGAAATAATTGACCAATCTAAGCAAGGACCTCCCTATTTAATTATTTTTCTACGAAATTAGACTTGGTCTCACTAATCAACATGCTTGAAGCACTGCCAAAAAAATATAGGATTTCCTTGTAGAATTTCCATTTTAGAAAAGAACCAAACCCAAATTGCATAACATCATTTACCAACATTAGATGTGTTATTTTAATATGATTAAAATTTTTAACACCTAATAGTCTACCTTCCTATTTCACTTTATCAATCAGTCTACAATTTCCTTCAATGATTAGGAGGAACAAATATGGGGACAAAGAGAACCCCTGCCTAAGACCCCTGGAACACTGAAAAAATTTAGTAGGAGCACCATTAATTAAAACAACAAAATTAGCTAAAACCACACATGTCATAACCCAATTAGTAGATTTAAGGTTAATTCCAATATGGAGCGGGACCAACCTCAGAAAAAACCTAATTTACTCGTCGTAATTCTTGACCAAATCTAGATTTAGCACCATATCCTTTAGTTTTTTTAAGTTGAGACTGTGAAAGTAGCCCTGAGACACTCCAATAGAATCCATGATTTTGTGATTCTCAAGAAAACAAAATTGTTCCTTAGTGATAAATTTTGAAAGCAAGAGCTTCACTCTATTTGCAATTACCTTCACATTGATCTTATATAGCAAGGTACATAATGAAATTGGTATAAAATCATTGAAGGAGACAGGTTTAGTGCATTTGGGGATAAGGGAAGTAAATGTGGGCATAGAATTTTTTCTCTAGCAAACCCTATGAGATTTTTTTATTTCTTCCAAGGACATAGGGTCAACAATGCTCTTAACTTCCTCCATAGAGAAGAAACTAGGATATACTTGAATAAGTCTCATCTGATCCACACTAGACAAATTGTTGGGGTCTTTAAACATGTTCTAAAAATGATTCACTGCTTCTAGTTACAATCCTTAGCATCATATATAAGTCTACCATTAGATCCCTTTAGGTCCCAACTAGTATTTTAAATTTTTCTATTCTCAACAAACTTATGAAAAAACTTATTAGTTAGGTCACCTTGAGCTAGCCATATAGCCCAATTCTTAAGCTTCCATGACTCTTCTTCAACTTGAAGAATTTGAAACCTCCTTTATTCTAAATCAGTCAACCTGATATGATCCATCTTAGAGAAACTTTAGGTCACCTTGAGCTAAAAAACTTATGAAAAAATTTAGTATTTAGGTCCTTTTGAGCTAGCCATATGGACCGACTCTTATGATTCCATGACTCTTATTCAACTTGAAGAATTCGAAACCTATTTTATTTTAGATCAGTCAGCCTTATCTGATCCTTCTCGGAGAAAATTCCTAAAGCAAAGGTATTATGAAAAACATCAATTTCCTTCTCAAACAAAATAATTCCTCCCTTATGACTTTTTCTCTAATCTGATCACAATAGACTTAAGGAGATTGATCTTATTGACCAAACACTGCATTGTCGAGCTCTCCTTTTAAGATTCCTTAGAACTCCATTCCTCTTTAATCATATTGATAAATTACGACTCCTTAAGCCATACATGGTTAAATTTGAAATGATAACATTTCCTTTATCTACTTGCTTCAATAAGGAGAGCAATGGAATCATAGTCATAAATAGAAGTGTTTTGAACCCAAGATCTATATCTTACCAAGGAGTCATCCAAATGCTCAGCTAAGAAGAACATTCCCATTCTTTTAACTAGATCCCACCCTCCCCTAAACGCTTATTCCTACATGTAGGGACAAGAGGAGCAAGTTGAACATTAATCATATCAGCTTGCTAAAATAATTGTCTAAAAAATAATTCAATGGGGTCCATTATGGATCTATTACCCCAGACCTCTTTAGATGACAATGTGAGATTTAGGTCACCTCCAATAATAAGATTTGACAAACCTAAAATGTCATCCCTCTCCACATTCTCCTATAAAACCATGCGATCATCACAAGGGCCATAAAAATTGATCAAATAAGTGGATTTCCAGGTGCAAGCCTTTGAGAAGAGTACTAGCTGAATTTGAAAGGGTGCAAATTTTGTATTCTTGCGATTCCATTCTCAAAGAAGACCACTAGACTAACCAGTTGCATCCACTGTACACATCTGTTAGGGTTGCTTCACTATAAATTTGGTGTTAGAATATTTTGTATGTTTTAGAAGTTTGAAATATATTTATGCATTTTTTTGTGCACATGGTTTTAAATTCAACATTGCCTTTATTTTGTTCAAAGGAGTGGCACTTGGATTGGGGTTTATAAGTTATTTTTTTTCAAGTTTGATGCTCTGCATTTTAACAAAGGTTCTATTCTAAGGCTACAATGTGATAGAGTTGGTGGTATCAAATAGGGTTGCAAAAATGGTGGAAGGTCTTGTAATATTATAGTATAGAGGACTACAACTATTGTTTCAAAATCTCTTTTGTTTTTTAAGTATTTAGTACCGTTTAATGCATAGGAGGTCTAAGTATAAATATGTTGATGCATGGAATTAATGTTGATGGTGGCATAAAACAACATGTGTTTCGAGCTACATTTTTCTTCTAGATGAGATGCATGGAATGTTTCCCTTGTGGACCACATGAAGGTCATGAAGATCCACAACCCTTGTCAACTGGTATAAATATAGAATATGTATTAGTGTCCAAGAGTGATTTGTAATTGTCGTGGATATTCCACTGGAATAATTTGTCACACTATATCTTACAACTTAGTTCCTTTTTATTATCTTGTTTACACTGAATGCTAAATATACTAGAACTAAAAGAAAAATAACTACATAAAAGAAATATACAATCCACACAATCAACATAAGATTTACCCTGGAAAACCCTGTTGGGTGTTTTATTGTCTTAATTAATTCACCAAATATTTAATTATCGACCGAGGTTTGTAAACTTAGAGTTGAAACAAAATATATGCTAAGGTAGAAGGGTTCCTAACGTGTCATAGAAATATTTTAACAAAGAAAAGATCGAAAGATCTTTCAAAATGAAAAACTGAGTCAAACTCCAGAAATTCAACTACTAAGGTAATTAGACTGGGACAAGACTACTAGATTCGAGCAGTATCGATCTATACTACCCTACTCTATAAACAATATATATATATAT
>LPNX010603558.1:80967-198077 GCA_001517045.1 Pseudotsuga menziesii
TCTTTGCAACGTCATCCGTCGTATGCGTAGACTTCACTGGTATAAAATGTGCTGCCTTAGTCAACTTGTCTACCACAACCATGATGGAATCATGTTGTCTCCAAGTCATCGGCAATCTTGTAATAAAATCCATGGAAATAACTTCCCATTTCCATTCCGGAACTGGCAAAGGATGCAACAAACCTGCTGGATGTTGATGCTCAACCTTTACCTGTTGACATTTCATACATCTTGAAATGTACTCAGCCATATCCCTTTCCATTCCTAGCCAAAAGTACTGCTTTCTAGCTGTAGCGATTGTTTTCTGATATCTTGGGTGACTAGAATATGGAGCTTGATGGATTTCATCCATAACAACTCTCCTCAAATCTGCTACATCTGGAATATAAATTCTACCTTTATAAGTGAGAAGTCCATCTTCTTCCAATTTATATCCCTCTTACCTCTTCTTGAGACTTTGCTGCTGCAATTTGTCTTTTACTTGCTCATACAATTCATCTCTGGCAACATGATTGGAAATCTGCTGCCTCAAATCTGATTGGAAAATACTAAGAGATGCCACATGCATTTCTTGCACTTTCCTGCTGAGTGCATTAGCTACCTTATTCTATTTTCCCTTTATGTGCTTTATTTCAAAATCAAACTCACATAAAAACTCCAGCCATCTTGCTTGCTTAGCATTCAGAGTAGGCTGATCAAATAGGTACTTCAGTCCACAATGATCTATCCTGAGCTCAAATCTCCTGCCCATCAAGTAATGTCTCCACATCTTGAGAGCATGTACTATGGCTGCAAGCTCTAGATCATGAGTGGTGTATTTCTTCTCATGCTCCTTCAACTTTCTTGACTCATAACATATCACGTGGTTGTCTTGCATAAGGACTCCTACAAGCCCTTGTCCGCATGCATCTGTACACACCACAAAATATTTCTCTGGATCTGCAATCTTCAATACTGATGCACTGGTGAGAAGATTCTTCAAACGCTGGAAACTTTCTTCACATCTCGATGTCCATTCGAACTTCATCCCCTTCTTTTGCAAAGAAGTGATAGATGTGCAACTTTGGAAAACCCTTCAATGAATCTCCTGTAGTATCCTGCAAGTCCCATAAAAGATCTTACATCTGTCACATTTATTGGAGTAGGCCAATTCGCAATGGATTCTATCTTTTCGAGGTCCCTAGATATACCCTCCTCTGAGATAATGTGTCCCAAATACTGAATTCTATCTCTATAGAAGTCACACTTGCTCAGTTTTGCATACAACTGATGCTCCCTGAGCAAACTCAATGTCAGTCTCAAATGCTCTTCATTCTCTTCCTCATTCTTAGAGTAAACGAGAATGTCATCAAGGAAAACAAGCACAAACTTGTCCAAATACCTGCTGAAGACACTATTCATGAGGCACATAAATGTAGCTGGTCCATTCGTGAGACCAAACGGTACCACTACAAACTCATAATGCCCATACCTCGTCCTGAAGGCTGTCTTATGAATGTCTTCATCCTTGATTCTCATCTGATGGTAACCAGACCTTAAGTCAATCTTGGAAAATACCCTTGCTCCTCTCATTTGATCAAAGAGGTCATCAATCCTAGGCAAAGGATATTTATTCTTCACAGTAACCTTGTTCAACTGTCTGTAATCAATGCATAACCTGAGTGTACCATCTTTCTTCTTGACAAACAGAACTGGTGCTCCCCAAGGAGACACACTCGGTCGGTTATACTTCTTTTCCAACAACTCTTGCAGTTGCATCTTCAATTCTAGCATCTCCGGTGTACTCATTATGTAGGGTGCCTTGGACACTGATGCTGCTCCTGGCATAGTTTCAATTGTGAAGTCAATGTCCCTATTTGGAGGAAGCCCTGGAATCTCATCAGGAAACACATCCCTGAATTCCTGTAACACCTGATAGTCTTCCAACCTCGGAGTTTCATTTCCTGATGTTTCCAAAATATGAGCTGCATACAACTGGCAACCCTTCCTACAAAACTTCTTTAACTGCATTGCTGAAACATGCCTTACTGAAATCACCTTTGGAATGCCTTTCACAACTACTAGGTTCCCTTCTTCATCCATGCATTCGAAAGTCTTATTGTAACAGTCAAGCTTCACCCTGTGAGCTTCTAACCAATCCATTCCAATGAGAACATCATAGGAACCAAGCGGTAGCACATTCAGGTCTATACAAGTGACCAACCCATTCATGACCAATGGACATTTCTCTATCATTTCACTGACCTTTCTCTTAGTTCCAGTGGCTAGCTGAACTAACCAAGACTTCCTATGATTTACTTTCTTAAAAGCACAAATCTCCACTACTCTAGGAGTAATGTAACTGTGCATAGAACCAGGGTCAATCAAAATAGAAACGGATTGCTCAACAATATTACCTGCTACTTCAACCACAGTTGACTAGTGATCCGCTTGACGGTCCTCCAGTGCTGCATAAATCCTAGGAACTGCCCTTACTACTTGACCCACTGTTTCTGCTTCTTGAACATTATAAGCTGGCCTTGCACCCACGTTCTCGAGTGGACAATTTCTGCACATGTGGGGTCCTCCACATTTCCAACACTGAAGTGGCCCTCTATTCTGTTGTGGATCCTTAGGCTTTTCTCCTATCACTCCAACCGGCTTACTCGCAGCTTGGGAGGGTTGCTTCTGCTGATTCTTGAAGCTAGAAGGTTTGAAACCTTTCTTTCTTTGGTCAAACTTTTCGTTCTTCTTGTCCTTCCATGCCTTATGGAAATCTGGCTTACCTTTGCTTTGCTCATAGCAATACTTAGCCTTTCTTATCGCCTCTTCAAGAGTTCTAGGTTCATAGAACTCAATTCTATCTTTGTAAGACTGAGGTAATCCACTCAGAAAACGCTGGACCTTTACTTTTTCATCTCTGATGTACCAGACATACCTCAATAGCTCCAAAAAATTATTAGCATACTCTTCCATGGTCTGCTGTCCCAATCTCAGCTCATGGAACTCCTTAATCTTGTCATCATAATACTTGTCAGAGAGCTATTTCTGCTTGAAATACTTCTTGAACTATTTCCACTTAAGCCTCCTTTCACTGATCCTCTTCACTTGCTTGAAGTGTTCCCACCAAATGGATGCTCTTCCATTTAGATTGAATATGGCAACTCTTGCCTTCATGTTTCCTGAATAATCATGCACTTGAAAGTACTTCTTAATACCAAGAATCCAAGCTTCAGCCTCTTGTCCAGTCTTTACCTCACCATCAAACGTAGGAGGTTTAGCTTTCTTGAATTCATCTTGAGTGCAAACCCTATGGTGTCTCTTTCTTTTTCTTTTATGAGAAGAAGAACTGGAATCCCCGCTGGATTCTTCAGAATCAGATGTTCCACTAGAAGTTCTTCTCCTTCTCCTAGTACTGCTCTTACTGCCTTCTGGTCTTGTTGTACCTCGTCCAGAGTCTATATTCTTTTGCAAGTCTGTCAAACTCTGCAGCATAGCAGCATTCAACTGATGCTGCTCCTCCTGGGCTTTAATTAAGCTTCTCATAGTGGCTGCAACATCTAACGGTGTCTCTCGGAATCTCCTTCCATTAGACTCTATGTCGTCATTTCTATTACGTACATTTTCTCCCATGGCATCTTCTACTCGCTCGTAAGAATCCCAAGCATCATACCCATCATGAGTTCTCATACTAAACCACCACTTGCTTATCAAATGCACTATCTGGAATACTTCCCTTGAAGGTGACTATGACTTTGCAATGTGTTAGTAACAGAATTGTTAGATGCATAATATTGATATAAACCAACATTACTTACCTTCTCTTGGAAAATTATAAATTACGAGTTTCCCAAAATATAGAAATTTCTCCATCAAAGAGTGTCTATCTGAGGGGAACGACGAGGGTCAAGGGGGCTTGCCCCCTTGTGGCTGCAGGGCGGGTCGAGGGCAGCGCCCTCGTTTTTTTTTTGTAAATTATTGATTTTCACGCAATCTGGCGGATAAGATCGCTGCCATTTCTCTCCTTCTCAGCCCATGAGAATCCACTGGAAAACTACTTGAAAATCCCACTGAAAATAGTCGAAATCTACTCAGAAATCCCATGGGAAATTCAAAATTTCCTTGCACAGAATCGGCTCTCGGCTGTCTTTCCACATTGAAAGTCTTAGCGCTTTCGCTTCTGCAATGGCGGCACACAAACCACTTTCACTTCCGATTGGTGAACTAACTTTTTGACTGGAATCGGCGGTCTTTGCACATCGGAAGCCAAATGACTTTGGCTTCTGCAACGGCGGCACACAAACCACTTTCACTTCCGATTGGTGAACTAAATTTTTGACTGGCATCGGCGTCGGCAGTCTTTCTCATCGGAAGACTTAGCACTTTAGCTTCCGCAACGACGGCTCACAAACCACTTTCACTTCTGACTGGTGGTTGTTTACTTAGAAAATTTCCACTTCGGGCGTCAGCGGTCTTTGCACATCGGAAGCCAAATGACTTTGGCTTCCACAATGGCGGATGCTCAATCACTTTTCTCTTCCGATCGATGTCAAATCACTTGGAAAGCTCCCGTGATTTTCTTCCCCGTCGGAAGACTTAACGGGTTGGACTTCCGCAATGGCGGACGGGAAACCACTTTCTCTTCCGAT
The DNA here is from genome assembly GCA_001517045.1 of Pseudotsuga menziesii. NCBI lineage: Eukaryota > Viridiplantae > Streptophyta > Pinopsida > Pinales > Pinaceae > Pseudotsuga > Pseudotsuga menziesii. The sequence continues at coordinate 85,596 of LPNX010603558.1, forward strand.
TGGCGGAATTTCACTTCGCGAACTCTTCCGCAACGGCGAATTTTTTTCCGCTGGCTCTTCCGACTGTTCCAACACTTGGACCATTTTCTAAATTCTTCCCCGTCGGAAGACTTAACGGTTTGGACTTCCGCAATGGCAGATGGGAAACCGCTAACCTTTCCGCAATGGCGGAAGTCAATTCTGCTAATGGCCCGACTGTTCAACACTTCAACAAAATTTTTGAATTTTTACAGTCTTCCACTGCTTGCTGCTGGGTAGAAGAAACGCTGCCTCTATCACTGCAATCCTTCAAGGCTCATGCAGGCCCATGTTGCAACATGAGCTCTGATACCATACTGTCACGTCCCCATGCCTCCAACCAACGTAGAGGACGCGACCCAAACTTTAATCACAGTGGGCTAAGAGCCCCATGAACACGTACATGATAAAAATTGCATAAACAGATTGCTGTAGGGAAATGCATTATAGTGAAACATGCACAGATTCCATTCATTTGTCATACACAGCAAAAACCACATACATTTCTACAAGCATTCGACATGTTCATTACATTCATTAACAGTAAATATAGTTGCAGAAGTAAAAATGGACAAGACTACTTATCTTAAGATGAATTCATTCCGCAACCAGCTATGTTGCTGCAACATTCCACCCAACCATAGGCCAGCGTGCTCCTTAATCTCTCAGCAACGCTGCCACCCCCGAGCTGGGCATGATTCTCCAAGGAATAAGGGAACAACAGGCTTACACGTAGCCAAGGATACACAAAAACACACAGCCAAGCCAACAAAGTTGGGTTTATCAGGCCATCAAGGAGTTGGGAAAGGCTCAATGCTAAGCTGGTGAGCTCATTATAGAGCCAAGAACACCTACACCAGAACTAGCCTGACCTTTAAGACACCCAAACACACCCAACACAAGGAATCAATCCCTTCTCTGCTACACAGTCCCTCAGGCCCTACATTCCCTTCCAGTGCTATTCAGGGGTGATGGAGAAGAAGGCCAGCCCTCTAACTCTGTCTGTGTGGTTTCCAGCCACCAGGTTTATCAAGCAAAACTAAGCCCCCATCCCTGCTCCCAATACAGTCCAAAGACCAACCATTGCACTCAGGCAATCAATTTAGCTATCACAACTTAAACCAGGGAAAATGACTTCAAACCATCTACAACAGTCCCCAAACATAACAGCAAACACATCTCATGGCCTGGGGAAATTAACAGCCCCCGAAATGCATCAGTGGACGCGGCTCACAATGTGGGGAAAACTCAACCCGTCCTTGGGCAATGAAGTCACCGGGAAAACATACATAGACCATGTTGGGAAAGAGATTATAATTCCCCAGCCTGGGCATGAATGAAAACGACAACGCATGACCCAAGAATCAGTCCGTGAGGGAAGAATACAACCAAACCATCCGTAGATACGCAGAGGAAAAATACATGGATAAAAATCAGGAAAATCCTGTGCGTGGAAAACAATCCGACCCTGTGAGGAATGAACAGACAATGGAGGTCCTGCGTGAGGAAAAATAGCTCTGCTTTTGTCCGTGGATGAACAAACAACAGGAAGGACGCGAAAATTGGAAGTGCGTGAGCCTTTAGCACAATCGTGGAGAGAAGAAGATCTGCGTGAGAGGATGAACACCAAAATCATGGGTAGAGTGTGCGTGTGGGTGAGGACTGACAGTCCTGCCACCCCACTTCCAAGACCATAACTGCCTCAACCACCAGCAGCCTTTCTTAATGAAAGTGCTTGGAATAAAACAAAGGAAGAAGACATATGGGTTTTTCTCTCATTGGCCAAGGTTGACAATTTCCCCCACCCCTATCCTTGTGAAAATCTTGCCCCTTTCTCATTTTAGTTGCCGCGATCGTAGCTGGTCGGGTTCATTAAATTAATTATAGATGCATATTTCCATGATGACAACATAATATATGCCACATGCCCCGATATACCATCGGTGACAATTCAAATCCAAAACATAACATAACCGATCAATGGTGGGGCCTTGGCCTTTAGCTCCACACCCTGATCATTTACAATTTATACATCATATACATCTAATGTAACGGGGTCAAAACCGGGACATTACACTTTCAGTGGTCAATCACTCCAAAAATAGTCAACCTTAATTGCTAACAAACAACCATGTGACAATTGGCAACATCGCATAGCCATCTTCCTGATCCTTTGCACACTGTTTCTCCTCGCGCGGGCTACAGGCGTATGGATATTTGTTGACGTGGGAATGAAGCGTGGTGTGCAACAGAGAGGGCAAGATCTCTAGACTTCTATAGGAAATTCCATCATAGCAGCAGGACGTGTGGACAACAGAACAACAAAAAATCGTTATGTGCTTTAAATGTTTGAGAATATTCCAACTAACAGCGCACGAATTGATCGGAGGGTTGTATGGCGAGATGGATGTGATCTGTGCATGTTTAGTGTAGATGCGTGTCCACATGGAGGCTCATTTGGAAACCATAATCTGCAAAGCAAGTCTATGTATTAAACACATTTACAAATATCACATAATTACTAATAAAACCCTGAAATAACAAAATTAAACCAAGACTTGCAAAAAATTCAAATACGTTCGTACCTGGGGTTGAATGATAAGCTGAATGACAAGAAGTATACCAAAAGGTGACAAAAGTGATGCCAAAAGAGTAAATTAACAGCTAAGAATAGTAACAAAATTGGGATCAACAAACCCACTATGGGAAAAAAATCCAGCCAGAAATGAGGCCTTTGCCTCATTATTTTATACATAATGCAAATACAAAGAAAAATGTACTCTTTATGCAATTACCTATGACTTTTCAACCAGAATGGATACTACAAGATCTCCTACTTCCTATGTTCTGCTCTAATATCCACTACCATGACGTTTCTCAACTATGGAATAATACAATAACATCATAAGAATGGAACACCTTCTTTTCCTAATGGTATGATATTTGACATAGCTGATAGTTGTCTAGGGTTAATTTTAGGGTTTTTCCATCCTTCAATTCTCAATCAGGGTTAGGGTTTTGGACTTTCTAGAATGTTATTGATAGTCCACGTGTGACTAGATTCACATGTGTGAGAAATGAGAGATGGCGTGGATCCGCTTGGTACCATGGTGGTCAACTAAATAGGTCAACTTGCAGAAGTCATAACTTCCTCATATGAACTCTGTTTGAGGCAATTCTTGCATCGTTGGAAAGTCTTAGAGTGTATAATAGCATCAAGGGGCATGGAACGAGTGACGAAGTTTTGAACCCAAAAACAATTGTTTAATCCCTCAAACATTCCCAGAGGGTTCTATACCTCAAATTTGCAAAGTGAGACATGACCCTAAATGGGACCTGCAAGCTAATTCATCCATTAATCTTTCCACCCAGAAAGCACCAAAAGATGAAACAATATATATTCATCCATTTCGGATCAAAGAGTATGATCACTCGGGGGTAGGGGAATAAGGGAGTAAGGTAATAATTAGACAAAGTTAACCTCTAAGTTATGTTGGAAAATTTTACCAAATCTTATAGAAATTTTGTCAAAAGTTATAGTTCTACTTAATTATTAAGAACTTTAGCTTCAAGACATTTGATTTTATTTTAACATGATCCAGATTGTTAAAATTTTGAAAAAACAAGAGTGAATCAAGATGAAAATATACATTATAAAAAATAAAGAAACTCAACAAAATTATTAAATTTATCCTCTCACCCCCTCTCCTTCTCTCACAAAAATAAATAAACTCACAAGAAACATGAAAAAGTATCCCCTCTCTATAAACTTACTTTGTAAATTATGATTTTGTAACTTTTCACCTAACCCTCTCTCTACATTCTTTGTAAATTATGACTTTGTCTTTTCACCAAACTCTTGAAGTTTGAAAATTTTGAATCCATGTGGTAACTCTTGAAGTTTGAAAATTTTGAATCCATGTGGTAACTCTTGAAGTTTGAAAATTTTGAATCCATGTGGTATGCTTCCCTTCACATAAAGAGTAAAATTTGAGCTTCCACAACCCCATTTGAGTTAAAGTTGAATTTGGAAGTTTGCATATAAATCCCCATGTGGATTTCTTTGACCTTATCTAAGAAAATCGAGGTTGTGAGTAGGATCAAAATTAGAAAATACAAACAATATAATATTATGTTAAAAGTTGAAGGAATTCCCAACATGTCCAAATTTTGGTAGACAAATTAATTCCATTTTGCATTTTGGTTAGTAATCCATGTAAAGTAAAGTGATGACATTTTAATTAAATTAAAATCCAAATTCAAATTGTACCCTCCCATCAACGAATATTGGATACAATATCTTATGTTCATTAGAAACATTTATTATTTATGAGATGAATGAGAAATAGTTTCTCAATTGAATGGGAAATAATATCTTATGTTCACTATAAACATTTTATTTTTTTTCAATCCCCAAAAAAGTAACTTGTTATTCTCAGAAAAGAACCAAAGTTACATCAACATTGTTTATATAATCTAGCTAAGGTAACATATTTCTACCTCAATGCTAAATATGACAAAATATATTCGGCCCAATCTATCAAACAAAACCAAAACCAATAGACTGTTTTATCTACCTTGAGCCCATAAAACATAATTTCCATGTGTATCAAGTTTACTAACCATATTACATAATCATGGTGCTGATCAATCTACAAGACTAAATAAAACTAGAGACAACTAATTAGAAAATAGAAATCGATCCAACATCTATCATCGAGTCTTCCATTAATTCCCCAAAGAGTAATAATCCATCCATGATACCAACAGCTTCCTTTGATAGACAAACAACCTCATAATTAAACTCCCTATAGATACGTGTGAAAGATATAACTGGGAATTACTTAATCGACTCCTTTGCTCTGCGAATCCACTGGTACAACTAAAGAACTCCTAAATTTGACAATCCCTCTACCTAGTTAATAATAATTTTAGCACTAACAACCTGTAAATTGAATACACCCATGTTCTTAGCAATCCATAAAAGTCCCTATAAGGAAAACAACTCTTCCTTAGTGTTGTTACATATTCCTTCACCCATTTCTAATATGATTATATGATCTCTTTTGATTTTGAGTACCATACCGACCCCACATATACCATTCTTTTCTACCCCATCAAAATAACCCATAGATAAAGATTCATCCAGTTGAGGAGCAAGATGCATCCTATGTCTTGGAGGCTTCTTTTCTTTGCGGCATTCAAAATATAAGCTAATAGATCTTGAGCTTTCCAAAGAGATGGATGGATTTTCATTATAAAAAATATATATGTTTCTAGTTTTCCAAACTTCCCAAATATTGAATAGTGGAAATTCTTTAAATTTCATTAGAGGAAATTTCAACTCAAAATGAGCCTTTTAACCATAATTCAAGTTCCATTTCATCATGTGTTAGCCAATGAAATTGCTTTAAATTTTAAATACCGTATAGGTCTTATACAATTTTTTAATATAAATTTGGGGATAGGTATCATAAAAAAAATTACTTTTTTTGTTCGTATTTTCAACATATCTCCCCATGTTTTTACTCAAATTTCGACCGGGAGAGCTCCTTGGATGCAAAATTAAATTCCGCATCCAATGAGTACCCACTTGGCATACTTTTGACGGACCCCGCTACCCCAAAAACAAGAAATACTTGAAAAAACGTGATGACGAAAATACGAACAAAAAAAGTAGTTTTTTTCTTTTCTTCCTCCAAAATTGATAAATATTATTTTCTTATTTTTCTTTGGTGGCCCATTTTGAGTTGAAATTTCCTCTAATGTACCTTTTTGCTAAACCAAGCAAGCATACTGTCTAGAAAATCAAGAGTCTTCCAACTCTCTTTGAAACTTAGTAAACCACAACAGTTATCCCATACATAATTGAAGAAAGAACATGAAGGAAAAAGATGGTAAACAAATTCTTCATCGGTTTTGCAAAGAAGAAAAATACCTGGACCACTGAAAGCCCTCTTAAGAAGATGATCCCAGGTTAGGACCTTATTTTCCATGCGCAACCATAAGAAACACTACAATTTAGGTAGAATATTCCACTTCCATATCCTCTTTTTCCACCATTTTGGAGAAATATGATTCTCAGCTTCCATTATAGCTTCATAGTTTTTTTAGAAGAAATGACCCCATTTGCATCCATTCGAAACTAACATGACATGACTTGGCAACGAAGAGGATGACATACATGGAGTTACCAACATGGATGGATGACTGTAGTTTCCAACACGGACGAGACGGGACAGAGCAACGGAACAGATCCTCTATTGAAATCGGTGAATCAACAGAGTGAGAGCTTTTCGCTCCTCACACAGGTAAAGGACATTACCCCTATCTCACCCTATTTAGTAAGGTGGCATATTTGAAAACAACATGGTCCACATCATAAAAGGATGAAATGGGTTGAGTGACTTCAAGGGTAGGAAATGCATTATCTAGATCAAATTGAGGCTTAGGGTCGAAATATGTAAGGATTCAACAAAATAATGTTTCAAATATGTAATAGCAGCAATGACGCCATCAACTTCAACAACTTTAGTCCCATGCCAATAAACTTTTCTATCATTTCAACTAATACCTACTAAATTCAAAATTAAAACATAATTACTCCATTCTTCTACCATATTATCATTTACCAATAAGACATTGCACTTTTGCACTTTGACAATGTTCCTTATCATTTGGAAGGTTTTCCATTCTTTCACTTTTTGCTTTGATGATCCATAGCTTTTAAACACAAAGCCTCTATATGGCAATGGCGAAAATAAATTTTGTAACAAAAATCAACATATTCATAATCCAATATCTATGTCGAACTATGATTTCTTCTATCTAATAAAATTTCTTGATTCAAACATTGTAATTAGGTAATAATGGAAAGCTTGGTAAATATAGCTTCTTTTGACATATTTGGCAACCTTTCCTTAATAGTAATTGGTATATATGAAGTGTTAGTAATTGGTTTATATGAAGTGTTATATGGGACCAACTTCAACTTATTACCCTCCAAAGTGTTATATGGGGTCCAACTTCAACTTATAACCCTTTAATCACTTGACCTACTCTCATGTGGACCTTCTAAGTGCTCTAACTGCTTTGGGTTAAGTTAAAGTTGAGAATGTGTTGGGGTTAATGAAAGAAAGTTATAAAGTAGAAAAATAGTGTGTTGTTTAAATTTGAAAAAAACATGTATGTGATAAAAGTTAGGTGGGGAATCTTTAGACGAATGTGGGGGGAATCTTTAAACAAATGTCTCGATAGGTAAAAAGGAAAACTCACTTTGTCTCTTCCTCAAAGGTAATGGTGGCTTAACCAAAATGTGATTATCTTTCATTTTTTTTAATAAAGAAAAAAAAAAAGTATATATATATATATATATATATATATATATAATAAAGTCTTAATTCCGTATTTTCAATTTTCCACGTGGTACGAGATAATCGAGAAGCTCCTCTCCACTATTGATGGAGAAGTTTTTGTTAAGTCAATGATGTTACTTTCAAATGCACGTGGGTCCAGCTATTATTATTTGATATCGTTATTTTGTTACATTTGATTAGTAGAGCCATTTAGTGTAGGTACGTTAACAAATATTAAGAGTTTGGTCGTCTAATGATGAACAATGTGGTTGGTGGAATAAAAAAATCTCATTCCGGCGTAAGATTTTAGATGTGTGTTATGTGAAGTTCCCTATGTACTACTTTGTTTGTGTTGGAAATATGTTTTTAAAAGCAAACACCTCCATGGGTGGCATGTTCAAAGTACATGAAATGTACACAAATTAGTTTCATCGATATAATAAAGAGCAATCAAAGATTGGCATTGTTACCCTTCAAATGAAAAGGGAAAAGGGAAGGGGATACTGAGCATTTCATCTTCTTTATTCGTTAGAATACAATGACCAAACTTTGATTTGTACAATTGGGATTGGCATTGTTGTCATCTTCTTTAGAATAGAATGAGAAGACTTTTAGTTTAAGCAAGGTTTCTACTTATTTCATTAATATAAAAAGATAGTTAAAAAATCTATGAAGAAAGACGTTGATTATATAGCACAACCAATAACATTGATTTTAAGAGGCCTTCAAATTGAAAATAGAATATGCCTTGTGATTGTGAGAGACTTTCTTTTTGAACCCACTTTTCATTCTAATAATTTTTCATAGTTAAGCATAAAACATTTATGTAACCATGTTCAAAACAAATTTTATAGCAAAAAGCAATGTGTGCAATGTGTCTACAATCTAATGTTCATGTTCAATATGTTTTTATGTAGCCAATAAAAATAGATGAAGAAGCCATCTAATCAATTTTGAAAAAGCAAAGGCTTATGCATAAATTATGTGTGGCATCTTATTTGTTTCTAGACTTAGTGTAATAAAATTACTTAAGCTATTAGAAGTTAGGGTAATAAACTTTCCTAGGTTGTTACTAATCAAAGTGTAATATCCCATTATTCATAATGGGTGTTAATTATCTATTATAACTCCTAGTTTACTCTGTTAATCAAGCCAAAGATTCTGAACGTGATTTTTCCATGTGAAATGTCCATTTCCTAGCATACTTCCTAGCATATTTTCTCAGTTTCACCATTTTGATTTTATAGTATATATTGCATCATAATTTCATTTAATCTAACAAATTAATTTTTGATACTTGAAATGATTGTTCATAGATAATGTTCCAATTCAATTAAACAACTTAATCAAGTAATATAATAAATTTACCTCTAGAGACCATTGATTTAGTAGTCTAGTTTAGTCTTTAGTTGCAATCCCCCAATCCAATGTTGAACAACGCGTGTTACCTAAATTGGGATTAATCCTCCCAACCAACTAGCAACACAACTACTAGTTCCAAGAAACCTGGGGTTTCATATCCTTTTGTGCCTCCAACACTAACAACAACAACAACACTCTAGTTTCCATCCTCAACGTCAAGATTCTAGTTCCAAGTTATTAACACACAATCATCCTCACAGTTTTCGTTCCAAATGCCAACCCTTTATCTTCTCCAAAATCCCCTCATAACAAGTTTTTCCATTGCCTTCCTAGCCCTCTCAAGTGGGCCCCTAGGAAGGTCAAATATCATAAAATAATAATTCACCTACAAAACACAAATGATCTGAGAAGCGACTCAACAAAGAAATTTTTCACATTAAATTCAATTCACATCTCATAAGTCAAAATACAATAAAATATTAAGTTGTCGTAAATACTATAGAACAATAAATTCCAATCACATCAAATTATATCTGGTAAGAATTGTAAATGAAGTACAACCTAAAATGAAATGCAAATGAAATATAATTTATACAAATGAAAGATAAATTAGCTTAAATGAAATGTAATGACATGTAAATGTTTCTAAATGAAATGCAAATTAACCCAATGAAAGGTGTATATATTTAACCCTTATTGTACCCAGCATGCATCAACCATTAATAATTATAATCATTTAATAAATAATATATGATACTAGTGTATGTATGCAAAGTATTTGTGTGTGGCCGATGTACACATAGCTTGTGTGGGTGCTAAAGATAACCATCATGACCTCTAATGCATAGTTCCTCAATGATCAATGACCAATTTAAGCAATCTAGTTTTCTATAAAAACATAGAGTGGCCTACATATCATAGCAGTGTATCAAACATGGGGGATTCACCTTATTGACCAATATCTTATCACGTTCATTCATAAAGGGGGTTTTACATTGTGAAAAATAAGGTCAATATATTGTAGGTATTAGGGGGTGGGTTGTAGGGTATGTGGAATTCATATGTATTGGGGGGTATACAAATGAATTTCTAGTAAAAATATGGAACATCTCATAAAAATAGGGTTCTTTTAATTGGAAATATGTATTGGGAGGGTGGCTTATGGTTTTGGTAGGCATTTATCAACATTTAATGAAATTAGGGTTTTTCTTTAATATCCCATGAACGGAGGCGCTCTGGCATGGTTTCACTGAGTGAATACCACGTGGTATCAAACTAACTATTATTTCATAAATTAATGCTCCATATCATACGTGTTTCACTTTTGATGTCATTGACACCAAGGTCACTGAGTATCACAAGTATGTAACCATTACTTAGCCTCTTTAACATATGGGTTAATCTAATCATACCATAAGATCATGCATAAACTTTTCTTGTTTCCAATAACTACCAAGTTATCAATTGTCAAACAATGTAAACAAGATAATATATTCATCATGTGCATGGAACTCATTTATTCATTTAATCATAACGTAAACTAGTAGCCACATACCATTTAGTTCTATTTAGATTTGCATGTTAAAAGTAAGTCACGCAACTATCATCGTTAATAATATAAATGATAAAATAAAACATAACTTCCTCAAATATATAGGTTCATAAATCCGCAAATATAGCTTTCTTAACTGAGCTAAGCCAAACGTATAACAAGCAAAGAAATACAAATAGGTCATAATGTTGTTTAGTTGTTAAGTCAAAATATGAGGTATTACATGAAGCAAGAAATTTGGATTCGAGAAGTAGCCTTGGTAATCTTACCCGTAACAAGACCTTATTAATGACTTCAAAATTAGATACCCAACACCGATGCCTCTTGCTTTGTCTATAATCCAATGCCAGATACTAAAGATTATCGAAAAAATGGTTTATTTCTAAGTTTCTAAAATTCATTAAAATGTTTCCAAAAATAAAATAACAATTAATAATGTGTAGTTAAAGTATTATGTAATTTTATAAGTTGATGAATAAATTGAATATTATGTGTGTAATTTGCATATTGAAAATAAACTAAAACAAAACACACAATTGTGTTGTCATAAAATATCCAAGACATTAAGTGTTATTCTGTAATACATTAACACAATAAATATTATATTAGACAAAATTATTCTTAGATGGAAATTTTTTAAACTAACCCAAGTCTTGGATTATGATAATACAACATTTAGGAGCAATAAATGCCATCTTCTAGGACATTTAAAATCTATTCGTCACATGCTCGAGCTCATCCTCCCAACAAAAATGAACCAAACCAAAACTGAATAGATGAAAATTTCCAAAAGAATCAAGTTCATGCAATGACATTAATAAAAGTGAGGAAAATCAATAATCATATGTTGGCATTGATCATATTGGCAATTGAATTTGTCAGTTAAGGAATCCACCTCTTCTTTAGGGGATTAAGTAGAAGAAATTGATACCAAGTTTTCTCCCTAGAGGGAGTTAGTGGTAGTTGAAGCCCCTCTTGGTGGAACAAAAAGACATCATAAAATTAATACCTTTGATTTAGCTAAGAAACACGTTCCTTCTAAGAATCATGGTCTCCTACCTTTGGACTCACAATTAGTTACTATAACTCATTTAGTGAGGTTGAAAGAAGTTAAATATAAGAAGAGGAAAAGGGAAAAAATGTAAATTATTTTTAAAGGACAAAAATAAGATGACATGTACATTAATTATGTGATTTTAATATTATAAATTTTGAATGAATTATACATTCTTTTATTTATGTGATGTTTTAAGTATATAAAAAATATAATTTTTATTTTATAATGAAAAAAAATATATTACTCTTTTCTTGAAAAAGGAAATACTATACTTAGTTGTGTGATTATTCAATGAATAATAATAAACACCAAAAACAAACATTTAAAAACATATACATACATATAATTAATAAATCAATAATTAAACATTTTATTATCAATTTATTTCACTATGTCGACATAAAACCTTTTAAATCAATAATTAAACATTTTATTATTAATTTATTTTACCTACATGTGTTTAAAATTGACATAAGACCTTCCCTTTAAAGATAATTTCCACTAAATCATTTTGTTTTATCAATGATGAATTGGTGTTCTCACTCATGGTGAAAAACCGTGAAGAGACTCATTCATGATCAAAATAAAATATATTTGATTATGATGTATAATTATTAATGCTCGGTGAAAGTGCCTTCCTAATGTTTACATCAATCCGTTTATGGAAGAAGGATAATGTTCTTAAATTTTTATATATTTTTTTAAGTTTCTACATCTTTATGAGATAGTGTCAAATTAAGTGGAGTATGTTTTTGTTTTATTAATAAAAAAAAAGAAAAAATATTAAATTTATAAATTTAAAGTAGTTAAATTGATTAGATTTTAAAAAATATTTTAAATATATGATAATTAATTTATAATTTTAAATTTTATAATAATAATAATTTTTTTTAAAGATCACAACTAAGTCAAATACTAATTTAGTATATAAGACTTTTTTGTTGGTAATACAAGGACTTTTTTTTCATTAAGATTTGATTTGATTAATGAAGTTTATATAAATATACATACCTTACCTCCTACGAATTAAATTTATACACACATATTTTTAACTATTAAACCTACTTAAACTTTTTATATATATATAAAACTTTATTTTATATCTAATCTATATATACACTTTATAAATACAAGTAAATTATTTCATAATTAAGAAATAAAGTTTTTATTGGAAAAAACACAACATTTACCATTCTCTTAATTAAAAATATTTAAATTAAAAATATTACTTTTATATCACTTTTGTTTTATTTTTAATATGACAAGTATTTTAAAAAACGTGTATACGTTAGTTATAAGTAAAAATACACATTTACCATTCTCTTAAAATATAAATTAATATATTAAAAATATTTATATTACAAATATTATTTTCACTTTTGTTTTATTTTAATATGACAAGTATTGTTAAACATGTGAATACATTAGTTTTCAATATAAGTGTTGAGTTAATATTTTGTTAAGAAAATAACTCCTTGTTGACTTATGTGGTTTGTTTTTTTAAATGTGGTTTACCATTTGTTAGAGGGCTACTACACGGAAAATCCCAACACCTGATATTCAAACTGAATCAAGGTATGGCCAGCTCATCATTCACACATTTATTACAAAGGGCTCCACAAGAGCATCATGTCANAATTCATTCCTCCGAACCACCCAAGCTACATCCATTTGACTGTCGACACATGTGGTTGTGTGAGAAAAGGTTGTGAGGGAGTTATATGCATGGATAGGTTACATATATTTCATGGTTCATTGTCGTACATGAAATGAAATAGATCATATCGATCACATATCATAAAATCTTTTGTATTTTTATGGTAAACCATAATGCAATGTAGCTATAAAAGGGGAGTTTATAATTATGTTGCAAATTTGGGAATATTTATATTAAAAGTATTATATAATGTTATAGGAGATTTTCAAGAAAATAACTTGAGATACAACAGACTATAGCATACAAGATTAACAAATAATTACAACACATATCATCTATATTCTATAGATTACGAGACACATGATCAATAGACATAATCTACAACATATTCTACATTACATATCACCTAAGAAGATAAATACGATACAACCATAAGCCACATAAATAAACCGCCTCATAAGCAGAATGTAAAAGAGAGGCTAACATCGCTAGAAAATCCAAACATCTACACAATATTTTATAGGAGAAAATAAGATCCACCGAGTCCAAAAATATTAAGTGTTACAAGGCTCTGATCACAATAAAAAACATAAGAAACTCCTCAAGACTAAAACTATTGCTTCATAAACGTTGTTGTTAGATATGCTAAATTTGAACACGATTTATTGTATGTGCAATTTCATTGATGAATTCCTCAAATATATGTATCCTTCAGGCACCAAAAAGCTAGTTTTGATAATATGTTGGCATCCTCAATAAATTCGCTATAAATATGTTGAAAATAGATACTTCAAAACTATGCCTAAAGAATTGTGACTTTTTCCATCCAACTATCAAGAACCATTACATGTAAGGTACAATTTGGTAGATCCAAATTAATAATGGAATTTGAATCCCTTGCCACCTGTAAATGAGGAATATATTTTGATCTAGCAAAATGTAGTAGACTCCATAATGCCAGAAGTCCATCACTGGTAATTGTCCCTCCCCCACAGTTCAATTTCAACGTGAGCACCCTAGAAGAATTACATGGAGGACAACCCCTTCCTCGCACCTCTAATTTCTATCTTGCGAAGCACCTTAAAAAAAACCTTTGGGCCAATCATAGATGAAACTGGGATCTCTGTCTCTTCTTAAATGATTGTTTGGAGCGATTGAATTCTCCTTAAAGACATCCTTAAAAGAAGCAACAACTTTAAGGCCCACATTCATTGTATTTTTTTCCCTTCCTTGAAAAAGAACATGATTCTTGTGCTTCCACACTTCCTAGCAAACAAAGCAGGGAAATTCCTTCCATGGAAGTTCATTGTAGGTCCAATATTTGAAACAATCTTCTAAGGATTGATGAGGCCAATTCTTGGAAATTCGTCATATCCCCTTCACCACCTGCCAAACATGTTGAGTGAAAAGATAATGGATCAAAAGATGATCCACAGTCTCATCATCCCTATAGCAAAATAAACAGCCATTTGGGCCAATACCTCCCTTTAAAAAAATTATCCCAAGGGAGGATTCTATTCCCAAAATCCAACCAAATAAACAACTTGATTTTCAATGGGATATCTTATTTCCAAAGAGATCAATACCACCAATACACCTCCACTTCCGCCTCATTGAATAAAAATTCATAGTACAATTTAGTAGTGACAACACCATTCTTTACATTCCAGGACCACACCAAGAAATCCTCATTTCCGGATACCTGAAAACTACTCCTTTGCAACCCCACTATATAGTTGTTCCATTCATCAATAAAAGGGCCCTTTATACCCAATTACTATGTTGGTTTCCACATGATACTAGAATCCAACTCCCCACTAGAAGACACCACTTGGGTTAAGTTAAATATCCCCCTCTCATGAAGGAAGGACATCAAACCCCAAGATAATTTGTTAAAACCCCCTACAAGGGGATCCTCACCAACTCTAATGTGTTGTCCTTCCCTAAAGTCCGAGATAGCCATTCCCCCCAGAATGTGAAAGGAGGAGACTAGGAAATTCCAGATATTGGAGGCCCCTTTGACTATTTTATCTTCACACCATAGCCATTCTAAGACATGGCAGTCTTTTAAGTAATTTATTCTAATCACACCACTGCATAGACCCACATAAAATAGGATTCTCCAAAGGATTTTGGATGCTAAATCTTGGGAAAAAAGAAAATTATTTTAATAGCCCAACACCCTAGCATTTTTGGTTTGGATAACTTTTCCCAAGTTATTAAATGGAAACTCTTCTTGATCTTGTTGCCTGACCACATGAAAGTGAGGGATTTCCTCAGAATACTGGATAAGATAGACTTTGAGACCTTGGATAGAGAGATCCAATACAGAGGAATGTTTTCAAGAACATATTTTACCAATGTTAATATCCCACTAATAGACAACCACCTACAACACCAATGATTAATCCTTTTGTCAAATATTTTAAGGAGCCAAACCTAGTCTCTAGATAAATAATTGTTTGGTTTGATTAGGAAACCAAGATACTTCATACCAACTTTGAGAGAAGAACACTTAAATGGAAATAAATAACCAATATGAGTAAGGAACTCCCTATCTAATTCTTTTTCCAAGAAATTAGACTTGGTCTCACCGATCAACATGCTTGGAGCACTGCAAAACAAATCTAGGATTTCCTTGTAGCCTTTCCATTCTAGAATAGAATCAAACCCAAATTACATAACATCATCTACTAAGAGTAGATGTGTTATTTTAATATGAGTAAATAATTTAACGCCCAATAGTCTACCTTCCAATTTCACTTTATCAATCAGTCTACTATTTCCTTCAATGATTAGGAGGAACAAATATGGGGACAAAGAGCACCCCTTCCTAAGACCCCTTGGACACTTAAAAACTTTAGTAGGAGCACCACTAATTAAAACAACAAAATTGCTTGATACCACACATGTCATAACCCAATTATTAGATTTAAAGCTAAGCCCAATATGGAGTAGGACCAACCTTAGAAAAAAACCCTATTTACTCGATTGTAAGGCTTGACCAAATCTAGCTTTAGCACCATATCCTTCAATTTTGTTAACTTGAGAATGTGAAAGTATCCCTGAGCCACTCCAATGGCATGCATTATTCGGCGATTCCTAAGAAAAAAAATTTGTTTCCTAAAAGATAAATTTTGAAAGCACAAGCTTCAATCTGTTTGCAATCACCTTCGCAGTGATCTTACATAGCAAGTTACATAATGAAATTGGTCCAAAATCATTGAAGGATACAAGTTTAGTGCATTTGGGGATAAGGGAAATAAATGTGGCATTCAAGGCTCCAATTAATTTTCCCAATCTTATCGACTCCTCCACAACAACTAAAATATCAACCCCCATTACATAAAAGAAAATCCATAAAAAATTCAATAGTCCACCCATTCGAGCCTGTAAGTTTTGGTTTAGTAAACCCTACGAGAATTTTTTTGATTTCTTCCAAGGACACAGGTTCAACAATGCTCTTACCTTTCTACATAGAGAAGAAGCTAGGATATCCCTGAATAACTCTCATATGATCTGCAATAAACAAAAATTGTCATGGTCTTAAACAGGTTCTAAAAAATAATTCACTGCTTCTAGTTACAACTCCTTAGCATCAGATAGAAGCCTACCACCAGATCCATTTAGGTCCCAAATAGTATTCTGAATTCTTCTGTTCTCAACAAACTTATGAAAAAACTTTTTACTTAGGTCACCTGAGCTATCCATATGGCACGACTCTTCTTCAACTTGAAGAATTTGAAACCTCCTTTCTTCTACATTAGTCAACCTAATATGATCTTGCTCAGAGAAAATTTAGGTCATCTTGGTCTAAAAAACTTATGAAAAAACTTAGTATTTAGGTCATGTTGAGCTAGCCATATGGACTGACTCTTAAGCTTCCATGACTCTTATTCAACTTGAATAATTTGAAACCTCCTTTCTTTTAGATCAGTCAACTTGATATGATCCTGCTCATAGAAAATTCCTAAAGCAAAGGTATTATGAAAAACATTAATTTCCTCCTCCAAATGGAATAATTCCTCCCTTAATGACTTTTTCCTCCCAATCTCCCATCTTATCACAACAGACTTAAGGACCTCAATCTTATTGACCAAACAATGCATTATCGAGCTCTCCTTTTAAGATTCCTTATCACTCCATTCCTCTCTAATAAGATTGATAAATTATGACTCCTTAAGCCATACATGGTTAAATTTGAAAGGATAACATCTCCTTTATCTACCCGCTTCAATTAGGAGAGTAATGGAAACATGGTCAGAAATAAAAGATTTTTCAACTGAAGATCTATATCTTACCATGGACTCATCCAAATGCCCATCTAAGAAGAACATGTCCATTATTTTAGCTAGATCCCACCCTCCACTAAAAAATTATTCCTCAATGTATGGACAAGAAAAGAAGGTTGAACATTAATCATATTGGCTTGCTAAAATAATTGTCTAAAAAATAATTTAAGGGGCTCCATTATGTCTCTATTACCATAGACCTCTTTAGATGACAATATGAGATTTAGGTCACCTCCAATAATAAGATTCGACAAACCTAAAATTCCATCCCTCTCCACATCCTCCTATTAAACCTTGCAATCATCATATGGGCCATAACAGTTGATCAAATTAGTGGATTTCCAGGTGCAAGCCTTCAAGAAGAATACTGGCCAAATTTGAAAGGGGGTGAATTTTGTATTCTTGGGATTCCATTATGAAAGAAGACCACCAAACTAACTAGTTGTATCCATTGTACACATCTGTTAGGGTTTCTTCACTATAACTTTGGTGTTAGAATATTGTGTATGTTTTAGAAGTTTGGTTATCTTTTGGATTTTTGGTATATATTTATGCTTTTTTTTGTGCACATGGTTTTAAAGTCAACAATGGCTTGATTCTGTTCAAAGGAGTGGCATGTGGATTGGGGTTTATATGTTTTTTTTTAAAGTTTGATGCTTTGCATTTTTACAAAGGTTCTAGTCTAAGGATACGACATGGTAAAGTTGGAGGTGTTAAAGAGGATTGCAAAAATGGTGGAAGGTCTTGTTAGATTATAATATAGAGGACTGCAAATACTTTTTCAAAATCTCTTTTGTTTTTAAAGTATGTAGTTCCTTTTAATGCATAGGGAGTCTAAGTATGAATATGTCCATGCATGGAATTAAAAGTGGTTGAATAAAACATGGATACGAAGAGGGCTTATTTTAAGAGAGAATGCATTCTTAATGTTCACCGTGGCATAAGACAACATTTGTTTCGAGCTACATTTTTCTTCTAGATGAGTCGATGCATGGGTTTTTTTCTTTATGGGCCACATGGAGGTCATGAAGACCCACAACCCTTGCCAAATGGTAAAAATACCTTTAGAATAGGTATTGGTGTCCACGAGTGATCTGTAAACTATCGTGGATATTTCAATGGAATAATCTGCCATAATGAATCTTACAACTTAGTTCCTTTTTATTAGCTTGTTTCCACTAAATGCTAAATATACTAGAACTAAAAGAAAAATAACTAGAGAAAATAAATATACAATCCACACAATCAACATAAGGTTTACCCTAGGAAAACCCACCATGGAAAAAAAATCCAACTAGAAATGAGGACTTTGGCTCATTCTTTTATACATAATGCAAATACAAAGAAAAATGTACTCTTTATGGAATTACCTATGACTCTACATCCATAATGGATACTACGCGATCTCCTACTTCCTATGTTTTGATCTAACATCCACTCCCATGATGTTTCTCAACTATGGAATAATACAATAACATCATAAGAATGGAACACCTTCTTTTCCTAATGGTATGATATTTAACATAGTTGATAGTTTTCTAGGGTTAATTTAGGGTTTTTGCATACCTCAATTCTCAATTAGGGTTAGGGTTTTGGACCTTCTAGAATGTTATTGAACGTTCACATGTGACTAGATTCACATGTGTGAGAAACGAGAGTTGGTGTGGAATCCACTTGGTACCATGTGTTGTAAAGGAAAGTTTCCTATGGCTAGGGTTTAAGAGGCCATCAACGTACTGGGGTTGAAAGGTGGATGCAAATGGTTCCGCAAGTAAATACAAACAAGATTCAGAGATTAGAATGGTTCATACCTTAACCAAATGAAGGTTCATCCAAGCATCCCTTCAATCCTATTCTTTCTCCTCTTGCTCCTCTTGCTCCAAGAGACCTGCAAAACAAATTATACCTTCCTCAAACCATTATGACTACATATAAAGCAATGATAATCAAATAAACATGAAATAATAATCTAATTAACTTCAACATTCGATCATAAATAGAGATTCAATCACACATTGAACAATGATTTGGGAAGAAGAAGGACATCACATCTTTATTAATCTTGAAAACAAGTACAAATATACCTTCTCTCCAAGTTTGGCACCTCATGAAACCTTGATCTGGTTCTGTTGCTTCTCTTCTCCAAGGAACTCAGCCTCCAAGCTCTACAACACAAGGAGATAGCTTCTAGGGAAAAGGTGTGGGCAAAGAGAGCTCCAAATTCTCTAGCATAATAGTGCAAAGATTCAAGTCTCCTCTCATGGACCTCCATACTTCTATTTATATGCTTTATGAAGAGTTAGGGTCGAAGACAAAGTAGTTACAACTGAAGGAGTCAGTTGCATAACTACCCAAAATACCCGAATTTCAAAATACGTATTTTTTTGACATTTTCAGGAGGTGTACATGGGTTGTAGAGACAACAGTCATGTACATGAGGAGATATATGTGGGTTACAATGTAGAAATTCATGTATTTAAGGCATACGTGAGTATTATATATAGCAACTAGCGTACATAAGCGGGTTTCCTTAAGGAAACAAGCATACACATCAAACAATCTCATTTTTAGGGTACTTATGGGAATTTTTAGACTTTTGTGTCTTCTGGAAAGTTTTAGCTAACACAGATACCTTTCCAACGTTGTAGAGATGAGGTCAAATGAAGTTATATAAATATAGATATGGGTCCTCTAAGTTTGGTGTTTTTTGAGTGACTTTCATGAAGTGTCGTCAAGGAGGTGTCGACATGCGATGGAATCATGGGAAAGTGGTCACAAGTAGAGATGTGTCATTTTGAGATATAAAAGATGCCCCCTAATGTATGAGGTTATAGGGGAAGAAGATAGCTGAAATACATTATAAAGGAAATAGCTGAGTATGGAGAGAGCAGAGAATCCAAGATCGAAAGGCTCGAACAAAGGTACCTGAAAGAGAGATAAATGTTAGAAAAAATTGATCTCTAGGACATACAAGCCCATATACAAATCATCACCATAAAGATACAAGCGGATCCAACATATGTATAACTGATGAAAGTATCATGGTCGCTCAATATGAAAAAAGGTGGCATATCAAATCTAAAGGAGTCATGGCCACAAATGAATAAGGTGGATCCATACTCGACAATTGATCATAGCCACAAAAATACAAGATGGATCTATGTCTCAGCAAAATGTCATATAAAGTGTAACAAGGTCTTGCGTAGCTTGGGAAATAGCAAAAAATGATGATGCTACTGTCGACCCAAGGTCTTCAATCCAAACCACCCAAAAGGTATGAATCCTAACCATGCGAATAAAGGGGTTGAAGTCGAACATGGAGGAAACATTTTGATTACCGGTCAATAATGAGAACCGTTAACAAATGCGAGGGAAACCACCATTAATGAAAATGGTCCCCAAGGTACCTAGTACATTCTAGCAAGTGTGAATACAGGGACTTGAAGTCGAACACCTGAAGAATCCATTGAGCAGGAGACATTAAGGTATTCCGACTACCCAATAGCGATGGAAATTTCCATTGATGACTACAATCCCCAAGGTACTGTCATAAAACTCTAAATCTCATTCCCAGAGCAAGATGTGTTGCAGTTGATAGGAAGAGATTCGTTGGAAGGAAGCCATTAAGGCATCCTTTATCATCCAACATGAGGTAAGTGAAAGACTAAATGGATCTGGAATTGGTACAGAATTTCACAGCAAGGACCACCGAAGACATGATGTAATGAACTGATACCAGGGAATGGCCGACACAAAAGTCGAGGCAACTGCAGAATGGCTGAAAAAGGTTTAATCCTTGAATAGTGAGCATGACACAAAAGTGACTTAGGCAGATTTTGACACAAAAGGGACCAATGACACAAATCTACAATGTAAGAGACATTGATAGATTCCCCATATAATTGGAAAAAAGACCAACTGGAGGAGTAAGAAACTCTGAATCGGGATAAGGTAAAAATACTAGGACCCAACTGTTGATAAACTCAAAATAGGTGCTTTGTTCAAGGAAAAAAGACTTGCTGCCATGATGTAAAAAACATCTGAATGAACTTCCCTTCCCCTCTTTCTTGTAAAGGTTTAACAACTCCAAGAAAGCAAACAAGGGACCATCTTCATTTTTGGCAAGCTCAAAGAAGAGACATAAGAATGCTTGATAAAGCACTGATTCGTGGATTTTACGAGCCCGAACTAGTACATGCTTGACGGTGTTTTCATAGTTTAGAGAGTCTAAAAACTCCAAAGAAGACACTAGTGGGGAACTTTTTCGTCCAATTTAGTCTCCTGAGGCCAAAAAAGTATAAAACAAACCACAGAAGAACTCTCTTAGCTTCTGAAAAAGTAAGGCGCACCTTTTTCGTACTTAGTCAAGTAGGTCTAGAAAATGTTAAATTACCACCTACCCAATACTCCTTCAAAAGCAACATATAGCCTGAGTTTTATGAGTGTGAAGGAAGGCGAGATCACTCGGAAAGATCCATTTGATTATGAGAAATGGGACTTACAACAATAAACTTGATGCTTTGTTCTTTAGGGTTTAACGAGCATGACAAAGACATAAAGTACACTCAGAATATTTTTCATGTTTAGGTCCAGAGCACAAAAAAGAGAAAACTAAGCTCATACCGAGTGCTCCTTTTCTGTAAATTTAGTCCCTCAGGTCCGGAAAAGCGATAAAACTATGCCTGAGAATACTCTTCTCAATTCCATAGAAAAGAGAGCGATCCTTTCTCGTACTATTCCACATGGTCCAAGAAAGTGATACCTACCACTAATGTGGATTCCCATTCACATATTCTTAACGAGACTGAATGGACAAGTTTACTCGGCAGTCAAGTCTATTTTGAGGAGTTAGACCTAGGCCTAAAGAAACTCAATATATTTCCTATGAAGTTTTAACAAGTTTGGAAAATTCAACTCGTGGCCTCCTTACTGTTTTTAACGAGCTCGAAGGAGAACATAAAGAATGCTCTAAATGCGAGGAGACGAGTGTCATAGGAAAGAAAAAATAGTTCCAAGAGCAAGGAATAGACCTATGCATAATGCTAGGAACATGAGCATGATAAAGACACTTGGGGAATGTCTCCTCAAGGTAAAAGGTGTCAATTTGTAAAGGCAAAAGGATACAAGGCTGAGCGATGATGAGAGAAAAGATGAGGGCTTATACAATGAGCTAAAAGCATGGAAGCCGAAATCGGGCTCATAAGTGCAAGCAGGGCACATGCAAATGCAGTTACATATTGAACAAAAAGACAAGGCCAGTAAACAGTTGTGAATCCAAATAAGAATCCTGTCTCCAAGAAACAACAACATCAGGATCATATTCAGAAGAAAAGATCTGATGCAGGTCACTTTCGCAGAAACACATGTGACTTTTCTATCGTCTATAAAAGGTAAAGTCAAGGAAAAATCAACTGAAGAATATTCTATAGCACCAAGGCTCGAGGGTTTACAATCAGTAAAATCAACCTCAGAAGGAAAGAAAATATCAAGAAGGGAGATAGAGTCTGCAGGAACAAACTCAGTATCACGGGAGTTGAAAAATTCATAAGAACAATCAAACTCATCAGGATCATTGACTTGATGTTCAAAGGGAGAGTCCAAAAGCTCAACAAGACTAACATAAGAAGACCGATCCATGGGAAAATTAGGCTTACTAAGCAAATTAGGGTTAGACTTAGTCACAACTGAACCAACATCCAAAATAAGGTCAGACTGTATCAAAGACTCTAGGAAGACCTCATCCGAAGGAAGGATATCATCCTAGATAGGACACATGTCTAAAGTTTCAAATGGATTGATAGAGTGGAGAGCAGACTCCATAGTCTGTATAGGATGACTCACCTGGTCAACTGTTGGGACCAAGTCCTAAGAAAGTAAGCATGAAAACAGAGGCTGCTTCTCAGTAGAAATTGAACGCGAAGGACATGAGGCCACATAGCTCACCTATGGCGAGGTAGTGTCTATAGAAACACTGGGAATCAATAAAGGAAAGACCTAGTCTCTAGTTGGGTCAGGAGGTCTCTAGTTGGGTCAGGAGAAGGATCAAGAAAATCCAACTGATCGATAGTGACAATTTCTTCGCCATGATTAATGTACATCACATGAAAGAATGTTGACACCACATCTTGCATGGCATAAACATAATCACGTCCAAGGAGCATATTGAAGTCCAATGGGTCTTCTATCACCATGAAGTCAACTAAGACGGTCTTCCCACCCAAAGTAACAGGTGTTTGAGAAAGAGTTCCCAAGGCTATACAAGTTCTTCTATCAAATTCCAGTAACTGACTAGCAGTCGACACAAGGCTGGGAGATCCCATGCCTCGCCAAGCACGAGCAGACACGATACTAACTGAGGCTCCTTCATCAACAACACAACGAACAATCGTGTATTTTTCAACTTTGACCTTTATTTGGAAAAGTGAATCATAAGGAAGGTGCGACTCAACTAGGCTATCCCAATCAAAGGAAGCAATCCAAGAGCTTGGTGGGGGTTGATCTGAAACGAGTTCAGTGCCCCCTTGTTCAGTAAGTTCTGAACTAGCAGTGAAGAAAATGTGACTAGCAGACACGTCACTCTCCAAAGGAAGAGTGGGATTGATCGAAAATGGAACCGATTCAACCGCTTCATAAAAGTCACTCTCCAAAGGGAGAGTGGATTGACCAAAACTGAGGTTGGTTCAATCACATTAGGATCACTCTCTGAAAGAAAAGTGGGATCGACCAAAGATGAGATTGGTTTGACCACTTGATCAACCAAAGGTTGAGTAGGTTGTTGAGAAATTATAGGTTGTTCAGCAGAAGGAAATTATTGAGTCTCGGACCACACTCTTCACACCTCTGCGATAGTAGGGCACCAGTGAGTAAGATGATCTCCCTCACATAACTTACAAGGGAACTTAATTTTGCACTTCAAACAATTAGTTTTCACAATGGTGTCAACATGAATAGAAGTGGATGACTATTTTCTCTCAACATGATCTACAGAGGCTGAGAGTTTTCCCCTAGCATGACCACTAGAGGCTGGGTGACGGGTTCCAACCTGATTAAGAGAGGCTGGTTGTTGAAAAACTTTAGAATGTTCAAAAATGGGATGACCATGAAACCAAACTCTTCGCACCTCCGCGATAGAAGGGCATTTATAAGTAAGGTGATATCCCTCACAAAGCTTACAAGGAAACTTGGGCTTGTGTTTTGAATAGTTAGTATTTTCAACAATGTCAACATGATTTGCAGTGGCTGACAGATTGTCTCTAGCATGAACCACAGAGGATGAAAGACTGCCCCCAGCATGACTTGCAGAGGCTGAGATACTACCCCTAGCATGACTTGCAGAGGCTGAGAGACTGGGTCCAACATGACCTGCAGAGGTTGGATGGGCACCACTAGCATGGACAACAGAGGCTGAATAGTTAGGATCAACATGCTTTGCAGCGGTTGAGTGTGTGCCTCCAGCATGAACTTCAGAGGCTGGGTGGATGGATCCAACATGACTTGCTGAGGTTGGATGGGGAGGTTCAACTTGAACGTCAGAGGTTGAACGAGTGCCCTCAACATGAACTAAAGAGGCTGAGTGACTGGATCCAATGTGACCTAGAAAGGTTGGAAGGATCCCACCAGCATGATCAGCAGAGGCTGGATGGTGAATATAAACTTGAATTGCAGAGGTTGAGTGCTTAGATCCAACATGACTTATAGAGGTTGGATGGGTGCCCCCAGCATGAAATGTAGAGGTCGGGTGGTGAGGTTCAACTTGACTTGCAGAGGTTGAACGGGTGCCCCCAGCATGAACTGCAGAGACTGGGTGATGAGGTTCAACTTGACCTGCAGAGGTTGAATGGGTTCCCCCTTGCTTATGTGCCTTCTTCCTATTCCTCCTTCTTTTACTCCTTTTAGACTGTCGGTTACTAGTATCAGTACTTTCACCACATGAGGCAAAATGAGTAGGAGAATCAACAACAGGTGAAGGGGAAGTGGTGTTTTGATGCCCTTGATATAAGGATCTTAATTGAGAATCATCAGGAGCATTCAGGACAGTTGGAGTGGAAAACAACCACACCGGTAGCCCTAGGGTGAATCCAGGTAGATTCAAGGTGGCCATCAAGGGAACACCAACATTCCCCATGAGAGGAATAGTACAAGGAGTTCCCGGCATGGGGATCCCTTGGTTGGTGTTCAAAGGGGTGTTAGCCATAGTTTCAAACTAGGAAAAAAGTTCTGAGGTTGACAGGAAACCAAAAGTACAAAGCACACACCTAAAGGCAAACTAAGTACAGACAAACCACACAGCACTCACTAAAATTCCTAAAGCCAAACAGACAAACAGGTATAATATATGCTTTCCAGAAGAAAGCTAATAGACAGTTACTTAGAATCCTTGTAGATGTTATTAGGCACAAGCAGAGGAATCACCCACCGCCCTCCCACACCTTCTATCGGGGTTACCTTCCAAGCCCGTCCAAGGTCAACCAGAAATAGCTTTCTGGTGTACCTGTGTATGAACCCTAGATGTCAAATAGACTAAAGGATACCTTAACTATATTTACAGTTTGGGGGGATAGTCTCAAGCCTGGTTCATACGCATGGGAAGAGTAGCAAAGCCCGAAACCCTGTCTAAAACAAAATCCCCAGATGCGCAAAAACCTTGGTCTACACTTTGACAATGAATCAGAGGGTTATTTCCTTAGTCCAAGCCTCCACGCGGCCTCATGCTTAACTCCTGTTTGAGAGGAGCTTCCCAGATACAATCAACATAGAAGAGGATTTACCTAGTGATTGTCCAACTACGTTTAAAATTTAATACTTGTGGAGAGTTAAAAATCCCTAATCCACAAGTCTAGCCTGAGCTAGTTGGTGTATGACCCTATAAAATAAAACTTACTAATAATTTTTAAATTATATCGTTTATTTTAAGGGTTGTTTTTAGTTAGAGAGTAAATGGCGTGAAAATTATGTCGTGTTTTGACTCAAAGTTGAAACCAAATGACTAAGCAAAGAGAAATGAAATGCAAAAAGAAAAAACTATTCTCTTTTTCTTTTTCAAATAGAAACTTGAAAGCCACAAAAGAACAAATTCTTTTTAATTTTTTTTCAAAAACAATGATATGCCATGCAATCTAGACTATAAAAATAATCTATATGCATATAAAGCAAGCATGTGTTTTTTATTTTTCTTTTATAAATGCAAAAGAAAAATAGCCTATCAACTAATGCAAGCAAGTAATGTAAGCAAAGAAAATAGACAACTACTCTACACCCCACAAACAAACCCTAGGTTTCCCTAAATTTGGATATAACCTCTCTTGGAAGGAAGGCTCACAAAAGTAAACAAGCCAACAAATTTTGAATGAAGAGACTGAGCAATACGACTGATGTAAACAAAGGTCAAGAAGTCCCCATAATCAATCTAAACCTACAGACAGAGGCTGCTCAGTACCTTGTTCAATAAGGTCAAGCCAAAGAAGGAGGTGGGGGGGAAGGCAGCAAAAACAAGTTCAAAGACTTGAAAGAGACTTGAAATATAGACAAAGATCACCTAACAGAGATAGAACAACCTCTCATAAGTCATGCACATGCAGAGGACCCTTGAAGACCCTATAAACAACCCTCAAATCACCCAAAAACCCTAAAAAATGATGAAAGAACACAAATTTAGGTGCATACGCGGGTGGCCTTAAGGCAGGTCACATATGACACGTGGGTTTTAGGTAGTGCAAGTCACATATACAACATAGAAACGCAACTTTTTAGCTTGAAATTCGCATATGGATGACAAAAGGCACAAAAAGGGTCGAAAATTGACCTAGGAAGGCAGGAAAGGTGTTCCAACAAACTCAAAAGGTGTTCCTAACTTGTAAGAAGGACCTAAAACCTTACAAAAGACTGGAAGAATGACAGAGAAACCCCAAATAGATAAGGCTCTCCCCAGCAAAGTCGCCAGTTCTGTTGTAAAGGAAGGTTTCCTATGGCTAGGGTTTAAGAGGCCATCAACGTACTGGGGTTGAAAGGTGGATGCAAATGGTTATGCAAGTAAATACAAACAAGATTCAAAGATTAGAATGGTTCATAACTTAGCCAAACAAAGGTTGATCCAAGCAACCCTTCAAACCTCTTCTTGCTCCTCTTGCTCCAAGAGACCTGCAAAACAAATTATACCTTCCTCAAACCATTATGACTACATATAAAGCAATGATAATCAAATAAAAATGAAATAATAATCTAATGAACATCAACATCTGATCATAAACAGAGATTCAATCACACATTGAACAATGATTTGGGAAGAAGAAGGACGTCACATCTTTATTAATCTTGAAAACAAATACAAATATACCTTCTCTCCAAGTTCAGCACCTCACGAAACCTTGATATGGTTTTGTTGATTCTCTTCTCCAAGGAACTTAACCTCCAAGCTCTGAAAGACAAGGAGATAGCTTATAGGGAAAAGTTGTGGGAAAAGAGAGCTCCAAATCCTCTAGCATAACAATGCAAAGATTCAAGTCTCCTCTCATGGACCTCCCTATCTCTATTTATATGCTTTATGAAGAATTAGGGTCGAAGACAAAGTAGTTACAACTGAAGGAGTCAGTTGCATAACTACCCAAACTACCCGAATTTCAAAATATGTATTTTTTTGACATTTTCAAGAGGCACACGTGGGTTGCAGAGACAAAAGTCGCATACACGAGGAGGTATATGCGGGTTCCAATGCAGAAAGTCATGTATTTAAGGTGTACATGAGTATTATATATAGCAACTCGCGTACATACAACGTACACATAAAAAAAACTCATTTTTAGGGTACTTTTGGTCATTTTTAGACTTTGGTGTCTTCTGGAAAGTTTTAGCTAACACAGATACCTTTCCAACGGTGTAGAGATGATGTCAAACAGAGTTATAGAATTCCAAATTCGGGTCCTCCAATTTAGGTGTTTTTTCAGTGACTTTCATGAAGTGTCGTCATGGAGGTGTTGATATGCGACGGAATCATGGGAAAGTGGTCATAGGCAGAGATGTGTCATTTTGAGCTATAACACCATGGTGGGAAACTAGATAGGTCAACTTACATAAGACATAACTTCCTGATCTGAACTCGAGGCAATTCTTGCATCGTTGGAAAGGTATCAGAGTGTATAATAACATCAAGCTGCATGGCATGAGTGATGAATTTTTTACCCCAAAAAACATTTTTTAAGCCCTCAAATATGCCTAGAGAGTTCTAGACCTCAAAGTTGCAAAGTGAGACATGCCCCTAAAATGGGACTTGCAAGCTAATTAATCCAATATTTCCACTTAGAAAGCACCAAAATAGATGACAAATTATATATTAATCCATTTTGGATCAAAGAGCGTGATCACTTAGGGGTAGGGTAAGAAGGGATTAAGTTAATAAGTAGATAAAGTTATCCTCTAAGTTATGATGGGAAATTATACCAAATCTTATAGGAATTTTGTCAAAAGTTATAGCTCCGCTTAATTGATAAGAACTTTGGCTTCAAGGTGTTTGACTTATTTTAACATTATCTAGATTGTCAAAATTTTGAAAAAAAAAGAGTGAATAAGGATGAAAATATACATTTTAAAAAATAAATAAACTCATGAAAAATATTAAATTTATCCTCTCCCTTCCCCCTCTCCCTCTCTCACAAAATTAAATAAATTCACAAAAACATCAAAAGTACCCCCTCTATATACCTACTTTGTAAATTATGATTTTTAAAATTTTCACCTTTCCCCTCTCTACTTACTTTGTAAATTATGACTTTGTCTTTTCACTTAACTCTTGGAGTTTGAAAATTTTGAAACCATGTGGTATGCTTCCCTTCACATAAAGAATAAAATTTGAGCTTCCAGAACCCTATTTGAGTAAAAGTTGAATTTGCAAATTTGCATATAAACCTCCATGTGGATTGCTTTGACTTTCTCTAAGAAGATCGAGGTTGTGACTAGGATCAAACTTAGAAAATACAAACAATATAATATTATGTTAAAAGGTGAAGGAATTCCCAACATGTCCAAATTTTAGTAGACAAAATAATTCCATTTTGAATTTTGGTTAGTAATCCATGTAAAATGATGACATTTTGTTGGGCCATGGAAATGTCTCTATTTTACACTACATTTTCCATACCTTTAATCCCTTCTTGCATTCTCATGACCTTGTATTAATGCTTATTAATCCATTTTTATGCTTATTTGCGAGATTTATACCTAAGGTGCTTTCCATTTCCATTTCCTTAATATTTCATGTGAATAATGATTAAACATTGGAAATATAGCATATTTTGCACTTATCTTTGAAACATGGATGAGTTTGATGATTTTTGCAGAACCAGTTCCAGGTCACTTGCTATTACTCTGGGATATTTGCCCCAACCCATATGGTTGAAGATCAATGAAAGTGGATACTTGATATTTTTATATGATGGATTATTAAGTCATTACTACTGCTGTTACTCATGCTGTTATTGTTGTTTCTAATCAACGAAGCCACCATGGATGGACATATTAATTAGGGGTAATGTATTTTTATAAATTCATTATTTCTATCATTGATATATGTCTCAAATCATGATGTTAAATTACTTAAATATGAAAGGGGCAAGTTGTTGGTGGATGAGAGTACATATTTGGTTTATTTACAAAGATTTGAAGACCTCCATGTAATATATGATGGACCCAACAAGTTAAATGCCATTAGGAGTCACTTAGGATGCGTTTTGGGCATGTTATGATGACTAACATCTCTAAATTCGAATTTGACTTCCCAGGCATCATAAATAGCATGGAGATTAGCAAATGATTTGGGATTAGATTTGAGTTGATTTTGAGATCCAGATTATTAGTAATTTGGTGAGGATATTTTGGATCTTCATTTATTTTTTGTTATGAAAAATTTATGTATAAATAAGAGCTCATTTTCCATTCCAAGGGGACGACTCTTAGAGAAATAGGTCCAATTTGTGATGGAATAAGAATTATTTTTATTTTTATCTCTTTTGTAATATAGATTGTAATTCTTTAATTTCTTTCTCTTTTATTGATGTAGAGTGTAGTTCTTTCACTTTCGTAATTTGTAATTAGACTAGCTTCTTTTTATTGCTTAGGATAGTATGCATTTTACTTTGATTCATTTATTTATGTAGATGTAATTTTAATTCAAGTTTATTTATTTATGCAATTCTGTTAGATTCATATATTAGCATGGTTTCAACCATAGTGTGAGTGTGATTTACTTTTCCGCAAGTCTGAGTTTGTTTCAATTATGCAAGAGTGGGTGTGAATTTATTTTTCCATACAGTGTGAATTAGTTTTAGTATTTAATTTCTGCAATTTACTTTTATGTTGTGTGATTTACTTTGTTGAAACACATATTAGACAACCAATGTTAGTGAGAAAATGGTAGCTTGCATATATTTTGCATGATGACCTTGAAATAACAAATGTTACCCTGGATTGATAATTTATGTTGTGAATTGATTGTTTTAATAAGAAATTAATCCACGCAACATTTTGGCATCGTTCCTGGGGAGGTCATTGAAGGTGCCATAGTACAAACTAGCATTGGTTTTAGTTGCATTTCATGGTAGATTTGTTCTTGATATTGAGGTGTCATGGCGGTAAGGCGTAGTGAAGAGCTATGCATCGTTCGACAAACTTTAACGGGATCGGCCTCATAAGGGCTAGTGCATGTAGATTGTTTGATTAATTTTCAGTTGATTGAATTTTCTTTGAGTGGTGTTTTTAATTCTTTACATTTAAGTTTCATTTCATTTTTGGTGCATCATTCCCTTAAGTGGTGCAATATGAGCCACCCGTATTTTTAATCTCTCTTTTGCAAGAAATCGGTAAGAGGAAGGGAGTGTTGATGAATGAAGATCTTGATAGAGAAAGAGCCATGAGGATACATAATACTTAAATCTTGAGGCACAATACCATCATGGTAAGTGGTTGTATTTAATTTTCATATGATATCCTAGATTATTTTGAATTAAAAATAATACAACCACAAAATTACACAAGATTTATTAAAAAAAAATCATATCATTTTTAACAGTTATAACAACTGCTGCAACACGCTATGTAAGTCAGTCTAGCTTGAATTTTTTAAATGGGGATGTATTTGATTGAAATTTATATAATTATAGAAATCGACAACCATTCGTATCATTGTTTGGAAGATATTTTCCTTTATTGCATTTTGTGGCATTTTGGCTTGTTGAAATTCGTTGAAACACAGCCAGGATAGTCCTATTTTGAGGGACCATTTGCGCTTAGTTTTAAAACCTGTTTCTATATAATGTATCCCTTTGATTCTAGTTTCCAATCCAATTTCAATTTTTAAATTTGGTTGTCAAATGAAAAATATATGATCAAAATACTGCCCGGAGGTAGAGTAGACAACTCAAGAATAGAGTTGGGACAGTCACGTTTTGGGAGACCTAATGGATGAATTTTTAAAACTTGTTTATAATGCATATTCTCCTATGAATATAGTTCACAAAAAAATTTTAATTATTCAATTTTGAGATGATAAGAAGGAGATATTCCCAAAATGCTAACTTCCTATCATAATTATGCACTCTGAAAACTTTGCTTTCTCGGCTATTCATTGGAGTATTTGACCCATAAATTATTATTGTATTTGAAACCTATTTCTATTGGATATACCTACATGAGTCTAATTTTACCTCCAATTGGTATCACGTCAATCTGTTATCAAACGAAAACGTTGTGCCTAAAACCGTGATTGTTGGTCTAGACCGAAATTTGAAAAAACACCTTATCATGCAGGATTTTACTGAGAAAATATGACATATCATCTCATGGAATTTTTTAAACCTGTTTGTAATGGAGATATCCCTATGAATACACTTTCATTTGGATTTGGATTCACTCAAATTGGGCTTGAAAAAAAAGTTATTATCAAAACACTATCAGGTAGTCTACGACGGCCACTACTTGTCAGCAGGTATAAAGTGAATTTGGATTTGTTTATTTTTCTTTGGATTTGTTTTATAAGCACTACTTGTTTTTTTTTTGCATAAGTATTGGATGAAGAGAGACTGTGCACCTATCGTATTCCATGATCCCATGTTTTATTGCAGCTAAGTGCTTGTTTTTTTTGTAGGTCCTAAGAGGGTCAAAGAAGGTCAATACTTGCATGAATGAATCTTGAAGACAAAATTTCATGCCATATGGGCATACTATATAGATATTCAAGATAAAATATGTCCCAGTTGTTTCCTACCCAGAAGAATACGTTTTCTTGGATTAAGCACATAACAAATGAAGAATTGATGTGTAGACCATATGAAGACCAATGTTTCAGAAGTCAAGTCCCATAGTTACATCACCATCCCACTGTTACCAATTCATTCAAGAAGACCTCATGATTATCATGATCATTCACAAACACTATGGTATGCAAATGCATTTCTTTTTTCCCATATCGATATATATGCATGCTGAAAATCTTATTTTCTTATGTGGTTATCTCTAAAAGTCAATTACCTTCACTAGAATATCATTCATATAACCATTACATTCAGATTAATTTTAACCTCCACTCCTCCACTTCCATGCCTTCACGCTCCACACACCCTTAACCCACACCATAAATAAATCTTGGATCACTTACAATGCCAAGTTTCCCCATTTTCCTACCCCAGTTACAAATAAAATTTGATGGTGAAAACATGTCTCAGGCGCCATCAGGCCTTGGAATGTTTGAAAACCAGCTTGTTGGTAGACAAGGTTTGCAAATAAAATAAGAAACGAGTAATTCCATCCAAGTTTATCTATGAATAAATATTTCCAATTTCCTCTTGGAATAAGGTTTCAAGATTCATTGCTACATTAGAAAAATATTCCAGATCTACATCATGCTACACGTCTAGAATCCACACTGCTCCATCTTGCAAAGTTTTACATCATTGTGGACATATCATATCTCTTTCATTTCAAATGATACTACATATATCAAGGACTTCATAGGTAGGTGCAAGTATGTTTTTTTTCCCTTTATTTAATCATAGCTCTTTGAATGTCATGGATTTGTATTTGGAAAATCACTTGAGTCTTTTTTCCATATTTCCTCATTATTTGACATGTGTACAAAAAACCTTTAGTTTTGGGGGGAACACCATCATCCAGCACCACTCTTACACCATCCACTAAATCTAAACCATTCATCTCTTCCTTTGAACCATGACATCCTCATCTCTACTTCCATACTCAAGTCCATTCCCACACCTACCCAACTGTCCAAGTATAAAAAGAATCAAGGGATACCTTATTGTTGTCACACAAGAACCAACAGTTGGAATAAACTAATGTGTTGCTGCCACACAAGAACCAACAATAAGAAATTATCTCAAGGAATCCCTACTGCTGCTACACAAGAACCAGTAGTAAGAATGGAGATATGTATAAGCTAAAGAATCTATGGGGAGATGAATCTCTATTGCTTCCATACAAGAATCAGTAGTAAGGAGGGAATTTGATACACATGTACAAGCCAAGGCCACTACTGAAAGAAAGTAATAAGCTCCACAAGAACCTACAACAGAATAAATTTTGTAGAATCCATTCCTTCATAAGCACATGCTGCCACACAAGAAGGAGGGAAGTCAAAGGTACAAGTTATTTGATTCATGATTCATTAATGCATACATTGGTTTTACTCATCATGAACATCATAGCCTTTGTAGCTCCAAACTCTATCATATTTTGATGACAATCCTGTATTAGCATTTTTTATGTCAGAATTGGTTCAAGAGTATTTAATCTCTTTGAACATCATGGTTGTCTTCTGGCAGTGTATTTTTCTTCATGATTTTTTGTTATTATTAGAAAGTGGTCTATGCAAGCATGATAGTGGTTATCTTGGGTAATAGCATGGAAATTTTGTGGCATCCTGCAATTATGAAAAGTTTTTATGGCTATTTACACCAATGCTAATGGAAGACAATCAATATTAAAATGAAAATGCAGCCTATAGATGGAGAAGATTTCTGATTATAGTGATTTCATTAGCTTGTTTGACATGGTTCAACATGATGCATCTCTCATTGTTATGGATTACAAAGTTTTCCTAAAAATTGATTCCAGTAAAGGCTTATTGGATGCCACATTACATATGGCACATATGAACATGTTCAAAGATGGTTTACTTATAACTCATATGTGTGTGATTGATCTTGGCATGTAGCATGACATGATGCAAAATTTTGATTTGATTTTGAGTGCTTGGAGAAAGTAAAACTAAAAAGACAAACTCAAAAAAATTTCAATATGTTTTGAGAGCACTTTTTGCTCATTGTTTTCATGTAGATGAGGTTGAATCAAGTAAATCCAAGACATGACTTTGGTGCCCAATGTAGCAATTTGAGTAAGACACAGGAATAATTTTCAAAAGATGCATAAGGAAGGTAGTAGAAGTAAATTTTCAAGGCATATTTTTACTTCTTGTCATGATTGCAACCTTGAATTCCATATTTTTGCACACATGGATCTTTTATTCAATAAAATGCAAATCTATAATTGTGGCATGATGGAAAGAAATTTATGGGAAATGCTTATGTTGAGTTACGTTGATTTATGGAAGAAATTTTTAGGCTTGTTGAAACATGTAATGCACTAATTTCTTTTATGCCACCAAGGTCTAATATTTATACGGTGCTAAAATTGCAAGTCTGCTACACAATGATTTTGTGATACCACTATTTTAAGAAGATGAAGATATTTCACCAACATAAGGCCTCCCAGATAGTGTCGCATGAGGACATGCTCTTTCATCAGTTTGGGGGAGTGATTGCTGACATTATTTATGGAATTTTCATCCAATCATTGACTAGTAATTTTCTAAGGATGAATTTGTGTTCATTAGGGAATTTTTATGTGTGCTACTTGTAGTTGTTTCAAGTCATTACATGATCCTACGTAGCCTTGGATATATTTCTTTTCACCTTATTTTATTAATCTCTGAACTCATGGGTGGAAAATATTTTAGAGGACATAGCAGTGGCTATGTAGCACATATGTGACAACTGTTACACATAAATCTCGTCATTAACATGTGACGAGGCCCCAAACACGGTATTTTTCCCTGAATCCCAAGTCATGAAGTAAAATCCTAGTCCAGATATCAATTCTGCATATCAAAATCCAGCACCACTCCTGCCTTTTAGTTAATGAGCATTACCTTCTTCATCAAATCCTTTAATATTTTGGTAGTAAGCGGTGGCACCACTTTTACCTCTTGTACAAGGTGCGGCTCTGCCCTATCACTGCTCTGTCATAGTGGGGAAGAAGCGGTGCCCTTGGTAAAAATTGAAAACGAGAGGTTTCCATGAAGCTTCTCAAAGGAAGGCTTCATGGCTCCCTTATCCCTACACTTGAGGACCACCTGGGATCGAGATCCATTCTTTTGGGATCTCCTATCCACCTCATCCACCATTTACTCAACCATTCCTATCCTCGCAAGGCCTATAAAAGCAGGCTCATATCCATGGTTGAGAGAGAGTAAGGTTATGTTGTTGCATTGACATTCTGGCCTAAATCAGTAGGGTGAGCATAGGCAAAGCAAGTTGGAGTTTTTGGGGACAAGATATTGGCATTGTGAAGGAGCATATCGACACTAAGGAAAAGGTTGTAAATTTCTTCTTCATTCTTTAATGCAAAATTGGTTCCTTTCCCATAAAGTATGTTGTGTCATTATCATGTATTTTATTGTTAGATTCCTTAGTCACTAACATAGAATAGTGGAACATTTTATGGTGCTTTTTGATCTTGTGTGTTGGTTTCATGTGATCATGCAGGTACATCCATGAAGAGCTATCATTACAGGAAACAACTACACTTTTACATCAAAGACATTCATTCCAGATCTCCACCCATTCTAGGGAAAGTCTTCCAATTCTATTGTGTACTATTTAATCTAGATCTGAACCATTCAGACTAGAGGAACAACTCCTGTCCGTAGGAGGTGCATTTTTCCTAGCAACAACAACATTATGATATTCCATTTGGAAAATGTATGTGATTTTAAGACAACAGTGAAGCATTTTTATGATAATTTTAAATTGAAAAAGTGCAGAATTGATTTAAGGATATCTTGCAAACCATGAGCTTTTTTTTAATGAAATTTTGAGGGAAGAAACATTATGGTAAGAAGAACAAACGTGGACAGTTTCAGTTCAATCCAATGCACGAGTTTCCAAAAAATGGACATCATCACCTACAACCATTTTGCAATTTTATCGATATCAGTGATGTGGGTTTTTTCTATATTTTGGTGGAGATGAATTGGGATAATAGAAATGTGCTTGCAAAATTTCAGTCAAACCTAGTTTATAGTTTGTGAGAAATTGGTTCAAGAAGGTTGCTGAAACAACGACTGTTACACCTGCAAAATTTGTTGAAACAAACCTGTAGTGACTTATTTGCTTATATCTTGAAATTGGTAAGTTGGTTTGATGTGGTTTTTGGTATGGTGAAGAATGGGATTAGTATAAATATGCCTATCAAATTTCAACAAAATTCGCTTTGTACTTTGTGGGAAAATGTGGCGTTTCAGATTTTTTTTAACAGTGTTTCAACATCACTTGGGAAGTGATTTTAGAAGTCTGTTTTCTATGAAAACTGAGCATATGATTGCTATAATGATCTACATGACCTTGTATTGAGAAATCATCACTTCTGGTGTTCTTGGTTTTCTAATTATGACATATTTTAACAGTGTCCTTTCATGAGAAGTACAACAACCATTGTTTTTTAGGAGATTTCAAGGTTCTCAGTATTATCAGTTGGACAAGCATATAAGTGTTATAGAAATAGTTTTTGGTTAGTGTGCATTGAAAAATGGGATCCCTTACAGCTTGGTTGATACAAAGGTACTGGGATGCATGAGGACATGCAACATATTTAGTTTTGGGGTAATGTTGGGTCGTGGAAATGTCCCTATTTTACACTACATTTTCCCTACCTTTAATCCCTTCTTGCATTCCCATGACCTTGAATTAATGCTTATTAATCCATTTTTATGCTTATTTGCGAGATTTATACCTAATGTGGTTCCCATTTTCATTTCCTTAGTATTTCATGTGAATTATGATTAAACATTGGAAAAATAACATATTTTGCACTTATATTTGAAACATGGATGAGGTTGATGATTTTTGTAGAACCAACTCCAGGCCAGTTGTTGTTACTCTAGGATATTTGCCGCCAATCATATGGTTGAAGACCAACGAAAGTGGATACTTGATATTTTTATATGAAGGATTATTAAGTCATTACTACTATTGTTACTCATGTTGTTACTGTTGTTGCTACTCCACGAAGCCACCATGGAGGAACATATTCATCAGGTGTAATGGATTTTTATAAATTGATTATTTCTATCATTCATATATGTCTCAAATCATGATGTTAAATTAATAATGATCACTTGGGGGTAGGGTAAGAAGGGATTAAGTTAGCAAGTAGACAAAGTTAGCCTCTAAGTTATGATGGGAAATTTTACCAAATATTATAGGAATTTTTTCAAAAGTTATAGCTCTGCTTAATTTATAAGAACTTTGGCTTCAAGGTGTTTGACTTATTTTAACATGATCTAGATTGTCAAAATTTTGAAAAAAAAAAGAGTGAATAAGGATGAAAATATACATTATAAAAAATAAATAAACTCATCAAAAATATTAAATTTATCCTCTCCCTCCCCCCTTTCCCTCTCTCACAAAATTAAATAAATTAACAAAAACATCAAAAGTACCCCCTCTATATACTTACTTTGTAAATTATGACTTCGTCTTTTCACTTAACTCTTGAAGTTTGAAAATTTTGAAACCATGTGGTATGCTTCCCTTCACATAAAGAGTAAAATTTGAGCTTCCAGAAGCCTATTTGAGTAAAAGTAGAATTTGGAAATTTGCATATAAATCTCCATGTGGATTGCTTTGAATTTCTCTAAGAAGATCGAGGTTGTGACTAGGATCAAACTTAGAAAATACAAACAATATAATATTATGTTAAAAGGTGAAGGAATTCCCAACATGTCCAAATTTTAGTAGACAAACTAATTCCATTTTGCATTTTGGTTAGTAATCCATGTAAAATGATGACATTTTGTTGGGCCGTGGAAATGTTTCTATTTTACACTACATTTTCCCTACCTTTAATCCCTTCTTGCAATCTCATGACCTTGTATTAATGCTTATTAATCCATTTTATGCTTATTTGCGGGATTTATATCTAAGGTGGTTTCCATTTCCATTTCCTTAATGTTTCATGTGAATAATGATTAAACATTGGAAAAATAACATATTTTTCGCTTATCTTTGAAACACAGATGAGCTTGATGATTTTTGCATAACCAGTTCTAGGACAATTGCTGTTACTCCGGGATATTTTCCCCAACTCATATGGTTGAAGATCAACGAAAGTGGATACTTGATATTTTTATATGATGGATTATTAAGTCATTACTACTGTTGTTACTCATGTTGTTACTATTGTTTCTATCCACGAAGCACCATGGAGGAACATATTCATTAGGGGTAGTGTATTTTTATAAATTCATTATTTCTATCATTGATATATGTCTCAAATCATGATGTTAAATCACTTAAATATGAAAGGGGCAAGTTGTTGGTGGATGAGAGTACATATTTGGTTTATTTACAAAGATTTGAAGACCTCCATGTAATATATGATGGACCCAACAAGTTAAATGCTGTCAGTAATCACTTATGATGATTTTTGGGCATGTTATGATGACTCACATCTCTAAATTCGAATTTGACTTCAAAGGCATCCTAAATAGCATGGAGGTTAGCAAAAGATTTGGGATTAGATTTGAGTTGATTTTGAGATCCAAATTATTAGTAATTTGGTGAGGATATTTGAGGATATTTAGGATCTTCATTTATTATTTGTTATGGAAAATTTATGTATAAATAAGAGCTCATTCTCCATTCCAAGGGGTTGACTCTTAAAGGGGTTGACTCTTAGAGCAACAAGTCCATTTTTTTTATGGAATAATAATTAAATTTCTTTTTATCTCTTTTGTAATATAGATTGTAATTATTTAATTTCTTTCTCTTTTATTGATGTAGATTGTAGTTCTTTCACTTTCGTAATTTGTAATTAGACTAACTTCTTTTTATTGCTTAGAATAGTATGCATTTTACTTCGATTCATTTATTTCTATAGATGTAATTTTAATTCAAGTTTATTTATTTATGCAAGTGTGTTAGATTCATAGATTAGCATGGTTGTAGCCATAGTGTGAGTGTGATTTACTTTTCCGCAAGTGTGAGTGTGTTTCAATTATGCAAGAGTGGGTGTAAATTTATTTTTCGATACAATGTGAATTAATTTTAGTATTTACTTTCTGCAATTTACTTTTATGTTGTGTGGTTTACTTGTTGCAACGCATATTAGATGACCAATGTTAGTGAGGAAATGGTAGCTTGCATATATTTTGCATGATGAAAACAATAGATGTTACCCTGGATTGATAATTTATGTTGTGAATTGATTGTTTTAATAAGCAATTAATATGCCCAACACATTTTAATTAATTTAAATTCCAAATTCAAATTGTACCATCCCTTCAATTGTACCCTCCCATTAACGAAAGTTGGATACAATATATTATGTTCATTAGAAACATTTATTATTTATGAGATGAATGAGAAACAATTTCTCAACTGAATGTGACACAATATCTCTTGTTCACTATAAACATTTTCTATTTTTTTTCAATCCGAAAAAATTAACTTGTTATTCATCAGAAGAGAACCAAAGTTGCATGAACATTGTTTATACAATCTAGCTAAGGAAACATACTTCTACCCCAATGCTAAATATGATAAAATATATCTGGTCCAATCTATCAAACAAAACCAAAACTTATAGACTATTCTATCTACCCTGAGCCCAAAAAACAAAATTGTCATATGTATAAAGATTACTGACCTTATTGCATAATCCTGATGTTGATCAATCTACAAGACTAAATAAAAGTAGACAACTAATTAGAAAATGAAAATCAATCCAACATCTATCACAGAGTCTTCCAGTAATTTCTCAAAGAGTAATAATCCATCCACAGTACCAACAACTTCCTTTGATAGACAAACAACCTCATAATTATACTCCCTATAGATATATGGGAAAGAGATAACTGGGAATTCCTTAACAACAATAGTAATGACTTAATAATCCATCATATAAAAATATCAAGTATCCAGTTTCGTTGGTCTTCAACCATATGAGTTGGGGCAAATGTCCCAGAGTAACAGCAACTGGCCTGGGACTGGTTCTGCAAAATCATCAAACTCATCCATGTTTCAAATATAAGTGCAAAATATGTTATTTTTCCAATGTTTAATCATTATTCACATGAAATATTAAGGAAATGGAAATGGAAAGAACCTTAGGTATAAATCCTGCAAATAAGCATAAAAATGGATTAATAAGCATTAATACAAGGTCATGGGAATGCAAGAAGGGATTAAAGTTAGGGAAATGTAGTGTAAAATAGGGACATTTCCACGACCCAACAAAATGTCATCATTTTACATGGATTACTAACCAAAATGAAAAATGGAATTAATTTGTCTACTAAAATTTGGACATGTTGGGAATTCCTTCACCTTTTAACAAAATATTATATTGTTTTTATTTTATAAGTTTGATCCTATTCACAACCTCGATCTTCTTAGAGAAGGTCAAAGAAATCCACATGGAGATTTATATGCAAATTTCCAAATTCGACTTTTACTCAAATGGGGGTCTGGAAGCTCAAATTTTTCTCTTTATGTGAAGGGAAGCATACCACATGGTTTCAAAATTTTCAAATTTCAAGAGTTAAATGAAAAGAAAAAGTCATAATTTACAAAGTAAGTAGAGAGGGGAAAGGTGAAAAGTTACAAAATCATAATTTACAAAGTAAGTATATAGAGGGGGTACTTTTGATGTTTTTGGTGAGTTTATTTAATTTTGTGAGAGAGGGAGAGGGGGGAGGGAGAGGATAAATTTAAAATTTTTGCTGAGTTTAATTATTTTTTATCATGTATATTTTTTCATCCTTATTCACTCTTGTTTTTTCAAAATTTTAACAATCTAGATCATGTTAAAATAGGTCAAACACCTTGAAGCCAAAGTTCTTATCAATTAAGCAAAGCTATAACTTTTGACAAAATTCCTATAAGATTTGGTAAAATTTCCCATCATAACTTAGAGGCTAACTTTGTCTACTTATTAACTTACTCCCTTCTTCCCCAACCCTCAAGTTATCATGCTCTTTTATCCGAAATGGATTAATATATAATTTATTAATTTGTCATCTATTCTGGTGCTTTCTAGGTGGAAATATTGGATTTGTTAACTTGCAAGTCCCATTTTAGGGGCATGTCTCACTTTGTAACTTTGAGGTCTAGAAATCTCTAGGCATGTTTGAGGGATTAAAAAATGGTTTTTGGGGTCAAAAATTCATCACTCATGCCATGACCCTTGATGTTATTATACACTCTGATACCTTTCCAACGATGCAAGAATTGACTCAAGTAGAGTTCATATCAGGAAGTTATGTCTTATGCAAGTTGACCTATCTATTTGCCCACCATGGTGCCAAGTGGATTCCACACCAACTCTCATTTCTCACACATGTGAATCTAGTCACATGTGAACATTCAATAACATTTTAGAAGGTCCAAAACCCTAACCCTAATTGAGAATTGAGGTATGCAAAAACCCTAAAATTAACCCTAGACAACTATCAACTATGTTAAATATCATACCATTAGGAAAAGAAGGTGTTCTATCCTTATGATGTTATTGTATTATTCCATAGTTGAGCAACATCATGGGAGTGGATGTTAGATAAAAACATAGGAAGTAGGAGATCCCACTGTTAGCACTAGAATTGAGCCAAAGGTTGCGGAAGGCCCGCTCCCGGGTAACATCAGAACCACTTTCGAAGAGAGAACTGACCTTCTGCTCTTCCGAGAGGGATCTCTCACTAAATATTAACAATGTTAGATATGTACAAGTGAAAATATAAATTGTTTGTAAAATTGGTTGAAACAAGGCATAGAACCATTGAGAGATGGAGTCAAGAAGTGTAATAGAAATGAACAGAACTTATGCAGGAAATTTTAACACAGAGGCAAGATAGCCATTCAATCACAGTCGAATTATAATTGTCTGGTGGAAAAGAAGAACATGAATAGACCATCAACACAGAGCATTGAAAAATGAATTATGTATCAACTTTATAAGAAAGCTTTGGTGAATATCTGAAACAACAGAAGGAGCATAGTATGTATGAATTCCAAACTGTTATACACTTATTTCAGACATGAAAGAAAACATAATGGGAGAGATAAACTGGAAAAACATTCACATGAGAAAGGAAGCAATAGACTGTAATATAAACAACACATGAATCCCTGTGTAAAACGTAGACCTCGGCTCTGCAACTTTATTAAAATACTCTTGAAAGCATACACTGCAAAATTACATCGGTTCCAACCCTTTCTCCTTCTTCAGGAGGTATATTTATAGCATTTTGGAATTCCTAGACCAGCATTTGGGAATCAAAATTTGTTACAACTGAAAAACAACTTCTAACAAAATCGTAGGTGACACATCAGCCACGATTTACATAAAAATTGGAAAATGAAATATGGATTGCAAGAGAAAATATGCACGAAATCCTTCTATGTTTCCATCTGGCGAGTGACAACTGTATAGAGTTCTGGGGGAGGTGACCATCGAAAAACTTCCCGCGTACTGTCATTTCCACTTCTATGGATGCATTTTGAATTTGGCTGACCCGTATTGCTGAATGGCTCTCCATAAGTCAGGACGAGGTAGAGTCGCCACAGCCATTTCGAATGCTTGCGCTTTGAGCTCCATCGTTTTTGGCTATGAAGTTTCAGGGACTTCGACACAAGTGGATTTAAAGTCGTACAATAATTCAAATTCGCTGGCCATCTTATCAAAAACGATATTTCCCGACAATGATTGTTGCATGTCTCCAAACTTGATGTTGTCTAATCGGCACTGAACCAGACATTCCCGATATTCTTTTTGGGACAATAGAGGACCCTTCTCCTCCCAAAAGAAATGGATCCCTCTGTCTACCAGCAAGTTGAATAACCTGATAACCTCCTTGACTTTGTGTTCAATAACATCTATCTTGGCCTGTATAGTCTCCAGCATTCTATGTTTAGCAATTACCTTTCTAACTCCAGAGACAATAGCAACCCTATTTTGGATACCATACTGGTCGGTGAAATTGTTTGACAAGGAGCTTAGGAAAGCAATGACATTTTCTGTTATTGCCATAGGTCTTTTCTGCATTTCCCCTAATACTATTAGGACCTTTTTCTTGGCCTCTTGTTGCTGCCGCAACCGTTCTCCCCGAATTTATTTTTACTTAAACTCTGGGCCCCTCCTCATCATTTTACTTGGTTTGATCGTTAAAGACTTGAGCCTCTCCGGCATATCTGTTTTTCATTTTACTTCGAAGATGAATGTCAGTCGATTTATGTTTTCCTCGTTCAGTTTTGGTTTGAGTCATGGATGCCGGTTACTGGTCGAAAAAGGGGGAAATCTTTGTTTTTCAGAGTTGCCTTTTTCGTGGAAAGAACGAACCTAGCTGTGCCTGATGTTTAAAGCTGTTTGAATACTTGGTTTTTTCTGTAATCGGCCCCCTTTTAGTTCCAGGTCGGAAGCTGTGAGTTTCTCTCCCACCGCCGTTGCGGCTCCCAGATCGTTTCAGCGTCCGATTTCTTAAAGCCGTCCGACGCCCGATTTAGGTTAACTACAAATCGCTTGTCCGTAGCTTCTCCTCGCCTGCCGTTGCGGCCGGGAAGAGATAGTCAGCTTTCGATTTGAGTCTCTTCCAACATCCGACTAAGTTCTTCTCGTCCATTCCGCGTATCCTCTGGCTCTCCTCCTCCGCCGTTGCG
The DNA here is from genome assembly GCA_001517045.1 of Pseudotsuga menziesii. Classification (NCBI taxonomy): domain Eukaryota; kingdom Viridiplantae; phylum Streptophyta; class Pinopsida; order Pinales; family Pinaceae; genus Pseudotsuga; species Pseudotsuga menziesii. Next base: position 129,876 of record LPNX010603558.1, read on the forward strand.
GCTCCCAGAGTCTTCCGAGTTCCGAATCCAAAACCGTCCGATGTCCGATTTATGGCCTATCCCGCCCGCATTTCGCCTGGCCGCGACTCAAGCCTCATCCGACGTTGCGGCTGGCTGAACCCTCTAGCCTGCGAGCTCACTTACATTTGACGGACGACTTGAATTTTCCCGCCGGTGACCATAGGATATGTTGCCAGACCCATGTGTGTTTCGCTCGACCATTTCATTGCGGAATGATGGTTAGTTAATTATATTTGTTGATTGAACCATGCTCGTGAGTTGAATGCAAGCATTTTCCAGGCGACCGGTCAATCTGCCACGACAAGAAGAAAGACTAACCCGTTTGGCAAAGGTATGATTGAAATGAGGCGAATGGAGGATGAAATCCGGAGCTGTAAAGGCGTGATCCCAGAAACGGATCAGTTACCGAGTGTTTCATGATCACCTGCTGACAAAAGATCGGAATATGAAGCGTTCAAGAAACTGAAAAGTCACACGCTTGAAAGCAGCCCTAGGGGCAGCATTTCTAGTTTAAATATTTAGAAGTAGGACGGAGAAAGGGCTTTTTCCCCTGGAATTTTTTTGTAAAAGTTTGCTTGTAAGAGGAACTACTTCGTTTTGCAAAGGAAACTGCAAATTTGTCTATCGGAGAGAGTGAAAAGTAGAATGTATCAGCGCAACTCAATGAATAATGTTGAAGAGGAACTATTTCGTTTTCAGCTGTGTTTTCATTTACTGTAAGAGTATTTAATGTTCTGAACCTATGTTCTGGTTAAATGTTCTTCAGCAGTTTTTGGGATATTTTTTCACTGTGAGCAATAAATGTTGTCATAAAATGATCAGCTATCCGGTTATTTAAATATCTGTAAGCATTCATGTGCTTTAGAAGAAGTATCAGCTATCTGTGATTCCTCTTAATGTATGTGAAAATGTATTGCTCATCCAAAATGATAACCTTGCTCCTTAGGGATAGTTTAGATAGTTAGTTTATTTCTTTTTGTATCTGGTTTGGTTGCTTGCGAGCACAAGACGAGAGGTAAGAACCTGCGCATCACGTTGTGACCACTCCCTGCATCTTGACCCCCTGCATTTAGTTAGGCATTTTCATAACATTTCTTTAAGTCAAAATACAAAAACTCGGTGGGCCGGGCCGCAACTGGCAAAGCTTCAGTTTTGTTTCTTGACCTATGGTGGCCGGACCGCAAACCAGACGGATTCCCTATTCCAAACAGTCAACGGGCTAGTTGGGAACGTTGATTGGGGAGAATCCCTTACTGTTGCTGCCTGTGAATTTCCAGGCCTCAACAGAATTGGCGCTAGAAGGAGGGCCGCCAGTGCATGGCTGGCCGAGGAAACCTGTTTTTCAGAGATTATTCCACTGGTTACAGTTCTGAAAGTAGTGGACCGCGTAATCCAATTTCGGAAGAAGACAACAGAGAACAGTTATATCCTGTTCGCAACGAGAATGTTAATGATCTGAGGAGACACACCCGTGCGTACGTAAAGAAAATTGGCGGGTTGCCAATTATTCATGAATTTCCTAGAAGATAATACAAGAAGAAAGACCGTCCCATAGTAGAAGATTCGGTGTTGGTTGGAGACTGGGAAGAACTTGTAGAGACTGCCTTACAAGAAGTTGAGATGCCCTTGAATCAAGAAAACCCGAAGACCCCTTACATTTCTCCTATTGATACCCCTGTTGGTTCACCTCCACAGTCACCACCTTTACTCATGGCCGGCGTTAACGCAAACGTACCTCTGCCCCCACCACCAAATCCACCACCACCGGCATGGAGAGCCAGATCACCCCTAAACCTCACCCCCCCTTTGCATGACCTCCCTCAAGCCTTTGAGAAGTTATTGCCTAAATTTGATCCCAATGAGAAGATATTAGTAGATGATCATTTACAGAGTTTCTATCTAGCCATAGAAGGATTAAGGGCGGGGGAACATGAAGATGTGGTTTGTAGACTTTTCTCGCATACCCTCAAGGGAGCTGCGGCCTCTTGGTATTTTGGATTGCCCGCCAACTCTATCCCAGACTGCGATACCTTTGAAATAATGTTTAGGAGCAAGTACGGAGTCCAAAAGACTCACGCTGCCCTCATGAAAGGACTGTGTGCATTGAAGAAAGAGAAAAAGGAAAAAGTGCACAGTTTCACACAAAGGTTTGCAGCATATCTTAAAAATTTCTCGGAAACAGATAAGCCTTCAGACAAAGTACTGATTGAATACTACACTTCAGCGTTGGGCCCTGACTTGGCCATGTTTGCGAAAGGTAGGGCCAAGCCTACTTTGACAGAAACCTATGAAGAAGCAGAGGTGGTGGAAGCAGAAAGAGAAAGCATTGAAGACTATCCAGAGCAATCAGGAGAGAAAGGTGCGGGCAGAAAAACCTTATTGTTCACTAAGCCTAAAGAAGAAATGACCCCAGATTATGAAAGCATGGCTAAAATGATGCAAAAGCTGTCCAATAAGATCATAGACTTAGAAAAAGAAAAAGAAGCACAGAATTTCTTCAGGCCATATTATAAGAGAAGAGATGACAATAATCAACCCCAACCTCCTCCTCAAAAAGCTGCATCCATGAATTTGACTGAGATAGGGATGGAAAATTTCTGTACCTTTCATCAATAGCCTCATTCTGAAAAGAACTGTCCGCAATGGATAAATTCAATGACATTGGTCATGAACCAGATGTTGGATTCGAGATTAACGGAAGAAGATGATGATGAAAAGAAAGAAAGTACCGCTTCTATTTCTACAAAAGAACAGGAAGAAGAGACCATGGCATTATGGAATTCGGTCTCCTTATTAGATGCAGAAGAGGAAAATACTCAAGGACACAGAGACATCAGGGAAGATAATGTGACAACTAGAAGCAAAGGTACGGGTAGTGATGACAGTCTTCTGCTCCCAAAGATCCGAAGGTTGCAAAGAAATACCAAGAAGAAGTTTCAAGATAAATCCTTGGCTGATCAGATTCTGGAATTCACCATTACCAGCCAAGATCCTAAACAAAACAGAACGTTGCCTAAACCAAATAAAGAGAAGGTGAGTGCTGATCAATCTTAGTCCATTAAGCAACAAATTTAATATGACCTTGTTGAAGATTTAAAGAAGATAAAGGCAAATGTCCCACTGTTTGAAATGTGCAAAGTACCCTAGCAGAAAGAAAATTTGTTGAAGGCACTTGAAACGTCAGGAGAAAAGTTGCCCGTCGATAATCAGCCTCGAGATGAAGAAGAAATTGGAGAAGCTAGTACCGGAGGTATGTCTAAAACTAAACATCCACCTTTCCTCCTGACATTTGAAATCTTTAATCATAACGTGCACAATTGTCTGGTAGACTCAGGAGCGTTAATAAATGTCATGCCCATATCAGTATGTAAGAAAATAAACGGGCAGCCTAAGCCATCCACGTGGAGGGTGGTGCAGTTGGATATGACAGACGTTAAGGTGATTGGTGAAATGGAAGATGTCCTAATCCGCCTAGCATCCGATGACAGAGTATGCCAAGTTATTAACATCGTGGTGGCTGATATACCAGACGCTTACGGCCTGGTGTTGAGCAGAAATTGGTCAGCTAAGTTGAATGGATATTTTGCCTAAGATTGGTCACATCTTTGGCTGCCATACAAAGGGAGTCCCAATCAGATTAAGGTTCTGGGAGAACCTCACATGAAGCACAATGTTACTCAACTGAATGAGAAGAACATACCAGTCGAATCTGTGTTGGGAAACTACTTTCTCGAACTGGAACTAGGGAATTATCAAGCGGAAGAGGCCAGGGACACATCTGACACACAGCCTGATCTCCTTTGTTTTTCTCAGGCTGATGAGTTTGACTGTAAAATAGTAGATTTAGCAGTAGGAGTAGATTCTGTTTCAGTAGATAATGTGTTTTGGACTTTGTTTTTTGATGGCTCGAAAACGTTAGAAGGGTCAGGGGCCAGCTGCGTCCTCATTGATCCACAAAAAAATAAGCACTTCCTATCCTGTAGATTAGAGTTCGAATGTACTAACAATAAGGATGAATATGAAGCACTGCTGCAGGGACTCAAGAAAGCAATCAAGCTACAGGTTAGTAATTTAAAAGTTTTTGGGGACTCGGAAATAGTTGTAAAGCAAATAAGAAATCAAATACATTGTGTTTCCCCTCATTTGAAAGCTTACCAAAACGAGGTATGGGAGTTGCTTAAATGTTTTCATGCATTTAACATTATTTCAATCCCAAGAATAAAAAATGCAGCCGCTGATCTTCTAGCTACATCAGCCGCCAGGTTGGTTCCCACTAATAACAAATGCTCTATTGAACTGCTTTTCAGGCCATCTGTACCCGACATGATTACCAACTTGCGAGTATTTGACGATGATCAGCAAATAATCGAATGTTTGACCAATGACGAGGCTTTTAAAGGGGCCATTATCGACGATGAGGAACATCAGGCTGAAATGAAATATGACAATTTCATTCCCAAAGGGGTCAGAACACTAGAGAAGATGTTTGACTTGAACAAAAAATTTAGAAGACCTGCTAATGTGAAGACACACAGCTCAACGCTACAGTTCGAGCTAATAAACTTAGGGACTGAAACGGATCCCAAGTTCGTGAACCTCGACAAATGCTGTTCGCCGACGGAAAGAGACAGGTTCCTCAGTCTGTTTAAACAATACAAAGATATCTTTGCATGGACGTACGCAGATTTAAAGACCTATGACACCAACATTATCAAGCATGTCATCCCTATTAAGGCAGGCGCCAAGCCATATCAGCAGCCGTTAAGGAGGATGCACCCAATGCATGAGCCACTGATTCAAAGTGAGGTAAAAAAATTACTGGACGCTAGGATTATTTTTAAAGTTCGGCATTCAGAATGGGTGTCAAATTTGGTGCCGGTCAGAAAAAAGTCGGGAGAAATCAGACTGTGCGTGGACTTCAGAAACTTAAACCACGCCTCAGACAAAGACAACTATCCGGTGCCTCCCATGGAGCAATTGTTGCAGATGGTTTCTGGTTCTGAATTGTTTTCATTGTTAGACGGATTCTCTGGCTACAACCAAGTGTTAGTGGCCGAGGATGATAGATTGAAGAAAACATTCAGAACTAAATGGGGAACTTTCGCATATAGAAGAATGCCTTTTGGACTGATTAATGCTGGCGCGACATTTCAGAGAGCTATGGACATAGCTTTCCGCGGACTAATTGGACGAAGTGTAGTGGTCTACCTTGATGATATCACAATATTTTCGAAGAAAAGAGGGGAGCACACGTTCCACCTCAAGCAAATTTTCGAGCGCTGTCGGAAGTACGACATTTCCCTCAATCCTAAGAAATGCGTATTCTCGGTCACAGAAGGCAAGTTACTGGGGCATATAGTTTCAAAGAGAGGTATATCTATAGACCCAGAAAGAATCAAATCCATTGAACAAATCTCCATGCCCCATAATAAAAAAGGAATGCAATCCTTCATGGGAACAATAAATTTCGTACGTAGGTTTGTGCCTGATTTTGCCTAGACTGTTAAATCATTACAGCAGATGGTCAAACAAAATGCACAGTTTAAGTGGACTGAGACTGAAAATAATGCTTTCAGTAAAATCAAGACTGATGTTGCACATGCGCCTTCTCTGAAAAGTCCAGACTTTGACAAGGACTTTATTATGTATACTTTTGCGTCCGATGATTCGTTGGCAGCCGTGCTTACGCAAAAGGAAGATGGGGATGATGAATTCCCAATTTATTTTATGAGCATTGGGCTACAAGGAGCTGAATTAAACTACCCAGCCATTGATAAGCAGGCTTACGCAATGTTTAAGGCAGTAAAACAATTCAGGCCTTATATATTGAAGAATTGGACCAAGGTAATAGTCCCTTACCCAGCTGTAAGATCCCTTCTCATTCAAAAAGAATTAGGAGAAAGAAGGGGCAACTGGGTCACAGCCCTTCAAGAATACGACCTTGAATTCAAGCCAGCCACTATAGTGAAAGGTCAAGGGCTATGCAAATTAATGACTGGAAGAAGGAACAACGAAGAACAAGCATGGGAAGATGAAGTTGAATTGCATGTAATGGATGTATGCCCTCTGTTTACAGCCCCTGAGTCCTGGTATAGGGACCTTGTGCATTACTTGCAGTCCGGGCTATTGCCAGAGCATTGGAATTCCAAACAAAGGAGAGCGATGCGTCTAAAATCAGCTTCCTACCAAATTGTGGAAGGCGTGTTATTCAGGAAAAATTACGATGGAGTCCTCCTGAGATGCTTGGAGAAAGCAGATGCTGAGAAAGTAATGGCAGAATTACATGACGGTCCGGCTGGGGGACATTATTCAGGTGACACTATGGCCCAAAAAATCCTTAGCGCTAGATACTATTGGCCTACACTCTTCAAGGATGCACACGCACATGTCAGGAAATGTGACATTTGTCAAAGGTGTGACAGAAGACAGCCCAAGTCAGCAGCACCCCTAAAGCCTGTTATGATTACCGAACCATTTGAACAATGGGGGTTGGACATTATTGGAGAAATAAAACCGAATTCTTCCCTACTACACAAGTACATTCTTACCGCGACTAATTACTTCACTCGCTGGGTCGAAGCTATCCCATTACGCAAGATAAACGAAGACGAAGTCATTAGCTTCCTGCAAGATCATATCATGACCAGGTTTGGAGTTCCAATTTCGGTAGTTTTTGATAATGCTAAATACTTTTCATCCATTAAATTGACCGCATTTGCTCATGAGAAAGGGATAAAATTACATTATTCTGCTAACTACTATCTGCAAGGGAATGGCCTGGCTGAATCCTCCAATAAAAACCTCATTAGAATCCTGAAGAAGACTGTCATAGAAAACCAGGGAAGTTGGCACTCAGCCTTACCAAACGCCCTGTGGGCTGACAGAGTTACCCCCAAGTCCGCAGTAGGAGTGTCACCCTATACCCTTGTGTACGGAAAGGAAGCCATCCTGCCTCCCAATATTCTGCTACCGTCCTCCATACTAGCTCAAGAGTCTAGGGGGTCCGATGATGAGGTTCCGCAAATAAGAATATATAATCTCCTAAAAGCAAAAGAAGCCAGATCCAAGGCTAGAGAACGTTTCAAACAACAGCAGGAGATAGTCAAAAGATGGTTTGACAAACATAAAGCTGGGAAAAAGGACTTTGAAGTAGGAGACTTAGTCCTCAAGTGGGACCACCCCCATGATGAAAAAGGAAAGCATACCAAATTCCAGCAGTTATGGGTAGGCCCCTTTCAGATTGTAGCCAAACTTGGCCCTGTTACTTATAAGCTGCAAGATTTACAGGGATGGGAGGAGAACTTGCCAGTTAATGGTCTGGTTCTCAAGCCTTACTTTTCTTGATTTTCTTCGATTGTTTCTTCCTTGTATATAAATAAGCTGTGTGGCTGTTTTCGAGTCATGCTTTCATTTGTTTTAATTTTAAGTTTTGATTTTCAATAAGGGGAAGGGACTTGCGGTTGTCTGGAGGATATTAAGGTCTTTTGGGGAATAGCAAATATGTTGAGTGCCAGCCTGTGTATTGCTAAAACAATTTCTTACAGCCTTACAGTTTTCTCGAATAAAATGTTGTGTGCATTGAAATCCTGCTTAACCCCTGTAAATTAAACCAGATTCGAAGAGTCTGGAGTACTATGTCGAGGCTCCATCCACGTCACATTTAAAATGTTCTAAGGAGCAACAGTAAAGGACCCATAGGAAGAAGCAAGGTCAACAGTGTATTAGATACAAATGATCCCATGCCAAAAACAAAGGCCAAAAGGCGAATAAAGAGTCAGCACTTCTATAAAAGCATCATAAATCAAAACAGGTGCTGAATCATAAGCACTTAAAGCCAAAAGATCCTCTCTGTCCGTGAGTTGAAACTTAAAAAATATACCACTCACACAAAAGGACACTATGGGATAGAGGATCCTGAATTAAAATTTAGTAAGAAAGGCGCACAGAAAGACTCAAATGAAAGGGACAAAAGTCCAAAGACACAAAAGTGTCAAAATGGCATGGGAGTGAGGAACAAACGAATATTGCTGTCTACCATCTGCTGCAATCCTGTGGTGTCCATGTTGTTAGCTACCTGAAAACAGAGGTAATAATGAAACTCATACTCTGGCCTCAACATAGTGGTCTGGACTTGAAGGTTTCGGTTTCCCCTCTCCCCAAATGGGACTAGCATCAATGATTAAGGTACACACTGCAGTCATGGGAGAAATCAGGATAGCTGGAAGATTTATTTTAATGCATTTTGGTTAGGAAACAGTCTGCTACTCAAAGGAAAGTCACCCAGAGATCTAGGTTCACCAGGAAGTCGCCAGTTGTTGCTGCCGCAACCGTTCTCCCCGAATTTATTTTTACTTAAACTCTGGGCCCCTCCTCATCATTTTACTTGGTTTGATCGTTAAATACTTGAGCCTCTCCGGCATATCTGTTTTTCATTTTACTTCGAAGATGAATGTCAGTCGGTTTATGTTTTCCTCGTTCAGTTTTGGTTTGAGTCATGGATGCCGGTTACTGGTCGAAAAAGGGGGAAATCTTTGTTTTTCAGAGTTTCCTTTTTCATGGAAAGAACGAACCTAGCTGTGCCTGATGTTTAAAGCTGTTTGAATACTTGGTTTTTTCTGTAATCGGCCCCCTTTTAGTTCCAGGTCGGAAGCTGTGAGTTTCTCTCCCGCCGCCGTTGCGGCTCCCAGATCGTTTCAGCATCCGATTTCTTAAAGCCGTCCGACGCCCGATTTAGGTTAACTACAAATCACTTGTCTGTAGCTTCTCCTCGCCCACCGTTGCGGCTGGGAAGAGATAGTCAGCTTCCGATTTGAGTCTCTTCCCACGTCCGACTAAGTTCTTCCTATCCGTTCCACGTATCCTCTAGCTCTCCTCCTCTGCCGTTGCGGCTCCCAGAGTCTTCCGAATTCTGAAGCCAAAACCGTCCGACGTCCGATTTATGGCCTATCCCGCTCGCGTTTTTCCTGGCCGCGACTCAAGCCTCATCCGACATTGCGGATGGCTGAACCCTCTAGCCTGCGAGCTCACTTACATCTGACGGCCGACTTGAATTTTCCCGCCGGTGACCATAGGATATGTTGCCAGACCCGTGTGTGTTTCGCTCGACCATTTAATTGTGGAATGATGGTTAGTTAATTATATTTGTTGATTGAACCATGCTCGTGAGTTGAATGTATGCATTTTCCAGGCGACCGGTCAATCTGCCATGACAAGAAGAAAGACTAACCCGTTTGGCAAAGGTATGATTGAAATGAGGCGAATGGAGGACGAAATCCGGAGCTGTAAAGGAATGATCCCAGAAACGGATCAGTTACCGAGTGTTTCATGATCACCTACTGACAAAAGATCGGAATATGAAGCATTGAAGAAACTGAAAAGTCACACGCTTGAAAGCAGCCCCAGGGGCAGCATTTCTAGTTTAAATATTTAGAAGTAGGACGGAGAAAGGGCTTTTTCCCCTGGAATTTTTTTGTAAAAGTTTGCTTGTAAGAGGAACTACTTCGTTTTGCAAAGGAAACTGCAAATTTGTCTATCGGAGAGAGTGAAAAGTAGAATGTATCAGCGCAACTCAATGAATAATGTTGAAGAGGAACTATTTCGTTTTCAGCTGTGTTTTCATTTACTGTAAGAGTATTTAATGTTCTGAACCTATGTTCTGGTTAAATGTTCTTCAGTAGTTTTTGGGATATTTTTCACTGTGAGCAATAAATGTTGTCATAAAATGATCGGCTATCCAGTTATTTAAATATCTGTAAGCGTTCATGTGCTTTAGAAGAAGTATCAGCTATCTGTGATTCCTCTTAATGTATGTGAAAATGTATTGCTCATCCAAAATGATAACCTTGCTCCTTAGGGATAGTTTAGATAGTTAGTTTATTTCTTTTTGTATCTGGTTTGGTTGCTTGCGAGCACAAGACGAGAGGTAAGAACCTGCGCATCACGTTGTGACCGCTCCCTGCATCTTGACCCCCTGCATTTAGTTAGGCATTTGCATAACATTTCTTTAAGTCAAAATACAAAAACTCGGTGGGCCGGGACGCAACCGGTAAAGCTTCAGTTTTGTTTCTTGACCTACGGTGGCCGGACCGCAAACCGGACGGATTCCCTATTCCAAACAGTCAACGGGCTAGTTGGGAACGTTGATTGGGGAGAATCCCTTACTGTTGCCGCCTATGAATTTCCAGGCCTCAACACCTCTGTCATGGTGTTTTCCTGGTCTTCAATGAAATCCAGATAAGGCTGGAAGTTATCAGCCTCTATAATGATCTGATCCCAGATTAAATGTCTAGCACCTTGTAAGGCAAGTTTACCAACCACTTGTTGGCTTCACTTAACATTTTGTTGGATCAGTCCTTGGCATTTCTCTTCCAGCTTCTCATTTCCTTGTTTCTCCTTGCCTTTTTCCCTTTCTAATTCTTCAACCTACTATTTTAATTTAACAAGCTCTGTATCTTTCAGGCCTATCTGGGACATTGCTGTAGATAGAGAACTAGTGTCTATCTCTCTAGCTACACTTACAAGCTGAATTGCACTTTCAGCATTCCCACTTTGAAGCTCCCTTTCCTTTTCTTCGAGCTTTAGCAGCTTGGATTTGCAGTTGGTAAGCTCAGTGTTTAATGTTTCTTTCTCCCTTTCGAACTCAGCTAATTCTTTCATCTGGGGCAGCTGGGTAGCAGGGATTTTCAATTTATTTTTTAGTGTTTGGATCTCCTTTTCTTTGTCATCGAGAAACTTCTGGGCCAGGACTCCTTTATGTGTTGGTCCCTCTATTTGCATTACTTCATTTTGCAAATTGTTTATTTGGGTATTGAGTGATTTATTTTCTACTCTTACCTTCCTCAAAAGATTCATAGTTTTTGTTTTACTCTCCTCTAGCTTGGACATCTGTATGGTGGCCTTAAGCAATCTAGCATTTAAGATGTCTCCGGTTTCTTTGTTGAGATCTATTATGTTAGTAGTGGGAACCTTTGAGAGGTTCACACTAACCTCTGACACCTTATCTCCCATCACCAAGGCTAAAATAAGGGTGTTAGTGGCATGATCCCTTACTATCTTCAATGCCAGATTTGGGTAAGGCAACTGCATTGCTTCATTGTAAAGCTCTGTTGTCTCTTTGAAATTTTTATCAGCCCTTTCCCGATAAGAGCCTAGCCAGTCTTCTTTGGATGCATGCCTATTTGAAGTCTTCCCGTCAAATACATATTCTTGGATTTGTAGTTTGGTTTCCTTAGGCTCTTCTAGCTCCTCTTTTTTCTCCATACTCTTTTTCTTCATTTGTCCCTTTGTGTTGCCCTTTTTAACCTGCACTAATTGTTTCTCTTGTCCTATATTCTTCCTTTTGGGCATGTTGGCCGTGTCCACTTCTTCAGTATCCATAGGCTCCGGATCTCCTCTCTTCACTGAGCTCGCTGAATAGCTGACCAATGATGATATCTCCCCTGCTATTGTAACTATTTTAGCCAATTCTTTTTGGGGGGAAGCTTTTCCTGGCAAGTATGAATCAGTGTCTTGTTCTATGCTGGTATGGCATCGGGGCAGGATTAGGGAAATCATACAATTTTTCTACTTCCCTGAGTCCGACTATCTCAGTGTGTTCAAAAGGCCTGCACTTGTGAGCCTTCCTTCTTTTGGAAATTATTTGATGAGGGTCGTAGTTTACTGTTTGTCCCAGAGAAAACCCCATGCCCCTGAGCAAGTTGGTAACCAGTGGCTACGATGCTCTATTCTTGACTGTGTATGGCCCCACTTCCCAAGGGAAAACCAAATTTGATCTCTTTTTATAGCTCAAGAAGTGTTCCTCCTAAATAATGAATCTTTTCCGGATCAATTCCAGGGAGAAAACCATGGCAGTTAGAAAGGTTGGCAGAACGTAGGGTTGATGCATAAAGCTGTAGAATGTTATGGTCGTCCCAAATTATGTTAGGAACTAGTCTCCTATATTCTTGCTATTTGATAGTTGCAGCATTTGTCTCATCTCGAAAAACACCCTAGGTAACCTTTCCTGAAAGAAAAGGTCGTGTTAGTACCGAAATTGAGCCCCAAGGTTGAGGGGAGGCCCGCTCCTGGGTAACGGCAGAGCCACTTTAGAATGCGCCTTCAGCCTTGTGCAGTCAGAGAGGGATCTCTCGTTTTGTCTTTGGAGTCTACTCCGCGTAATATTTTTAGTCAAGGATAATCAGGGGGCCAGGATCCTGAATGGGACAAAGTGTATCAAGGTGAGATGTACGGTGGGATTATCGGGGTAAGGGACCATTGGCAATGGAGTCGAAAACCTACATAGGGAACACTTGCATAAGGAAAGGAATGGTGTGGGGTTGCAAATAGAGGCAAGGTAGCCGCTGATCTCCCAATCAGGAGATATTTAGCGGGCGGTTGGAGGACGAGAGAGAAAACCCCATCACATGGAGCATCAGCTAGATGAATTCCATGCAAATTTAGAATAAACTTTATAAATGTCTGGAACAACAGCTAGAGCATAACGAGTATGAATTCCTAATTGCTATACACTAAGTTGCAGACATGAAAGAAATCAACAGAATAGAGTGAAAACATGAACCACATTGCACGTAAAAGAAGATACATATTGGGAAAAGCAATGACACATGAATCTCTACCATGAGAAACAACTCCTCCTCTGCAATTTTATTCATAACACAGGAATAAAATCTTATTTACAATGGAGTGCCTCAGCCCTAGAATGTTTCCCAATCCAACCAACTCCTCTTCTCCCTCTATCGGGAGTGTATTTATACAATTCTAATGTTGAGACTACCGATTTTGAAAATTGTTACAAGTCACTATCATGCGTTAACAACACAGTGAGTGGAACTATCACCATGTTTTACAAATATAAACAATAAACATCATGGTGATGGCAGTCGCATTCAGCTCGAGTAATAGTGTGACGTGCTTGGATGCTACAGTGGATTGCGAGTATGATGCCTCCTTCCCTGCCCAAAGCGTGTGCTACCATCGTGTTCAAATGTAGCTTTCTGCATGGTCACACACAAGCAAGGTAGTTTGCATCTTTCCTCGGTTCAATCACATCCGCCACCTCCATCCTTGCCGGGTAACACTGTTAGCCGTGGGCTCTGGAAGAAGTGTCACATTGCTTCTGGTTGAGACAAGCCTGTGGGGTGGCTTGTCATTCTTGTACTTCTCACCTCTAGTGAGGTGATCTCTCCCACAGGAAATAGGGTGTATCATATCTACACTAGCCCCATCACTCTCAAAAAGTGGACTTCACAAATAGGGCTGTTAGGGAATTAAACCTCTGATGCTCCCATCCAAACAAATGCTTATACAGGGAATAGTCAATGACTATCCCCTTATGCGGAGGCTTTGGTGGGTGTGATGCTATCATCGGTTCCTGGAAAAACACTTACGGGGAGTAAGTGTCTAGGCCCCACATCATTGAGGGCGTGAGTATCACGTCTGGACCTCGATGGCTGGTATTGTTCTCGGCATGCAATACCAAGGTGACGGGCGAGTGTGGAAGATTCCCACCAACCATCAAGACCCCCATATGGACAAGCTTCTTAAACCAGATCTTCATCGTCAAACTCTTCAGGCCTTTGCAGATTCGTGGAGAAGTAAAACTCAGGTTCTGGAGATATGTTAATTCACTCCCATTGCTCCGAAAGTAGTATATATAAGGCTTCGAGACTAACCCTAGGAATGACTAGTAATCATTCATGCACACTTTGTCATAGAGTGTATTTAGTATCAACATGTGTGAGGGTGCGAGCAGAGTGATCCTTTACTTGCTAGGGATCTAGTCACTTAGTTTCATCGGCCGTGGCGCCTTACCGTCCGCTATGGGAAGCATTTGTGGACAGCATCTGGTACAATAGATCCATGCTGCAAAGTTTATGAAGTGGATGCTCCCACGTTTCCCTACTCTTTTGAAGAAGGAAATGGAATGGTCTCCTGCGTCGTGCTAGCTTTGCCTCGTGTGAGTGGCAGATTCATCGGTTACTTTCCTTACTTCCGTAAGCCAAATCACACAAAAAGCCACCTATCATGACATGACTCTACCGAAGGGATGATTCCACCATTACACACGCTACAAATGGCGTCAGAGAAATTGACCAATCCGCAAGGATGAAGATTACACTGGTGAACGTCTCCTCCATTGTCATCTTAGCATTGGATGTGAAACCTGTACCCTGGGAGCCTTCCCAGCCATCCGATCTGAGGAATATTTCACTTCCACCATCCACGTTCCATTCCATATGCTGCCAACTTTTCTCCTTTGAACATCGCGGACAGTTCTGGATCGTGACATGTTCTCAACAGTCGATCGTGACCGACCCTTCATGCAGCCATAGATCTAAGTGGGCCCCATTATCTTTCACAATGAGAAGCCTTAGCATTCATCTGTGCTAGTCCACTCTACGAAATAAACTGTGGCTGTAGATTTCTCTCCTTTCTTATCACAACTGTTGATCTTCACGACCACTACCCCTCTTTCGTGATTTGAAATCGCGGCTTCACCCACGCAAGTATGGCTTGCGAAATTGATTGAGGCCGTATATCTGACTCAGATCCCATCTTGACCATAGAATGTTTTCGACCTTTAACCCATTTCACAATCTAGAAATGCAGCTTTGGTCGAGCATGTATGCTCGCGTGAAATGGTTTGGAGCCATTGATCCACCTATGATTAATCTCAGCCTTTCATTTCAAGCCTCGCTCAATGCCTTTAGCACACCTTCTGTTTTCTCCTTTGCCTTGCACTTTTGATAACCTGAAGGGGAGTTCACATGAAGTTCGCGGGGATGGAACCCTCATCGAACTCCTATAAGGCTCTCAAATCAACTATTAAAAAATGGAGTGTTAACAACTGGCTCCACGAGGGATGTTATCCTCCCAACAAGGTAGCAAAGAAGCCTCGTAGACCAAGTGCCAAACTCATTGGGCTACCTTCAATCTTTCTTTGACATCTCCATTCTGCTCTAAGTTACTGCTTTAGGGAATTCATGCCACTCTTGCAAATCATGCTGGTGACTGTAAACTTGTGCTTGTAACTGAAAAATGAAAACAAACTAAAACAATAATGAAGGAAAAGATCGATGACTTCCAAGCTTATTTTTTCCTACCTACTCTACCTAACTTTGTACACAAGTTTGATTAAGTGAAATCAGACTTCCAATGAATCCAATAAAACAACTTGCCTAATAGTTTTGTTCTTTCATTGTGCATAATGGATAGAAATGAAATAGATAATGGGAGAAGGAAATGATAAACAAACTGATATTCAAAGCAGGGATGCAACCAATCATTTCCTTCACCCAGACCCTCCATATATTCGGCCACGGGGTCATAGAAAACACGACAACCTCCAACATGTTCTGTCACCTGCTCCTGGGAAAGCCGTCCAAAGCTTCCTTCTCCTAGATATTCGTTAGGCTGACACTTGGAAGATTGTAAAAGAGGACCCACAGAACCTTTCTTCAATGGAACATCCCACTTTATACTCGAAATTTCTGTAATAAGAGCTTGATGTGCTTCAAGAGGGAGGTCCCCTACTTCTCCAGTGAAACCGAGTAGGCGTATTCCTCCTGTGTGAGGTGGCGTTTCTAGCCGCTTCTTCTCATCGTCTTCTTTCCTGTACAGGCTCCTGGTATGCACCATCTCCATTTCTTTCTGCTTTTTCTTGGAGGCCTTAATCATGTGTCATATTAATTCAAAAGAGGCATAACACAAGTGTAGGCTATCAACTCCAGTGCCCTTATCGTCCTTTCTCACTTCAACCTTCTGACTTTGCATTGCATCTTGATTCTTTTCATCAGCAGGCTTTGTTTCAACAGCTGGCTCATCATGTATATTCTACAGGTACTCTTCCTCATATTCATCATACACAGGCATACCAAACTCCTTCTTAAAATCGTCCTTTGTGGACCAAGGGCGGTGCAGGTCGCCATTTTCAAAGAATAATCCTGCAGGACTACCCGCTCCTGCATCAGGCGAGTCATATTTCTGCATACCAAGAGAGAGCTTTGATGTGCTAGAGACTTCCCCATTATGCTTGTAGGGCCCAACCAATTTGTATGTGTCTTTTATTTCACCACCACTGTCCTAATTTGACAATTTCTTGGACATCTTAAGGTTTTCCTCAACCTGCAAACAATCAGCGAACATATGCTACATGGTGGTTGATTTTCTCTCCAAAAGAAGTAAGGACTGGTCAGAAGGAAAGGTGGCTACATAATAGATCTTAGCAATGTTCTCAAGAGGTTGGACTTCCTTAGGAATGTTATAATAAAATCTTGTGAATCTTCTATAAAAACTAGATATGGCCTCATCCTCATGCCTCCTCAGGGAATAAAACTCTGAAAGTATTTGCTCCAATGGCCTTCTCCTACCCCAAAACTTTAAGAAGGTGCAAGAAAACTCTTCCCACGTGTTGATAAACTTAGGATGCAAGTGTTTAAACCATACTTTGGCATCTCCTTGCAAGGACAGGGTGAAAGCCCGCATGCATACATCATCATGATCTATCTCAAAAAGGTCAAAGAAATGCTCAAAGGCTTGTAAATGTTTCTCAGCAGTCAAGTCTTGGGATTCTCCATCGAACTTGGGGAGGTACTTGTAATATTTCATGAGAAAATCATGGAGAATGGGGGGTAGCTGTAGTGGTTTGTATCGGCTTGGAGAAATAGGAGAGACAAGGTTAGGCACAATAGCTAAGCTATCGCTCAAGATTTCATGAATTTCACAAGGGTGTCTTTTGACATCGTTAGCCCCTGGATAAAAATCTAGGCCATAATCAGATGTACAAGACGACGCAATGCTTTCGGTTCGTAAAGAAGGATAAACATGAATATACTCATAGCTCTGTTCAGAATGAGTTGAACCATAGAGGGCTGTTTTGATAAATCTAGGAAAAGATAAGAGCAAACTTATAAGATAGGATAAGGAATCCTGGAAGAAATGCAGACTCGAGTATCTTGACCTTTCGCCATGCATTTCTAAGCTTTATGAGGGGTCCATTTTCCAGACGGAGTCTGCCAGCTTTCCTCAGCCATTTGATTTTTGGGTCACACCACCAACGAAGTCGCTGAAGTCTGAATCCTTCAAGAGTGGAGTCGCCAGGTGAAAAGTGCTCAACCTTCTTGATGTCTGGTCAATTGTTCACCATCAACAACTAGATCTAAAATATTTTTCATTCTTCCTAAGGAGGATCTTCAATTTCATCCCCGGCAACGGTGCCGGTTTGTTAGAGCTGGAATTGAGCCCCAAGGTTGAGGGGAGGCCCGCTCCTGGGTAACAGCAGAACCACTTTAAACTGCGCCTCCATCCCTGTGCAGTCAGAGAGGGATCTCTCGTTTTGTCTTCAGAGTCTACTCTGTGTAAGATTTTCAGTCATGGATAATCAAGGGGACAGGATCCTGAATGGGACAAAGTGTATCAAGATGAGATGTATGGTGGGATTATCGGGGCAAGGGACCATTGGCAATGGAGCCGAAAACCTACGTAGGGAACACTTGCATAAGGAAAGGAATGGTGTGGGGTTGCAAATAGAGGCAAGGTAGCTATTGATCTCCCAATCAGGAGATATTTAGCGGGTGGTTGGAGGACGAGAGAGAATATCCCATCACATGGAGCACCAACTAGATGAATTCCATGCAACTTTAGAAGAAACTTGATAAATGTCTGGAACAACAGTCGGAGCATAATGAGTATGAATTCCTAACTGCTATACACTAAGTTGCAGACATGAAAGCAATCAACAGACTGGAGTGAAAACAGGAAACACATTGCACATAAAAGAAGATACATATTGGGAAAAGCAACGACACATGAATCTCTACCATGAGAAACAACTCCTCCTCTACAATTTTATTCATAACACAGGCATCAAATCTTATTTACAATGGAGAGCCTTAGCCCTAGAATGTTTCCCAATCCAACCAACTTCTCTTCTCCCTCTATTGGGAGTGTATTTATACAATTGTAATGTTGAGACTACCGATTTGAAAATTGTTACAAGTCACTATCATGCATTAACAACATAGTGAGTGGAACTATCGCCATGTTTTACAAATATAAACAATAAACATCATGGCATTGGCGGTCGGATTCGACCTGAGTAATAGTTCGACGTGCTTAGTTGCTACGACGGATTGCGAGTATGATGCCTCCTTCCCTGCCCAAAGCATGTGCTCCGATCGTGTTCAAATGCAGCTTTCTGCATGGGCACACACTGGCAAGGTAGTTTGCATCTTTCCCCAGTTCAATCACATCCGCCACCTCCTTCCTCGTCGGGTAACACTGTTAGCTGTGGGATCTGGAAGAAGTGCCACATTGCTTCTGGTTGAGACGAACCTATTGGGTGGTTTGTCATTCTTGTACTTCTCACCTCGAGTGAGGTGAGCTCTCCCATAGGAAATAGGGTGTAGCATATATACACCAGGCCCATCACTCTTGAAAAGTGGACTTCACAAACAAGGCTGTTAGGGATTTAAACCCCTCACGCTCCCATCTGAACAAATTCTTATACAGGGAACAATCAAAGACTATCCCATTCTGTGAAGGCTTTATTGGGTGTGATGCTATCAGGAATTCTTGGAAAAACACTTACAGGGAATAAGTGTCCAAGCCCCACGTCATTGGGGCCGCGGGTATCACTTCTGGACCTCGATGGCTAGTGTCGTTCTTGGCATGCAATACCAAGGTGATGGGCGAGTGTGGAAGCTTCCCACCAACCATCAACACCTTCAGATGGACAATCTTCTTAAACCAGATCTTCATCGTCAAACTCTTTGGGCCTTTGCAGATTCATGGAGAAGTAAAACTTAGGTTCTAGAGATATGTTAAGTCACTCCCATTGCTCCGAAAGTAGTATATATAAGGCCTCGAGACTGACCCTAGCAATGATTGGTCATCATTCCTGCACACTCTATCATCGAGTGTATTTGGTATCAACATGTGTGAGGGCACGAGCAGAGTGATCCTTTACTTGCTGGGGATCTAGTCACTTAGTTTCATAGGTCATGGTGCCTTACCGTCCGCTGTGGGAAGCATTTTTGGATGCCATCTAGTACAATAGATCCATGCTGCAAAGTTCATGAAGTGGATGCTCCCACGTTTCCCTGCTCTTTTGAAGAAGGAAATGGAATGGTCTCCTGCGTCATGCTGGCTTTGCCTCGTGTGAGTGGTGGATTCATCGGTTACTTTCCTTACTTCCACAAGCCAACTCACACAAAAATACACCTATCATGACATGACTCTGCCAAATGGATGATTCCACCATTACACACGCTACAAATGGCATCGAAGAAATCGACCAATCTGCAAGGATGCAGATTACACTCATGAACGTTTCCTCCACTGTCATCTCAGCACTGGATGTGAAACCTGTACCCTGGGAGCCTTCCCCGCCATCCGATCCAAGGAATCTTTCCCTAGTGTTGTCCACGTTCCATTCCATCTACCGCCAACTTTTCTCCTTTGAATACTGTGGGTAGTTTTGGATCGTGACATGTTCTCAACTGTCAATTGCGACCGACCCTTCATGCAGATCTAAGTGGGCCCCATTATCTTTCACAATGAGAAGCCTTGGAATTCATATGTGCTAGTCCACTCTATGAAATAAACCGTGGCCATATATTTCTCTCCTTTCTTATCATAGCCGTTGATCTTCGTGACCACTACCCCTCTTTCACAATTTGAAATTGTAGCTTCACCCACGCAAGTATGGCTTGTGAAATTGATTAAGGCCGTAGATCTGACTTAGATCCCATCTCGACCGTAGAATGTTTCTGACCTTTAACCTGTTTCACAATTTGGAAAGGAAGCTTTGGTCGAGCATGTCCGCTTGCGTGAAATGGTTTGGAGCCATTGATCCACCTCCGATCAATCTTAGCCTTTGATTCTGAGCCTCGCTCAATGCCTTCAACACACCTTCTATTTTCTCCTTTGCCTTGCACTTCTGATAACCTAAAGGGGAGTTCACATGAAGTTTGCGGGGATGGGACCCTCATCAAACTCCTATAATGCTCTCAAATCAACTGTTAAAAAACAGAGTGTTAACAGGTCGTATATTTCGGCCATCAATTGGTTCATGAACTTACAATAGTCCGTGGCCATATCAGCAGTGATTTCCAATTCAGGCACTTGAAGGTCTTCTTCGTTATAAGCTATAAGAATTATCAGTAAAAAGGACTGGAATCTGAACACTTTTGTGCTGTGGAAATTTGCCAGCTGAGAACGAATTTCTCATCTAGGAATTCATCAAACTTAAGGTAGCAAGACTGATAAGATTGCCTGGGCAATTCAGGTTCAGCTGGACAAGTGCTCAAGATGAACAACAGACTCAATAATGATTCTGGAACATAGGCATTGGTATCTAGACCTAGAAACTGACTAGACAGGGATATACACCACTGAGTTTCTTCATTGAATTGGCTAAGGTCTATAGTGTATGATAGGTCGATGGGTTTTCCATTGGATTTAGAACATTCCTTCAAGAAGGTTTCTTTACTTTCGCTTGTAGACTCTTTGAAACAACGTATGATATTTTCTTCCTGATAGTTTTGGGATATATGGACAAATTCATCTGGGATATGCAGGGATTTACGAACGACGAGAGATTGGACTGAACAAAGGATTTTAGACTTTGATTTGTTCATAATGACACCTTCGATGACAGAGAAATTGTTTGTGCATCATTCAACAAACTCAAGGCAATGGGGGGTTTGGCCAATAGAGAAGAAATGGAAGAAGGATTTAAAAACACCGCAGGTATCCCTACCTCGGTCCTTAAGGACTTCCAATTTACACTTGGAAGTTTCAATGGCTTCTCCCACCAAGATGGTATTCAAAATCTTGGCATTCTCATCTACCATAGTTTCTTCAACCCTTCAACATGTGACTTCAGGTTCTACATCATCTCTCACCCCTACCACTTCTACTGCTTCTACCACATCCATTTTCAAATAGCACTAAGGGGGTATCGGGGGCCTACCTTGTTCTGTAGCACAGTCTCCTGGTTGGGTCGGGTTGGCACTCTGTATGCAGTTGGATATTAGGCGGATTCAAAGTTTTGGAAAAGACAAACCTCTCTGACTTCACATGGACCCCTTTATAGCTTTTCACACAACATAGCTTTCGTGCCTTTCCCAGGTGGCTCGCACCGTGGGTATTACTCCTTGCGATTTGAACCGTTGGTATGTGAGGTTCTTTATGCCACATCCTTCCTTACCTCGCGCATGTGCAGCTCAACCATCGACCAAGATCAAATTTCTTCACAACCTTTGATCTGAGTGGACCCTACCATTATTCATGATGTGAGATTCTGGTCCCCTCCGTGCTAGTTTGGATTGCGAAATTAATTACGACCACTGATCTCTCTCCACTCTTGTGGTGACCGTCGATCTGAGCGACCCATACTACTTTTTGTAATCTAAAATCGCTACTGCGTCCTTGCTAATCTGGGATGCAAAATTGCTTACAACAGTGGATCTTCTTGGATCTCATTCCCGACCATTAGATGCTTCCACCCTTTAACCCATTTCACAATTGGAAAAAGTGGCTTTGGCTAGGCATGTTCGCCGTGTGAAATGTTTTGATGCCATTGATATACTATCTAGTCAATATTAGCCTTCGATTATGATTCCCATTTAATGCCTTCAACGCATCCAACATTCTCTCTCTTCTTTACCTTTCATCCTCAATCCATAGACTGTCTTGCCGCTTTTTGATATTCACCACTCAGAGAGGGGCTGTCACTTTACGTTGTCCTTTTCTCCATTTCCACCATGGCTTGTCTTAGTGGTTGAATTCTATCTCGTACATGCTGTCAATCCCTCTTGCAAACACTAGGCTACCTTCCCAACACCTCTTGACAAGGATAAAGTCCCTATGTATCTCTTATAACCAAAAATTTAATAGAGTGTTAACACCCATAGTATCCATTATGTCTATAGAGTCATAGGTAATTCCATAAAGAGACATTTTTCTTTGTATTTGCATTATGTATAAAAGAACGAGCCAAAGTCCTCATTTCTGGCTGGATTTTTTTTCCATGGTGGGTTTTCCCAGGGTAAACCTTATGTTGATTGTGTGGATTGTATATTTATTTTATCTAGTCATTTTTCTTTTAGTTCTAGTATATTTAGCATTTAGTGGAAACAAGCTAATAAAAAGGAACTAAGTTGTAAGATTCATTGTGGCAAATTATTCCAGTGAAATATCCATGATAGTTTACAGATCACTCGTGGACACAATACCTATTCTAATGGTATTTATACCATTTGAAAAGGGTTGTGGATCTTCATGACCTCCATGTGGCCCATAAAGAAAAAATTTCATGAATCTCATCTAGAAGAAAAATGTAGCTCGAAACAAATGTTGTCTTATGCCACCGTCAACATTAAGAATGCATTCTCTCTTAAAATAAACCCTCTTCTTATCCATGTTTTATTCAACCACTTTTAATTCCATGCATGAACATATTCATGCTTAGACCCCCTATGCATTAAAAGGCACTAAATACTTGAAAAACAAAAGAGATTCTGAAAAAGTAGTTGCAGTCCTCTATACTATAATCTAACAAGACCTTCCACCTTTTTTGCAATTCTCTTTAACACCACCAAATCTACCATGTCGTATCCTTATATTATAACCTTTGTGAAAATGCAGAGCATCAAAATTTAAAAAAAAAACTTACAAAACCCAATCCATGTGCCACTCCTTTGAACAGAATGAAGGCAGTGTTGACTTTAAAACCATGTGCACAAAAAAATGCATAAATATATACCAAAATTCCAAAAGATAACCAAACTTCTAAAACATACATAATATTCTAACACCAAAGTTATAGTGAAGAAATCCTAACAGATGTCTACAATGCATGCAAGTAGTTAGTTTGGTGGTCTTCTTTCAGAATGGAATCCCAAGATTAAAAAATTCACCCCCTTTCAAATTCGGCCAGTATTCTTCTTGAAGGCTTGCACCTAGAAATCCACTAATTTGATCAACTGTTATGGCCCATATTATGATTGCAAGGTTTTTTAGGAGGATGTGGAGAGGGATGGAATTTTAGGTTTGTCGAATCTTATTATTGGAGGTGACCTAAATCTCACATTGTCATCTTATGTAGGAGCATCCTGCTCTCCATCCAAATTCAAGTTCAAAGTCTAATTAGGCCTAGAAGGGGTCTTAAGTTCTCAATTGACGGAGTTCAAACTATCACTTTGTAAATAAATCTATGTAAAATATGTGATTCTAGATAGATGGTGAGTCAATTAGGTGAGTCACTAAGAGGATGAATGAGTCATGTAACAACTCCCTAATTAGTGGTAGCGAGTCATTAAGATAGGATAGAAAGTTACTTAAAATAGATAACAATTGCTGAATTGTAGGATATTGTTGAGTGTTCATTGGATCTGAACCCGAATTGGTTTCAGAGTTTTGTTTGTATGTATATATATCTATATATATATATATAGATAAATAGATATAGATATATATGCAATCCTACGAGGCATAAAGAGAGTAGATAGGGGATAGAAGAAAAAGATAGATAGATAGTGTTGGCTATCATGGGCAGACCCGGGTTTACTGTGTTTAACCAACAACACCCCTAGCTCACTGGCCCTTTCGGTGACAGACCGTGAGGCAGCCTAAAGTCTCACCCGAAGTGATTCTAATGGGTTGGCCAAGGACTCAAGCGTCTTGGACCAGGTTCTGTGGCATCCTACTTGCGACTCATAGCTCTGCTAGCCGCGAGGCCTCTTTCTCTGCGCGTCGCGCGATATCATCGACTCGCAGCTCTTCTGACTGCGAGATCTCTCTCTTCCTGTTGCGCGGTCCCTTTCCATGTCGCGCAACTTCCACTGAACCGCGATGACCCCAGCCTTGTCGCCTCGCCGCGCACCAGGCGACACGTAACTTCCTCTCCAACGCTAAGTCCTTAACCTATGGTATCGCGCACCGCAGCTCCTCTGCCGGTGTGGTATCGCCTCTCTGCGATATTCTACTCCCGCGACTCAGCGCACTTAGCGTTGTTCGTATCAACTTGCGGTACTCAACATACCAGACTGTTTAACACTGCGACTAGTGACTGTTCAAGCAAAGCAAAAATGAACCCGCATACAACATGCCAAACACTTCAACTTATGTTATCCTTCTATATTACTATGAACTGAACGACGCATTCATACATTCAACTGTAAACAAGGCTCATATAACAACTAACAGATGGAACAAATAAACACAACACATGAATCAATCGCATAACACTTGATTTTAACGTGGTTCACCTCTAGGATGGAAGTTACGTCCACAGAACTGTGTTTCTATTATAGCTCAGGGGAAGGTAAACACAGTTCTGCTGCACCGCATATGCAGCTTGAGATCTTCTGGGTAACTCCGTACACAGCCTGGAGCCCTTCTCTCTCAGATCTCTTTTCTATCTCTATATTGTCTCTCCTACAATATACTCTTCCCTCTTTGTCAATCCCTGCGGATTGTTACAATACAAAATAACAGTAAGCTAATAGACTAATGATGATCTGACTAGCTGGATGGCCTAAAATGCCAAAAATGCCAACCTTTTACAATACAAAATACATCCCTTTATAGGCAGCTCGAAGGTCTCGCCATTACAACACTGTGGGCCTGTCCCAACAGTAACCCAAACCCTAACTAGTGACAGTCGGCGTATTTGTACTTTGAGGTAGCCACTATCCGTCACACCACAGCTCTCTGCAGTCTTCCATGCTTCCCGGCACTGACCATGGGTACTATGCACCGCTTCCCTTCACCACAGCTTCCCGCAGTCTTCCATGCTTCCCAGCGCTGACCTTTGTCTTCAATACCTCGGCCTCGTTGCTCCTTTTCCTTTATGAGGGTAGCTGAACCCTCCTGTCTTCCGTCGTTGCCTTCAATGTAGTGGGTGAGCTCTCTCTTCTTGGTTGCTCAGGTACCGTTGTATTCCTTGACTTCTCTGTCTTCTACATCATGGTTTCTAGCTCTACTCTGTAGCTAGAAACCTGCTACAGTGCCGTAGCTCTGCCTCTTATATCTCCACCAAAACTGTCTGTTTGTCAAAATAGCAGCTTCTTCTGTAGCTGCGGGACCCTACTCCAATAGTCCCCTAAAACTTACTTGTGGCTCGTCCCCCAGCCACTACCAGCAGGCTTCTCCTGTTGTAGTTTCTCCTTGGCTTCCTACGAAGTCCATTGCAACTTATCGCGAAGTCCTGCGACTTCGTCCTGCATCGCTGTGACACACTCTCATTCCGAGTCAAGCTAAGATTGACTAATACTGGCATCTTCTGTTGCGTCAGTTTCCTCTCTGGTGGTAGTGAACTCTGCACAGGAAACTCTTCACAGCTTACTCTATAGCTCTCGGGTTTTTGCAAGTGTAACCCTCTCGAATGAACAATTTCTGCTTTTATGCCGAAGGCAACAATCCCGGATGCAACGGTCATCTAGACTGAACCCATCTGTCGTAATAATTACCTGGACGAGACCACACCCATCATCCGATCCTCAATAAATGCTGAAATCCGATCACGTTTCCCTCAAAGCGTGTGTACAGGCGCCGGTCTCGTCGAAGATTTGCTAAATCTGGAAAGATAATTATGTTGCTTCCAAATCTACGGTAAGGTATACCGGTCATTTCCTCATTAACTTCCTGTCAGAAGGTGACTTGACTGGCCCTCTGTCGGTTGCAAAACTAGAGACGTGGCACGGGGAAACATCGCATTATTGCGCTGCAACACCGCATCACCTGCGCAAACAAACAAGCATTTTTTCTTTTCTTTTCCCGCAAGCCACTGATAACTTGCACAAAATGAACCGACCTTATGCGATTCCTCATACTTGTAATACCTGCCGGTGTAGACTAGTTCCCTGTGTGATGCCTCCTTTCAACTACACTAGACATCTACACCATCATAAACTGGCTAAGCTAGGGCTGAGAGGTGGGGTGGCTATCACTATAGAGCTTAAGCCTACTGCCGTTAATCAATGTGGGAAGAAGCTCCCCATTCAGCTAGTTGAGTTGAACGGCACCTCCCTCTGTAACTTGCTGTATCTGATATGGCCCCAGCCAATGCATCTTGAACTTCCCTGGAAACTTAATGAATTTACTGTCATAGAGGAGTACTAGGTCTCCAATCTGAAAAGTCTTATTCTTAATGTGTCTGTCATGCCAAGCTTTTTCTCGTGCCTTCTGCACTTTCTAATGGAATCCGGCGATGAATCTGTCTTCCTCTAAGGAAAGCAGCTGTGCTATCCTTTCCTCCACTGTGTCTGTATCAGTCATCCCAGTAATCTGAGCAATTCTTAAACTGGGAAGAATATACTCCATACGCATAACAACCTCCTATCCATACACCAAGCTGAAAGGTGTGTGTCCTGTAAGTTTCTTGCATGTGGTCCTATACGCCCATAATATAACATTAACTCTCAGGTCCCAATCATTCCTTTGGCTGTTGCAGATCTTAGTAAGAGCATTTTCTAAAATCTTATTAAAGGCCTCCACCATACCATTAGCCTGTGGGTGGTAGGGAGTGCTCTTGTGGTGCTGAATCTGGAATTCTTCTGTCAAGGCCTCAATGGTGCGGTTCAAGAAATGTGTGCCTTGATCACTCATCAAAATTACGGGGCAGCCAAATCTACTGATGATGTTCTCAAAAAGGAATTGTGTGGTTGTAGTAGCATCACAATTTCTTACTTCTTTGGCCTCTGCCCATCTGGTGAGGTACTCTGTCCCGGTGATAATATATCTCGCGCCAGTGCACTTTCCTGGTGGGTTGATAGGACCCACAAAGTCTATAGCCCACTTGTTAAATGCGCGCAGTGTAACCTGCGGTCGCAGCGGCATTTTATCTTGTCGCGAGGGTTTTCCTACCCTCTGGCAGATATCGCAACATCTGCAAAATTCCTTGGTGTCCTTATGCAACGTAGGCCACCATAATCCTGCATCTAGGATTTTCTGCGCAGTCGGATTTCCTGCGAAATGACCTCCTGCGGTTCCTGAATGTGCCTCTCTGATAATAGCGTCCTTTTCATGCGGCATCACACATCTGTGCAAAAATTCATCCAGTCCTAGCTTGTATAGGTGTCCTACGATCAGGGTGAAATCTACTACTTTAACAACCAACTGCTTCTTTTGCTACTTAGTAAACTCATCAGGTGCCAATCCTGTAGTGAGAAAGTGAATAATATCAGCATAGTAGTCATCTGCGATCTGCATAGAAAACAACTGCGCATCTGGAAAATTGTCCTCTAGGTTAGTTGGCTCTTCTCCTGAGTCTATCCGCAATAGATGATCAGGTCCAACATTCAATCTTCCTGGTTTCACAATGATTTCAAAATCATACTCCTGAAAGAGGAGTAACCATCTGCAGATTCTCCCCCCTAACACTGGCTTATTGACCAGATAATTCAATGCGGAATGGTCAGTAAACATCTTGAACGAGGCACCCAATAGGTAGTGCCTGAACTTCTGCAGCGCATACACCATAGCTAAGCCTTCTCTTTCTGTCATGGTGTAGTTCTTTTCTGCTGTTGATAGCTTTCTACTAGAGTATGCGATAGGATGATCAATATCTCGTTCTCCTGGTTGCATTAAGACAACCCCTAGTGTGATGCCAGATGCATCCACATGTACATGAAATGGCTTAGTCCAGTATGGAAATACTAGGATGGGCGCTGTAACCATCTTTTCTTTAAGCGTGTCTAGACTCTGCTGACATTCCTCATTCCATAGGAATTTTACATCTTTCTTTAGCAATTTCTCCATTGGTGCTGTAATCTTTGCGTAGCCCTTGATGAACTTTTTGTAATACCCGGTATGGCCAAGTACTGTCCTCAGTTGCTTGACTGAGTTGGGTGCTGGAAGATTTACAATGATGGCAATCTTTGCGGGATCTACCATCAAGCCTTGTCTACAAACAATGTGACCCAACAAAATACCAAATGGTGCACAAAATATACATTTCTTCAAGTTTAGAGAAATCTGGTACTGCCTACATTTCTCTAACATCAGTCTTAGATCTCCTATGTGCTTGTCAAATAGTCCAAATACAGTCCAATCATCAAAATATACTTCTAGGAATTTATGTATGTATTCTTTAAATACAACAACTACTACTCTAGAAAATATAGCTGGTGCATTCTTAAGACCAAAGGGCATTACCATATACTGGAACGAGCCCCATTCTGTTGCAAAGGTGGTCTTGGATCAATCTT
This sequence comes from Pseudotsuga menziesii, assembly GCA_001517045.1. Classification (NCBI taxonomy): domain Eukaryota; kingdom Viridiplantae; phylum Streptophyta; class Pinopsida; order Pinales; family Pinaceae; genus Pseudotsuga; species Pseudotsuga menziesii. The sequence goes on from LPNX010603558.1 coordinate 158,108, forward strand.
CTGGATGTATTCTAATCTGATGGTAGCCTGAAAAGCCATCAGTGAAGGAGTAGACCTCCTGTCCTCCCACGTTGTCTAATACCTCATCAGTGAACGGTGTCGGGAATGGATCGTGAAGCGATGCATCGTTGAGGTTACGCAGATCGACATAGATCCTGATGTCTCCTTTGGTTTTCTTCTCTTGTATGACCATGGGGCTAACCCATTCGCTTTCTTCTACAGGCTCAATGATGCTTGCTGCTATCATCTTATCGATCTCATCCTTTACTTTTTCTTTGTAGCACGGATTTAGTCTATATGGACGCTGTTTCACTGGTATAGCATCCTCCTTCAATGGTATCCTCATGACTCCCAGGTCTCTGACTATTCCCTTCATCTCTATGAACTTGGTGGAAAATAGGTCTTGATAGTCATGTAACAAGTCTGCAATCTGTCTGACTATTTCATCGTTCCAATAGTCTCCAATAGAGGCAAACTTAGGTTCTGTGTCTGTGCCAATATTAATTTTTTTTTATCTTGATGGGATCTGTAATTGCTGGAGTTTCTAACTGTGGTCCCTCAACATCGCGAGTGCCTTCTGACTCCGAGATGTTGGTGTCGCGAGGATCCTCATCCTCCGCCTCTGGTTCAGATGCAAAATTATAACACTCTAATGCCTCTTTTAGCTGGATAGCCCACTCAGGTTGAGCTGACACTGATATGGTACAATCCTCAAATGTCTTACTCTTTATTACTTGTAGGGCCTGATCAACACTTGGATACTCAGATTCAAAAGCGAAGGTGAGTAGGAAGCTGTCTATCATAAGGGGCCATGTAGTGGTTCCCTTGCATAGTTCAGTCTCTGTATACCAGTTCCTTGGAACTGTATCCAAAGTATGAATGAATCGGTGAACCCATTCATCCTCGGGAATGTCTGACCAATTATGTTCACATGTCTAAATGTGTGATCTGGGGTCACTCTCTCCTATGTATTTCTGCTGGACATACTCTCTGTCGTCAGAAAATCTGATCGCCATCAATCTTTTAATATCATCCCATGATGCGATACTCTTTTTATGTGCATACCACCATCTTGCAGGTGTGGCTCATACTGCAAGGTCCATAGCTGCGATCCTCTGCTCGATAAAGTCCTGGATATCTGTTAGACCATGAAACAATGGAATCTCATTGATATCTGCGCCAATCCATCAAAGTGACTTAGTCAAGTACGCGCATCTGCATGCTGAGACTTCGTGAAGTCTGTTCTGCCAGTTCTCTAGACCAACATCTGAATCTGATGCGCATGAGCTGTCGCATCACCAACTAATATTCCCTTCTACGGTTGGATTGATGTAGTCACTTTGGTTTGTGGTCATCTGATAGAGGCTTTCCATGTTACGTGCCTCCTCCTCTGCTCGGATAGGTTCAATATATCTAGGACCTTGAAAAGGATCCAACGGTGCGATGACCCGGATCTGCGCGTCCTCAAAGGTCATTTGTCTTCTCTTTAGGTCGATAACGGCCATGTTACCGATCACCCAATCAATGCCTAATAGTGCTGGATACGGTCTACTATCGCCAATGATTTCTATAACTTCAAAGTCCACAAAGCTGCGAACTCCGTCAATGTCAACTAGCACCTGCGGTAACCGACCCAGGGGTGACACACACTGCTGATTAGCTAATCTCAGATGGATAGGCGATCTGATTAACTTAGGGCTAGCCATTTGTTCCCATGTCTACTTAGTCAGAACATTTACATCTGATCCCAGATCTAGGATCACCTCATCCATTTCAAATTCTCCAACCTGCGCTGTGAGTCGCATATCTCTTCCCGTTCTTGTATGTCCTATAATATTATGAACAGCATGCTGTGTACTGCTCACGGAAGAGGATGGCTGAGACTGATCTATAATGTGCTGAAGTTCTGTGATAGCTTGCTCATTTCTTACAAGTTTTAGACAACTCTGCAGGAAGGAATCTACACTTCCTGTCATCTCATCCTCATCGCATCTTCCCGATGTGGTAGCCTGCGATGTCTGTACAAGGCTATCACCACAAGGTGCTTGCTGTGGTACGCCCTTAGACGGTGGTACCTACGATCCTGATTGCATAGGGTCATCAAAGAAAGCCTTAGCTTCTTGAAATGTCTATTTTTTCTTCTGTAGGTCAAGTGGTGTTGCTTTATTAGGAGCTCTGCGTACCCACTCCTGACCTGTGTTCTTTTCGGTCTCCTGTGATGTCCCACTAGTAGAAACACTGCTGTGAGTCACAATATTGACTCTTGGTTCTAGTTCTTCCTGCTTAGTAGCAATAAGCTGGATGTTCTGGTGTACTGTTGGCTTAGGTTCTTTGATCTTAGCTATCAAGGTAGGACACTCCTCTATAGTATGATCATAGGATTTACAATAGTTACAAGTGGTAGTGGGGCTCTGACAGTCCCTAGCATAGTGTCCTACAACTCCGCGGTTGTAACAAGTAACTGGTCTACGACCACGGCCAAAACCTTCTCCTCTGTCGAAGCCTTCTCCTTGTGCAAAGCCTCCTCCTCGGCCTCGTCCTCTGAATCCTCCTCCATGGCCTCCATAAGCCGGATCATGCTATGGTCCTGCTGCTGGACCCTGTACAAGTCTTGCTTTGCTCCCACCATGAGATCATAGGCTCTGCAGTCGTGTTCATCATGGCCTAAAGACTTGTAGAAGACACAGTATAAGTTCTTAGGTGTCTGTACGTACTTCTGTAGTAGAGGGCACTGGTGAGGTAGATGTCCTCGTGTTTTGCATATTTCACACCATGGCCCGTGGGTCTGTGGTAAGGGGTTTGGAGCCCCTGTCGCTATATATTCTACAAAGACCGGACAATTGTCTTTACTATGGCCTTGTGCTTTACATTTTATGCACCATATGTCTTGCGCAACCTATTTCCCTTTCTTAAGCTCGTTCAACTGTAATGTGAGATTAGCCAACTGGTTTTGTAAGGTTGTCATGCCTGTATTGCTCTCAGCTAGAGGTGAAGCCTCTAGTTTCATCGCCATCTCCAACGCGTCATCCTGCATCTGGAGTTTCTGCTGCATTAACGGCAGTCTAATGTGAGGGATCAGCGCTGCAATAAACCATTCCTTATGCTGCTCTGGTGCGAACTCAAAACTGACTTGGTCGATAAGGGCTTTGAATTTTTGATCAAAGTCCCACACCGACTCTGTAGGTAACTGCTTGATGTCTTTGAGTTCTATTATACACTGTGACTCAGACTTAGGTTTCTTAAATTCTTTAATCATGGCGGTCTTGACCTGGACAAGTGTCCTGGGTACTGTGGTATACTTTATATACCATGTTAAGGCTCGATCTCTTAGTGTGGTGACCAACTGTACAAGTTTAAGGTTATCATCGTTGATTGCTTTAATGGTCCACATGGCTTCACATAGAAACCAATGCTGCTCTGGGTCTTCTGCCCCTGTTCCCTTAAATATAGGTAGCTTCATATCATCCCCCATTCTATTTCTATGTGGTGGATGTTGATTTACTGTGTTGCTACCACTCGGCGGTGTAGGCAGAGGTGATGTAGCGGTGGTAGGTACTGTCTGTGAGCTACTGGATGGAGTTCCTACGGGATTGTTCTGAGTCCCGGTCTGTTTCTGTGGGGTGTAAGGGTGGTAAGGGATACCCCCCTCTGTTCCTTCTGTGGTACTATGACTCTGTTGTCTAGTACTATCTGAAATGTCTTCAAATATTGGAGATTTGAAATCTACTTTATACTTCTTTCCACTACGTGTTCATCCAATGTCATCAAAATCACTTTGAAACTCTTGTGACATTACTATTTCTACTTATTCATCTAAAACTAGATCAATTGTTCCTTTTTCATGTAATAGCATCTTAATGGACAAGTTTAAAGATCTTAGGTACTTACCATGATATCCTTTGAAGAAGTAGCGCTTAGCCTCGCTGAAGCTTTTCGTCTGGTCAACTGCAAACTCTGTGACGAAGCCTTCTAGCACACTCGCAAGCCAGAAGTCTACTGCCCTCGTGATAGGATTATCAAGGTTCTTCACAGCCTGAATCAGCTCCAATGTCCAGACAATGTCTCTTTTCTTTTTGAATATGCTTGTATCAGTTAACTTTGATAACCAATAATAAAGCTCGTTCCCAAAGGTTGCAAAAAATATCACATGGATGTCTGTAATGATATGTTTTTGTAACCAGGCCTCTGTGTTTAGCTTAGGACTCCTGTTCTCTTGTTCAACAAACTCTTTCTGGTTAGAACAAACCCACTCATTGAGTTTGTCTCTCGTAGGGCACCACTAGAACATCAGTGCTCTGTTTGTTCAAAGCCGGCAACGAAACCATTTGTTGGCTATCATGGGCAGACCCGGGTTTACTGTGTTTAACCAACAACACCCCTAGCTCACTGGCCCTTTCAGCGACAGACCATAAGGCAGCCTGAAGTCTCACCCGAAGTGATTCTAATGGGTTGGCCAAGGACTCAAGCGTCTTGGACCAGGTTCTGTGGCATCCTACTTGCGACTCACAGCTCTACTAGCCACAAGGCCTCTTTCTCTGTGCATTGCGTGACCCTTCTACTCGCGTCATGCGATCTCCTTGACTCGCAGCTCTTCTAACCGTGAGATCTCTCTCTTCCTGTTGCGCGGTCCCTTTCCGCGTCGCGCAACTTCCACTGACCCGCGATGACCCCAGCCTTATCGCCTCGCCGTGCACCAGGCGACACGTAACTTCCTCTCCAATGCTAATTCCTTAACCTACGGTATTGCGCACCGCAGCTCCTCTGCCGGTGCGATATCGCCTCTCTACGATATCCTACTCTCGCGGCTCAGCGCACTTAGCGTTGTTAGTATCAACTTGCGGGACTCGACATACCAGACTGTTTAACACTGCGACTAGTGACTATTCAAGCAAAGCATAAATGAACCTGCATACAACATGCCAAACACTTCAACTTATGTTATCCTTCTATATTACTGTGAACTGAATGACGCATTCATACATTCAACTGTAAACAAGGCTCATCTAACAACTAATAGATGCAACAAATAAACACAACACATGAATCAATCGCATAACACTTGATTTTAACATGGTTCACCTCCAGGATGGAAGTTACGTCCACAGAACTGTGTTTCTATTATAGCTCAGGGGAAGGTAAACACCGTTCTGCTGCACCGCATATGCAGCTTGAGATCTTCTAGGTAACTCCGCACATAGCCTGGAGCCCTTCTCTCTTAGATCTCTTTTCTATCTCTATATTGTCTCTCCTACAATATACTCTTCCCTCTCTGTCAATCCCTGCGGATTGTTACAATACAAAATAACAGTAAGCTAATAGACTACTGATGATCTGACTAGCTGGATGGCCTAAAATGCCCAAAATGCCAACCTTTTACAATACAAAATACATCCCTTTATAGGCATCCCGAAGTTCTCGCCATTACAACACTGTGGGCCTGTCCCAACAGTAACCCAAACCCTAACTAGTGACAGTCAGCGTATTTTTACTTTGAGGTAGCTGCTATCTGTCACACCACAGCTCTCTGCAGTCTTCCATGCTTCCCGGTGCTGACCATGGGTACTATGCACCGCTTCCCTTCACCACAGCTTCCTGCAGTCTTCCATGCTTCCCAGCGCTGACCTTTGTCTTCAATACCTCGGCCTCGTTGCTCCTTTTCCTTTATGAGGGTAGCTGAACCCTCCTGTCTTCCGCCGTTGCCTTCAATGTAGTGGGTGAGCTCTCTCTTCTCAGACACTCAGGTACCGTCGTCTTCCTTGACTTCTCTGTCTTCTACGTCATGGTTTCCGGCTCTGCTCTGTAGCTAGAAACCTGCTACAGTGCCGTAGCTCTGCCTCTTATATCTCCGCCAAAACTGTCTGTTCGTCAAAATATCAGCTTCTTCTATAGCTGCGGGACTCTACTTCAACAGATAGGAAGGTCAGTAGGGCCTCTAGGAATCAAGTAAGGCCACTTAAAGATGTATCAGGCCTAAGGAGATCAAAATGCATTTTATGAAACAAATTTGTATATATAGTTTTAGTATGTGAATGAAAAAGCCTATTTCAGCTAAATGTCTGTGTGTAAATTCATCTTTGTTTGAATATACGATTTCATGAAATGAATGTTTGATTTATTCCATGTTAATAGTTGATAATCCCGTATGCTAAAGATGGCTTCTAAGAGGGAGGAAATAGAGATCGATTGATCAAGCTTCTGATCAATTGAAGGGGAGACTTAAATGAATAATCCACTTCGGATTTCATAAATGATTAATGTGTGTACATAGTTGTTTTAGATTCAGGGTCTACAGAGATGGATTACTACAAGGATAGATGAAGACTAAGATATAAACATGTGTAGGTTTGGACTGACGAGGTCAAGCGTAAGAAGACCTGACAGTTGAAAGAAATTCCACAGAAGAATAGTGGAAGGAAGAACATTTCACAAAGGAAGTCATATCAACGATGGATATTGGATTCACAAAGATCTAACGGTTAGAGATTATATCCGCAAAGGAAAACATATCAAAGGTTCATATCCGCCCCACAGAAGATCAACGGTTCGGAAAATGACAAGGTGCATCCTCCATCCTGCATGCGGAAATACTGTTGCGGGAACATAATTGTGGGAGGTTCATTTTAATTGGAAAAATGTATGCCTGCATCCCGCATCCCACAAGTTGCAGAAAGGTATTGCGAAAGGACTTAGCCGAACAACTAAGTTTATAGGTTCTGCTAAATCTAGAACCTAACTATTCATGGGGAAGCTGATTCAAATTGGTTTACTGGTTCAATTTGGTGATTTGAATACAGTACTCTGGTTCGATATGGCATCATCATCTAAATATTTCTGGGGTAATAGAGCCATAATGGACCCCCTTAAATTATTTTTTAGACAATTATTTTAGCAAGCTAATATGATTAATGTTCAACCTTCTTCGCTTGTCCATACATGGAGGAATAAGTGTTTAGGGGAGGGTGGGATCTAGCTAAAATAATGGACATGTTATTCTTATATGATAATTTGGATGAGTCCATGGTAAGATATAGATCTTTAGTTGAAAACTCTTTTATTTATGACCATGTTGCCATTGCTCTCCTAATTGAAGCGGGTAGACAAAGGAAATGTTATCCTTTCAAATTTAACCATGTATGGCTTAAGGAGTCATAATTTATCACTCTTATTAGAGAGGAATGGAGTGCTAAGGAATATTAAAAAGAAAACTCAACAATGCATTTTTTGGTCAATACGATCGAGGTCCTTAGGTTGTAACCTCCCCGACCCTCCGACCGATGAAGAGGACGCTACCATACACTAACCATTCAGGCAACTAGCCCCATGAACTTGTACATACATATAACTGAAATAAGATTCTTGGAAGTAAAAACATGCAAAGATGCATAATTGTTTAACATATAGCGGAAGCAAAACCTTACATTCCAGCATTCAACATGTTCATCATAATTCATTAAACATCAGATATGATTGCAGAAGTGAAATAGACAAGAATACTTATCTTATAAAGAACTCATCCCACAACTAGCTACGTTGCTGCAACGTTCCACCCAACCATAGGCCAACATGCTCCTTAATCTCTCAGCAACGCTACCACCCTCGAGCTGGACATGATTTCCCCAAGGAATAAGGAACAAGCAGGCTTACACATAGGCAAGGATACACAAATCAGCCAAGCCAACACAGTTGGGTTTATCAGGCCATCAAGGAGCTGGGAAAAGCTGAATGCTAAGCTGGTGAGCTCATTGAAGAGCTAAGGACTCCTACACTAGAACTAGCTTGACTTCTAGGACACCCACACATACCCAACACCAGGAAATTAGTCCCTTCTCTGCTACATAGTGCCTCAGGCCCTGACCCCCCCTTCCAGTGCTACTATAGGGTTGTGGAGAAGAAATCCAACCCTCTAGCTCTATCTGTGTGGCTCCCAAACACACTAGGTTTATCAATCGTACTAAGACTTCACCCCACTCCGACAATGTCAGAAGACCAACCACTACATACACGCAGCAAAACAAGCAACTCACAACTTGGGCAGGGAAATTTGATCCCTGATTCGTTCTTGGCCCTATCGTGGAAAAAACGACTCACTAAGAATCCACAGTGGCCCAAAATGTAACTAAACACCATAGCCAACAAAAACGTGGGAAAACAACAACCCCAGACTCACAATGAAGCAACGGGAAAATTACACAGTCCGAAAATGGGAGAGAAATTAGACTCTTAGCATGGACAGGACGAAAACATACACAGGACGCAAATCGGTAAGGAAAACATACACCCCAGTAGAAATCGTGAATGGTTCATGCATAGGAAGATCATGGGTGACAGAGAAATGGCTCCTCCACTCACTGCGTGAGTAAAATGATGAAGGATCCTGTGCATGAGAAGGTGAGAGAACCCCCGTCCACATGAGGATGAGCAAGACAAAATGGAAGAATGGAGTCGTGGAGGAATGGGGAATGGAATCATGGTCCGTCCCCTGCTCTCTGCATGAGGGAATGAGCCTATTAGTGGAGTGTGTGTGTGGGAAAGGACTGACAGTCCTACCACCCACCACTACCCAGCAATAACTACCCACTAACAACAAAAGTTTTAAATGTGGTAGTTGGCTGATGAGATAAGGAAAGGTGAGTGAGTCAAAAGGGTGGGTGACAACTAAATGGGTTCAACAGCTGACACCTGGTTTTTCCCACCCCTTATCCTTAGGAAAATCATTCCCTTTTTATCATGGTTGCATTGACGTAGCTGGTTGGGTTCATTTTAATTAAAGTGCATATTTACATGATGCCAAAACTATAAGGTGCCGGATAGCTCAATATACCATCGGCAACGATTTCAATCACCGAAACATAACACAACCAAATCGATGGTGGGGCTTTTGCTGTTAGCTCCACACCACGATTAATTACAATATATACATCATGTACCTTTTAATGCAAACGGGGTCAAAACCAAGGTGTTACATTCCCCTCCCCCTTGGAATAACACCGTCCTCGGTGTTCCAATACTTAGGAATACATATACAATTTACACATCCAAAATTTCTAAAATTTTGCAGATCTGTCCTATGTTCAATTATTTACTTTGAACTTTCAGGACCAAGCCCCTTGGCTTCTACAAGCTTCTCCTGCTGTTTCTTAGCTTTCGGCTCATCCCCAAATCTAGGAACTTTTTGGATACTACCCTCTTGATGTTCCCTTGTTGGGCAGTTCCGACGGTAATGATGTCCTCCACATTTCCAACATTTCATTGGCTGCTTCATCTTTACCTGCTCAATTTCCTTTGAGTCTTCATGCCTGGAACGTTTCTTAATGGATCGATTGGATGGATTCCCCATCATTGATCCACTTTCCTTTCCCTTACGGATTGCTCCCAGACGGATTTTTACCTCCTTTTGCAAACCAATAAAGTCCTGCAAAATATGGTGGTTCATCTCATTCTGCATTTTTTGTACCTTGAGCATCTTTCCAAGATTTTCTTGGGTCTTAGCAATTGTTTGAAGGAGACTTCCTGCCAAGTCCAATATCTTTTGGTTTGCTGCCATGATCAATGTGCACAATTGGATTTCACTTTTCTCACCTGTGAAATGCATCATTGTAATTCTATTAGACCAAGAATAATATATGCATTAAAATCAGTCAATTAATTGCCCAATCGGCATGGCAGTCGAAGTCTTATCGAGAAGACTTTCATACTTTTTATGCCTTCCCAACAGGCACACGAGCTCATTCATGTCCATTCTTGGGTAGGGAATTAACTATTCCAGCATTCACAATTTATTTTAAGCAAATAAACACATTCTATTTTCAGCCATACATGCATTCAACAATCTTTTGTTTTCATAATGCATAAGAATATCAAAAAAAAGGAAAGAGAGAGCAGCAATATTTTTTCCCCTCTTTGTCTTGTTCCATTATGGAACCCACACCACCACTATGGCTTTCATGCTCTTAGCCTCTTTCACTTCACCGTGAATGCTGGACCAACCCTTCTTGGTCATGACACTTAGTGCCTCCGGTCTATTCCAGACCTCTCAACCATGGAGTCTCTCCACATGGTTTGTCTGCAACACTTGGCTGCTAGGACCTTCACAATCCCACTAGCACCTTTTTCATTATTGCTCATTTTTAGCTCTTTAGGACAGTCACATGTCCACATGCACCCCTAGGATGCCCTCATAGTCCTTGCTCCTAGCGATACCTATATTCAAACATTGAATAGATTCACATGTTTAGTTTATTCTCATCGGTTTTTATCTCTAAACAAGAGCTTAGAATATCATAACCAAACCATATACAAATGTATATTCATAAGCAAGGCGCTGCAAGATAATCCAATGCTTATTTGTATTGTGTGCTTCCTCTCTAGTCCACAGGGTCCCAATTTGCTTTGCAAGCCTTGGAATTTCCTATTGACTTGGATGTTAGGTCAGCACATAGGCTGCTCCACAACATCAAATGATTAATGTCTAGCTAGTACACCTTCACGCCGTCTGGGAAGGAAACTTTACCACGACCATTTCTAGGTCAAGGATCTACTATAGATCCCTAGGCATATAACAACCCTATTTCAGCAATACCTTCACAACACCTCATCACATCCCCACAATATCCACAACATCCTTTTATATACATCAACCCTTACACCACAACCCCTCACAACAACCGTTTACCTTTTCTCTTTAGTGTGCAACACCAAACTGCATCTATTTAGCCTGACAACATAAGCAATATAAGCAAACTCATCAGCGTTATTGCTCTAAAACTGTAATCATATTTCATATCATTCACTATCAAGTATTGAAACACCAGGAGTGCGTCCACTCCCTAGGGTGTAGTCAATATTGAAAACCCTTTCATGACCCAACATTGGGAAAGTGTGCACCCCTTTCCGATGTGAGCCATGCAGGCCCTATTCATACTCAAGCAATCTGTCATAATGGAAATAAAATCAAAACATGCTTTGCATATTGAATTTAACAATTTGACATGCATATTCTTAGCTAGGGTCACAGAACACTTATCCATTTGCAGATGCAATATTCCTTCGTTAACGAGGAATGGGGGCTCCCTTCTCCGATTTGACGGTCCCTCGGTTTTCCATCCCAACTCCTTTTTACATTCCATATCCCACACATGTCTTACCGAAATAATCTATACCATCTCACTCATGTTGCTTACCAAACATGTAGTGCAAATGGGACATTTCCAAAATGCCCAATGAAGTTTCACCCGAAACCCATTTCCAAGATAGGGGAAAACTCCCCATGAAGTTTGGCTCCTGCAGGCCATCACACGTGGTCTTCTTGCAATGTGTACCCCTGGCATATTCATCAAGTAGCCAAATGGTCAATCATTATCTACTAATACAATCCAAATTTGATTGTTCCATAACCAAGCAATAACATTAGTAATTAAATTCAATATGAATTTGCAACTCTGTCTACTACAGAAATTGCTTAGCAATGAGGTGATCCTCATTTGTTGGTTTCTTGTAAGTGGCACCACTATGCCTATTATAGTTTTATGCTTACTAGCATAACATGAACATCCACTTACAACACGTTCTCCTGACACAATTCTATGCAAGCCAATAGTGATTAGTAGTTGTCAACGATTTCTCAAATCTGAAATTTACAAGTTCAAATTGACAACCCATTCTGTATACAAACTATTTTCATAGATATGAGAATCTTCTCATGAGGTTTGGCTCTTTCACATGGTAGATTTCTGCCTTTGTCATGGTCTTACCCACATTGCCATGCCCCAAACAATCTACCTGAAATATGAACTTCAATCAGCCAAACACTTTGTAAGTCTCCATGGATATAACATTTCATTGCTGTAACAATCACTGAAGCATTTTCAGAATTATAGAATTCAAACACTTCCATTTGTTAATCACACCAATATTACTAAAAATCCTTTACTTTACGCGAATCATTATCATACTAAAATTACAAGGTATAGTTACATCATTTATGCAAATTAAATGAAATGTTTAGATACTCCTTACTTCACAGGTGTATCATTTGTACCACCTTGCCCTTCCATAGAGCATTCCAGCAGCCAATCGATCATGACTACCCTCTTCATGCACTTACTATTCTGCATTCATAACAACTCTTGAAAGGATTCTAAAATTATCATCAATTCATCATTTCAGCCATTGGTTAGTCATAATAACACATGCACTATCTCGATGCATTCATACAATGCATCCCAACATTTGCATCCATACTTATGTATGCATATTTACAACATTTACTCAAACTTTTCATATGCATTCATTCAATGCATAAATACAATATTTATAAAATATCTTAATGCATATCCACTCAATACTACCTTGTATTTATTCAGGAAGACTATGCATTCAAACATACCATGCCCTAACCATGACTACCTCATATAGGATGCATTACTATAATCAAGACCACTAGTCCTCACTTGTTCTGGTTATTAAGTTCATATCAACATTTACAGGGCAGGATATATTTCTATATGAATGTAGTATAAATTTTAAATAACCACATGGTATGAGACCTCTTTCCCTTACCACTCCATGCAATTGTCATAATTAAACCATTACCTACATGGATCCTACTTACACCCTTGACATTACTAGTTTAGTTGGTCTCTTGCAGGAGATTGTAGAATCCACCCACCAACTTTTGATCCTAGATTTGTTGCCTTATCCCTTTCTCCATAAGGTTTCTGGTCACCTTCATCAACATCAGCAACACATTTAGCCATGTTCATGCTGTCGTTGTTTTTTCCACCAATACAATATTTACCATTAGTGGTTCATTGTAAATGTATAATTCCCACTACTCTTACCAATATGTAATATCCTATGCATGCAAGGCATATCCTCATACATTTTATATACAAAACTTATAAAATATAATATAGTTAGCAAGACAGGGGTTAAGGAAATTTCCCTTTTCGAGTCCCTCATCTTTGCATGGAATTCCTCTTCATGGTCTTTGCTACCTCTAGGCATGCAATTCCCAGATTTTTCCATATTGACAGCAACACAATTTTTTTCAAACAACCACTAGTACCTTTCTGCTCCTCATTCAAACTCTGGTGATTCTCCCTTGTTCCCTGCTGGATAAGCTTTCCAATGCCTATCCACATGCTCCATTCTGACCTCGGGTGTGAAAATCACACCACTTCTAAAATGACGAGTTTCACCAAATTTATGCACTTTCACACACAACGGTATTCTGATTTGGAATGCCAACTTTAGCTACCTAGAATTTCTTCCTTTTCAGCCCTGAAAATCCACTGGAAACCACCGAAAACTGCTGAAATTCGCTGAGAAATTCCACTTGAAAACGCCAAAATTTTCCTTTGTTAAATCGAGTCTCTTCCCAACTAAACTTCTGACATATTACATCGCTAGATGACTAAGCTTCCAACACTTCGACGGTCCAATCAAGTAATTTTCTCCGACGCTCATCGACGATCCATTCAACTAAATTTTTTCGATGCTTTCTGTACTTAGAAAAAATTTCAGAAAAAAAATCCTTTTATCTTCCGCCACCACATCGACTCCTCGATCAACTAAAATATTCCGACGTATCGGCTTCCTTCAGGAGATATTGGCTGACACTTCAGCTCCTCTTTAGGGATCAAGTTTCGACGATTTCCATGCTTAGAAAATTTTCGGTGAAACTTTCTTTTCGACTCCCCTTCGCGTTTTCTCCTTTGCGTTGGTGCTCTCATCCTCTTCCTTCCGCCATCGTTGTGGTCCCTACTTTCTCTTCCAGTTGCTTCATCGGCTTTGACTTCTTCTCTTTTCTGTCGACGTATCAGCACCTTCATCATCTACCTTCCATCACCGTTGTGGCACCTTCAATCTTTCCCAGCCGCTATCGCGGCTCCAAGTTCAACTTCCTTTACCCGCCGCTCCGTCAGCTCTCCCTTCCTCTATCTCTCACCGTTGCCAATGGTCTGTATCCGATGATATTTCGACTAACTAAGCTAACATTTCAGCGGTCTTCAGCTGAAGAATTCCGATGATTTCGGCACTTAGAAGAAAATATTGAATTTCCACCCACATGGCTCACTTATGTATTGTCTGTTGGTGCCGTTGCGGCTCAAACCTGCCAACCCAGCTGATGTATCGGCTTAGAATTCCTCTATTTTTCACCGTTGTCGATGGTCTGTATTGGATGATCTTCTGACCAACTGAGCCAATGTTTTGGTGGTCTTCAGCTGAAGACTTCCGATGATTTTGGCATTTAGAAGAAAATCTCAAATTTTCACCCACATCGGCTCACTTATGTATTGTCTGTCGCCGCTGTTGCGGCTCAAACTTGCCGACCTAGTTGACGTATCGGCTTGGAATTCCTCTATTTTTCGCTATCGTCGATGGTCTGTATCAGAGGGGATTTAGATTGAGTTCTCCTATGATCCGACGGTCTCAACACTTAGAGAATTTTTCTAAATATTTCCTCCTCGTCGGCTTATTTCGCCCGACAGCATCGGCTCTCAACACCTCTTCATTTATGCAATTGCGGCTCCCTTCCGGTGAGCCTTCCCTTTCTTCTGCTGTCACCGCTGCATCGAAAGACTTCTTGTGAAGCTTCCTGCTATTGCGGCTCCGTCTCTAAGTTCTGTTCGCTGTGCATCGGGCGGACTTCCACCTAGCTCATCCGATGATTTTCGGACTTAGAAAATTTTTGGAATTTTCTCCTATCATTCACAAATTTCTTTTGATTTATTCTGGGTAGAGGGAAACCTACCTTTGCTAGCTGATTCTTCATGGCCCATTCAGGCCCATGCTGCAACATGAGCTCTGATACCACTCTGTAACGTCCCCGACCCTCCGATCAGCGAAGAGGATGCTACCATACACTAACCATCCGGGAAACTAGCCCCATGAAGTTGTACATACATATAACTGAAATAAAATTATTGGAAGTAAAAACATGCAGAGATGCATAATTTTTTAACATACAATGGAAGCAAAACCATACATTCCAGCATTCAACATGTTCATCATAATTCATTAAACATCAGATATGATTGCAGAAGTGAAATAACCAAGAATACTTATCTTATAAAGAACTCGTCCCGCAACCAGCTACGTCGCTGCAACATTCCACCCAACCATAGGCCAGCGTGCTCCTTAATCTCTTAGCAACGCTGCCACCCCCAAGAAGGACATGATTTCCCCAAGGAATAAGGAACAAGCATGCTTACACATAGCCAAGGATACACAAATCAGCCAAGCCGACACAATTGGGTTTATCAGGCCGTTAAGGAGATGGGAAAAGCTGAATGCTAAGCTGGTGAGCTCATTGAAGAGCTAAGGACTCCTAAACTAGAACTAGCCTGACTTCTAGGACACCCACACACACCCAACACTAGGAAATCAGTCCCTTCTCTGCTACACAGTCCCTCAAGCCTTGACCCCCCCTTCCAGTGCTACTCCGGGGTTGTGGAGAAGAAAGCCATCCCTCTAGCTCTGTCTATGTGGCTCCCAAAAACACCAGGTTTATCAATCGTACTAAGCTTTCACCCCACTCCAACACCATCCGAAGACCAACCACTGCATACATGCAACAAAACAAGAAACGCACAGCTTGGGTAGGGAAATCCGATCCCTGAGTCATTCTTGGCCCTATCATGGCCAAAACGACTCACTAAGAATCCACAGCGGCCCAAAACATAACTGAACACCATAGCCAACAAAAACATGGGGAAAACAACATCCCTGGACTCACAATGAAGCAACACAAAAATTACACAATCCGAAAATGGGAGAGAAATCAGACTCTTAGCATGGATAGGAGGAAAACATACACAGGCCACAAATCGGTAAGGAAAACATACACCCCAGCAGAAATCATGAATGGCTCATGCACAAGAAGATCGTGGGTGATAGAGAAATGACTCCTCCACTCGCTACATGAGTAAAACGATGAAGGATCTTGTGCATGAGAAGGTGAGAGAACCCCCGTCCACGTGAGGATGGGCAAGACAAAATGGAAGAATGGAGTCATTGAGGAATGGAGAATGGAATCATGGTCCGTCCCATTCTCTCTGCATGAGGGAATGAGCCTACTAGTGGAGTGTGCATGTGGGCAAGGACTGACGGTCCTGCCACCCGCCACTACCCAGCAATAACTTCCCACTAACAACAGTAGTTTTAAATGTGGTAGTTGGCTGATGAGACAAGGGAAGGTGAGTGAGTCAAAGGGTGGGTGACAACTAAATGGGTTCAATAGCTGACACCTGGCTTTTCCCATTATCCCAAGGTTAATAGGCCCCCCCCCTTATCCTTAGGAAAATCATGTACTTTTTATCATGGTTGCATTGACGTAGCTGGTTGGGTTCATTTTAATTAAAGTGCATATTTACATGATGCCAAAACTATAAGGTGTCAGGTAACATGATATACCATCGGCAACGATTCCAATCGCCGAAACATAACACAACCAAATCGATGGTGGGGCTTTTGCTGTTAGCTCCACACCACGATTAATTACAATATATACATCATGTACCTTTTAATGCAAACGGGGTCAAAATCGGGGTGTTACATAGGTCTGTTGTGATTAGATGGGAGATTGGGAGGAAAAAGTCATTAAGGGAGGAATTATTCCATTTGGAGGAGGAAATTGATCTTTTTCATAATACCTTTGCTTTAGGAATTTTCTATGAGCAGGACCAAATCAAGTTGACTGATCTAAAGGAAAGGAGGTTTCAAATTATTCAAGTTGAATAAGAGTCATGGAAGCTTAAGATTCGGTCCATATGGCTAGCTCAATGTGACCTAAATACTAATTTTTTTCATAAGTTTTTTAGATCAAGGTGACCTAAATTTTCTCTGAGCAAGATCATATTAGTCTGACTGATCTAGAAGAAAGGAGGTTTCAAATTCTTCAAGTTGAAGAAGAGTCATGGAATATTAAGAGTCGAGCCATATGGATAGCTCAAGGTGACGTAAATACAAAGTTTTTTCATAAGTTTTTTGAGAACAGAAGAATTCAAAATACTATTTGGGACCTAAATGGATCTAATGGTAGGCTTCTATCTGATGCTAAGGAGTTGTACCTAGAACTAGTGAATTATTTTTAGAACCTGTTTAAATACCATGACAATTTGTTTATTGTGGATCAAATGAGAGTTATTCAGGGATATCCTAGCCTCTTCTCTATGGAGGAAGGTAAGAGCATTTTTGAACTTGTGTCCTTGGAAGAAATCAAAAAAATTATCATAGGGTTTACTAAACCAAAAATTCCAGGCTCGGATGAGTGGTTTGTTGAACTTTTTATGGATTTATTTTTTATGTAATGGGGGTTGATCTTTTAGTTGTTGTGGAGGAGTCGATAAGATTGGTAAAATTAATTGGAGCCTTGAATGCCACATTTATTTCCCTTATCCCTAAATGCACTAAACTTGTCTCCTTCAATGATTTTATACCAATTTCATTATGTAACTTGCTATGTAAGATCACTACGAAGGTGATTGCAAACAGATTGATGCTTGTGCTTTCAAAATTTATCACTAAGGAAAAAAATTGTTTTCTTAAGAATCACCAAATCATGGATGCCATTGGAGTGGCTCAAGGATACTTTCACATTCTCAAGTTAAAAAAACTGAAGGATATGGTGCTATAGCTAGATTTTGTCAAGCCTTACGATCGAGTAAATAGGGTTTTTTATAAGGTTGGTCCTGCTCCATATTGGGCTTAGCTTTAAAGCTAATAATTGGGTTATGACCATGGATGATTTTAAGGAACCATACTTATTAAAAAGTGTATAAATGTTGGCAAATCTTACCAATTCTCAAAATGCCAACTATAAAATGTTTGGTGATAATTTTCAAAAAATATTTTAATTTCCAGGGATTTTATATCATTTATATAATAATTTGGCGATTTTTAGGGTGAAAATTTTTACCCCATCAAAATTGAGCGAAACAAAGCTTCAAAATATGCGAAATGGCGAATATTGTTTTGGAGAAAAACATGGAAAAATAGTCCATGGGCTGAATTTCGCCCCTAAAATTATCCTTGGTTATGACATGTCTGGTATCAAACAATTTTATTGTTTTAATTAATGGTGCTCCTACTAAATTTTTTCAGTGTTCAAGGGGTCTTAGGAAGGGGTGCTCTTTTTCCCTATATTTTCTCCTCCTAATCATTAAAGGAAATAGTAGACTGATTGATAATGTGAAATTGGAAGGCAGACTATTAGGTGTTAAAGTATTTACTCATATTAAAATAACACATCTACTCTTAGTAGATGATGCTATCTAATTTGGGTTTGATTCTATTCTAGAATGGAAAGGCTACAAGGAAATCCTAGATTTATTTTGCAGTGCTCCAGGCATGTTGATCGGTGAGACGAAGTCTAATTTCTTGGAAAAAGAATTAGATAGGGAGTTCCTTGCTCATATTAGTTATTTATTCCATTTTAGTGTTATTCTCTCAAAGTTGGTATGAAGTATCTTGGTTTTCTTATCAAACCAAACAATTATTTATCTAGAGACTAGCTTGGCTCCTTAAAATATTTGACAAAAGGATTAATCATTGGTGTTGGAGGTGGTTGTCTGTTGGTGGGATATTAACATTGGTAAAATATGTTCTTGAAAACATTCCTATGTATTGGATCTCTCTATATAAGGTCTCAAATTCTATCTTATATAGTATTTTGAGGAAATCTCTCACTTTCATGTGGTTGGGGAACAAGATCAAGAAGAGTTTCCATTTAATAACTTGGGAAAAGTTATCCAAACCAAAAATGCTAGGGCATTGGGATATTAAAATACTTTTCTTTTTTCCCAAGCTTTAGCATCCAAAATCCTTTGGAAAATCCTGTTTTATGTGGGTCTATGGAGTAGTGTGATTAGAAGAAAGTACTTAAAAGACTGCCATGTCTTAGAGTGGCTATGGTGTGAATATAAAATAGTCAAAGGGGCCTCCAATTCTGGAATTTCCCGGTCTCTTCCTTTCACATTTTGGGGGATTGGTTATCTCAGAATTTGGAGAAGGACAACACATTAGAGTTGGTGAGGATCCCCTTGTAGGGGGTTTCAACAAATTATATCAGGGTTTGATGTCCTTCCTTCATGAGAGGGGGATATTTAACTTAGCCCAAGTGGTGTCTTCTAGTGGGGAGTTGGATTATAGTATCATGTGGAAACCAACATAGGAATTGGGTTTAAAGGGTATTTTTATTGATGAATGGAACAACTATATAGTGGGGTTGCAGAGGAGTAGTTTTCAGGTATCAAGAAATGAGGGTTTATTGGTGTGGTCATGGAATGTAAAGAATGGTGTTGTCACTACTAAATTGGACTATGAATTATTATTCAATGAGGTGGAAGTGGAGGTGTATTGGTGGTATTGTTCTCTTTGGAAATAATATATCCCATTGAAAATAAAGTTGTTTATTTGGTTGGATTTGGGGAATAGAATCCTCACCTGGGATAATTTTTTAAAAGGGAGGTATTGGCCCAAATGACTTTTTATTGTGCTATAGGGATGATGAGATTATGGATCATCTTTTGATCCATTGTCCTTTCACTCAACATGTTTGGTAGGTGGTGAAGGGGATATTCCATATTTCCAAGAATGGGCCTCATTAATCCTTAGAAGCTTGTTTCAAATATTGGACCTACAATGAACTACCATGGAAGGAATTTCCTTGATTTTTTCGTTGGGAAGTGTGGAAGCACATGAATCATGTTATTTTTTAAGGAAGGGGAAAAATACAGTGAATGTGGGCCTAAAAGTTGTTGCTTCTTTTAAGGATATCTTTAAGGAGAAGTCAATCGCTCCAAACAATCATCGAAGAAGATACAGAGCTCCCAGTTTCATCTATGATTGGCCAAAAGGTTTTTTTGATGGTGCTTCGCAAGATAGAAATTATAGGTGTGGGAAAGGGGTTGTCCTCCATGTAATTATTCTAGGGTGCTCATGTTAAAATTGAACTGCGGGGGAGGAACTAATACCAGGGATGAACTTCTGGCATTATGGAGTATGCTACATTTTTATAGATCAAAATATATTCCTCATTTATAGGTGACAGGGGATTCAAAGTCCATTATTGATTTGGTTCTACCAAATTGTACCTTACATGCAACGGTTCTTGATAGCTGGATGGAAAATGTCAAAATTATTCAAGCATATTTTTTAAGTATCTCTTTTCAACATATTTATAGGGAATTTATTGAGGATGCCAACATATGATCAAACCTATATTTTTGGTGCCTGAAAAATACATATATTTGAGGAATTCATCAATGAAATTGCACTTACAATAAATCGTGTTCAAATTTAGCATCTTTGACAGCAAGGTTTATGAAGCAACATTTTTAGGCTTGAGGAGTTTCTTATGTTTTTTATTATGATCAGAGCCTTGTAACACTTTATTATTTATGGACTCAGTGGATGTTATTTTGTCCTAGAAAATATTGTCTAGATGTTTGGATTTTCTAGCAATGTTAGTCTCTTTTTTATATTCTGCTTATGGGGTGGTTTATTTATGTGGCTTATGGTTGTATCTTATTTATCTTCTTACGTGATATGTGATGTAGAATATGCCAACTGATCATGTGTCTTGTAATATGTAGAATATAGATGATATGTGTTGTAATTGTTTGTTAATCTTGTATTCTATAGTCTGTTGTATCTCACATTATTTTCTAGAAAATCTCCTATAACATTATGTAATACTTTTAATATAAATACTCCCAAATTTACAACATAATTATAAACTCCCCTTTTATAGCTACATTGCATTATGGTTTATCATAAAAATACAAAATATTTTATGATATGTGATCGATATGATCTATTTCATTTCATGTATGACAATGAACCTGTTGAGCCACAAAAACACCACATTTCATCTTTTACACACCTTTTATCACCTTTTTTCTATCTTATCCTTCCATAAAACCATTGATATCCACCACTTTCATAATAAATATGGGTTTATATTACTATTTTCCAAATCATTTATTTTTGAGTTTTTTGAGTGAATTTGTGGTTAGTTTTTGAGAAAAATAACATATTCTCATTATACTTTAAAGTTGGGTGACTTTGGTGATATTTACAGGTGTATTTGAAGACTTTAACAAGATCAAAAGTGACCACCTAGCCTCAGATTCGAATTTCATCTTCTAGATGTGAGCTAACTTCAAGGAGAAGATCGTGGAGGTGTGGAGAGAATATCTCATCCAATATTTGTTGAGGATTTGAAGGGATGACTTGTAGATTTGTTGAGGATTTGAAGGTATGAGTTGTAAATTTGTTGAGGATTTTGAGGGATAAGTTGAGAGAATAGTCGATCTATAATTATGATCAGTTATCTTGAATTCATGTATAAATAGGCGTGCTCTCTCCTCATTTTGGTTAGAGGCCTCTCTAGTGGTTTGGAAGTAGAGAATAGTTCAGATTTAGTCATAGAATAGATGTCGAGTGTTATGTAATGGAGATGATGCTTATTGCACCTCCTTTGACTCTCTTATGTTAATATAGATTTCCAGCAATTTCTTTCTTATGAGCTGTTAGTATAGAATTTCAGTTATTTCTTTCTTATGCATTTTCAGTATTGATTTTATGTGAGCTCACAAGCTAATGTTGATTGCTTTATACCAATTTATTTCATGTCATTTCCTGCTTTTGTAAGTTTAATTCAATTTCAGTCATGTATTTTCAATTTCAGTTATAGATTAAGTTCAACAACACTCTGCCCCTGCATATATTTTGTCTTTACCTCACAAGTTTATGTTCTCTCCGGGTTGACAATTAAATCGTTGGATATATGTTATAATTTGTTTAATATTTGCACCAACATTTTGGCGTCGTTTCCGAGGAGGTGCTAAAAGGGATCAAAGTTTAGATAGATAGGTAGATTACTTTTACATTACACAACAAGAGGAAGGGGAAAACAGTAAGTAAGGATGACTTCACTATGGAATTTCTGGGATTTCCATGGTGTAACAGCTAGACACATACACTATAGTGGGGTTCCCTAAAGCCTTGTTGTTCCTTTGTTTTCGCAAGTGTGTTCATTTTTCTGCAAAGTATTTTCTTTTTCTACAAATGCGAGTTTGTTTTTATGCAAGTTTTCTTTTACAGTTTGCAGTGTAAATTTTGGATTGTTTTCATTTCTGGGCTAGCCTTTATTTCATACTAACTTGCTTCTAACTTTGTAACTTGTTATCTCCTAAATAAATCAATTTTAGATAATTCCACCCAGACAATTTATTTTTTGATAGTGATGAATATTTCAGGTCATATTATGAAAGATATTTGGGCGACTAACCAAGTTTGAATATCTGATGTTATGTTTTTCAAGAAATTTGAAAGTTTTAGCTTTTGGTGGCTTAGGCGAGCTTTCCAACAGCTCATTAGCAAAAATCCTAGCTTTCGGCAACTAACAGTTTTGACTCAGAACCACGTTAACCACCAAAATCCTGTTGATCACATTTTTATAAAATTTTGGGAAAAAGGGACTTTCGATGGCTTAGGAAAACTTACCAATAGTTCATTAGCCACCGAAAAGCCTTGGTTTCGGTGGCTTAGTAATGGGTCCAAGAAGACATTAAACCACCAAAAGTGCATTAACTTCATTTTAAATAAATTCTAGAAATGATACTTTTGGTGGCTTAAGCGAACAGACCAACGGTTCATTAGCCACCGAAATCCTAGCTTTCAACAGCTTGTGAATTAAACCCTAGATTCTCTTAGCCACCGAAATTGGCGTTTTACTATGAAAATGTATCATTTTAAAATGGTGATTCTGAGCGACTGTAGAATCATTTTTCAAAATGCTCAGAGGTTTTTGTTCCTAACATGTCAAAGGACAATAACCTCTCTCAGTTTTTCTACAGGTATTTCATATTGGGAGAATCGAATCCATATCTGAGCCTTAATTTTTGGATCTCATAATTTACCTGTTTTACACATGTTTTTGAAATACAGATCTCGGGAAAACGAAAACAAATTTCAAAAAACTGAGAGAGTTTTCTGCTCATAAAAAACCAATATACAAAAAATTACTTAGGTTTATACACAAGTGTCATATATTTGAAGGACCAAATCCATATCTGAGCCCCAGTTTTTAGCAGTTTCGCCAAATTTTTAGGGCAAAAAATGACCTGTAAGTCCTCCAGGTGGCATTTTCGACCTCATCTATCAGTCCATGAAGATTTGTTGTAGATGTAGAAGAATTTTTTGCACCAAACAGAAACATATTCAACCTACCTTGCTTAGACTCTGAATATTAGGAAGAACAGGAAGCTATAAACCCTAGCAGAAGTGGCAATAAGCATCTTTGGCCTAGACGTAGCCTGTGAGACTGCTGCCAATCCAAAACGTAGCCAGGATACAAAGACATCAAAAGGGACAACACCAAAACCTTTAAAAAAATAAGGAAAATAATTCAAACCCTAGCTCTCAAGATCACTTTGCACTAGAAACCCTAGCAGAGGCAGCAACAGGGTTTCAAGATCCAGAGGTAGCCCAGGATGTTACTATTTTTCCAAACCCTATGCAGCCCGAAGAAGTGCTAGAAGATCAACATCAAAACTAAAAGGGGATTATTGGGAGGATGACTACAATTTTGCAAAAAACAGAGATTTCGGTGGCTTAGGCAGACACACTAGCGGTTCATTAGCCACTGAAAGCAGAGCTTTTGGTAGCTAACAGACCCAGGATTATGCTTCCTTAACCACTGAAAGAAGAAAAGGGTGCAGAAAGATGTTTTGGCACACGGAACCATTTTTTGTGAATACAACTATCTCAGGGATGAAATATAAAGCTGAAATTTGCTGGAAAACACCATTGGAGGAGGTCTGTTCCAGATTTTAGGATACAATCAAGGAGAAAAGGGTCACAAACCCTACCTATTTTTCTATCAACAATGGCTTATCTATCAGATGAGAGGTTACAACTCTACTTCAGTACTCACTACAGTCATCAAAGAGTTCAATGAGTGAACAAGTTTTAGAGTTAGATAGACTAGTAGTTAAATTAGGGTTTCTTGCCTAATTTTGCAAAAAACATTTATTTTATCTATTTTTAGTAAAACAGATCCAACTTTTCAGGATTTGAATATTTTTGTAAAGGCTATAAAGCCTAAGACTTATGTTTAAGGAATGGTTCGACTTCGGGGACCTGTAGACCATAATTATTATGAAGCTTCTCATATTATTCATGACCTAATATAAGCTCTTTTGCTATCATATGTTCAGCTTCCATATCTTTTCTATTATGTGCTTGTGCTTGAATGTCTGATTTAGGTTTATTCATGTTATTCAAAGTCTGATAGTTGTCATCCTATCTGTAGGTTGATGAGTTGAATGGCAAGTACTTTTCCTTGTTATGATTAGCCATTTATATGTAATTGTTTTATATATGAATCTTCCAGCATAGTAAGTTCTCCATCTTTTCACCATATTATCCAACCTCTGAACAGTGGTAGTTAGTAGCCTTATCTTTGATTGAGTTCTATGCATGTCTTGAGAGTGTGAGGTCCTGTAGGTCATCTGACTTGATCTAGTTAGAAAAAGAATAAAAACATATAAGTTACTAGGCATCCTCGAGCTGCAACCCAGAGGAATTTCCTGGAGTAATAACATAACTGTTCATTTTTTTTTTTGTACAGGTTTTTATGCACCTTTTTATTTCTATTTTTTTACACTCATTTGTGTTACTTTTTGTGCTTGCCATGTACTCATTTTTTTCTAGTACTTTATTTGATTCTAGTAAAATAATTTTAAGATGACCATAAGCCTAGAGCAGCTCACCCAGATCCTAGCAGAAGCAGGGATCTCCTCTTCTCAAGAAGAGGAGATCTTAATAGTAGCTAAAAGATTTACTACTCCTCCTGAAGTAAAAGAAGAATCGACGTTAGAAGAATTATGCACATCATATGAGGAGCAATTATGTGAGAAGAAAATCGAGAAGGATGAAGAAGGGATCTCGCGTGATCAAAATCATCAAGAATATCCTACAAATAGAAGCTCCTTCGAACAATGGATCCAAGTAAGTACTAGTTTAAATCATTTTTGTTTTTGCTCTAATTTCATTAACTTACATTTTCAGCACTTAGTTTCACATATTTTTATACATCTTAGATTTCATTCTGTAAAATTAGATTTGAATTTCTGTTTAGTTTTGTTAGATAGATGGTTACATTGGAAATTTCATTTTATGTAAATAATCTTTAATTTTCAATTAAAATATGTAGGGTTTAGTTTTTATTTTTTGGTTTAAAATTATATTTGTTTTAATTTACTTTAATTTTTTTATTTATTAAAATTTTATTTCTAAATAGCCTTAATTACTATTGTTTTTTTAATTTTGTTAGGAATTAAAAATCATTTTAATATTTTAATTTAAAATTTGTATGGTCTCTTCATTTTCATTTTTCATTTAATAATTTTCTAAGTCATCCTATAAATTAAAAAATTGCATTAAGAATTAGTTTCTTTTAATAATTAAAAATAAAATTAATTAATTAATAAACAAAAAATATAATAAACAAATATACATATCATTTTGCATTAAGAATTATTTAGGTTCTTATCCTTTGAATCTAAAAGTACTTTTTAATCTTTTATTAGGAATAGTATAAGAAAGCAATGTTTATTCATTTTAAATATTAGTTTTAAGTTTTAAAAAAAAAACTAGACCTATAAACATTAGAACATTTTAAAATTTAATATTAAGCATTAAAATTAAAATACTAAAAATTAAAACATTAATATATGCCTATATAAAATAAGAAACTCTAAAAAATAAAATGATGTAATTTAGACAAATAGACGTTAATATATATAATAAAAAAGAAAACAAATTTTAAAAAATAAATAACATAGATAAGTTAAATAAATAAAAAGAATATATAAAATAAAGAGAAAAAATGATTGTTTTAGCCCTTCAATATGGAATTTGCAAACTGTCTATCATACGAAACCTACAAACGTAAAATTAATTCTTTTCCACACATATGCTAGACTGAATTTTAATTGACTCTACAAAAACCGTTTTCGGTTGTAGTTCCCAGCACCTATATTGAGCTGATAAGAGGAAGATGGTGGCATTGCACCCCATCAGCTTTAACCTTGTAAAATGGTGTCAGAGCTTCTCCTAGCTGTGGAACTCGTGTGTGCTCAAAAACATGATCTGTTTTAGTAAACCATTTTTCTAGCTCTTCTGGTCCAAGTTTGAGCTCTTGATTGCCTCTTCCCTCAAACCCAATAAAGATAAAATTTATAGGAATGGGAAGGTATATAGCATCCACTTGAGAAATCTTCAAGTAGGTTGCAATTGTGCCTACCTTCATGTAGTTCACCAAAGCCTTCTTTCCTTAACCAACAGGTTCTAAACTTTAAAGGTCCTCAAATGCACCCCTCAAGGTGGTCTCATTCCAGAATTTGTTTTTTCCCTTCAAGTTAAATAATGATAGCACATAAGGTCTTGCACTTTTACGTGCCCCTGGTATTGTAGTTGTTGGAGAGTTAGCTGCTGATACCAGGACAATAGAAATGAGAAATAACATGATATATGGTAGATCATGACATTTGGAAGAATGACGAGGCGGATTCCAATTCCCCATCTAAGCCATCGATCCTTCGACCGCCTTCGTAAATCCTTCAAATATTAACTATCTGATGAAAACTTCGATGCATAAACCAACAACTGTAAGAGAATATGAATAATACAAGCCTTGATTCCTGTGAATATCACTAACAGGGATAGAGATTTGGGATATATTTATCTTGGTTCTAATCTTGATATCATTAGAACGAATATTATGTCGGCCTGATGAATATTCAAGAAACTACAACAATATTGAAACATCCATGATCATGGATGGATTGTGTAACTGATTAGAATGGAACTATCCATTTTATTATTAGATATCCCTTCTTCACTTTCAGTGTCGTATTGATTGACCGCAACAAAACAATGAATAGGAGATCCAGTTGTTTTATCACCTAGTTAAGTGAAAACCGTTGCATTTGCAACAAATTAGGTTGACATGTATCCTTTCTTAATGATCTTGAGTTGCCGTATTGGTGAATATCCTTTTTTTGGTAGCGAATTCTGTAATAGTTTAGCAATCTTTTAAATCTATATGCACATGATGCATTGCAATTTTTAACTGATAGTAATGTGTTGACCTCCTCATGGTTGGATAACTCTCTTATCTCGTCAAAGTGGATGTATGTTTTCCAAGATTTAAGTGCTGGAAGTTTTGCATGTGATTCCCTCTACACAAATGGCGAATTAGTTACTTGACATCATTTGACATTAAACTGAACTCTGTGATCCCAGGAATGATTTACTTTAACCTGGAAAACACAAGTGACATATGGAATCCCATGCAATATATTCTTCAACATTCTTTCAACACATTGAAACTTCCTTTTAATCCCATGTAATCTAGTAACAAGATATGTGTGGGTTCGGACTCGCAATCTTTCTCTCTAACGTGGATATCTTGCAAATCACCTCAAAAAAATCCATTGGAGCACTAAATGGATTACTATTTGTTGTGGCAGAACTCATTTTGATCCATATGCATAACAATACAAATCCTCTATTGTGCTCTCTAGACACTCTCTAACCATTTAATCAAGCATTGAAGCGTTATTTTCTCAATCTTTAAAGTTTTGTTTTGCAACATGTTAAAGATTTGGCATAAACAAAGGGAAGTCCAAAATGTCAATAGTTATCCAGAATATACTAAGTCATTGATTCTTATTCCCATTTTTTTTTTCTAATCAAAGTTTCATAAGATCATCAGGCCAGTTACAGGAAGGAAAACGGGGAAAACGGGTCTACTGCCTCCACCTCCATCGTATAATTTGTGCAGGTATTCTGATTCTCTTATGTATCTTAGTTTTTCAACATTAAGATAGCATTATTAGGATCTTTAACTGAGAGAATAAC
Source organism: Pseudotsuga menziesii (assembly GCA_001517045.1). Lineage (NCBI taxonomy): Eukaryota > Viridiplantae > Streptophyta > Pinopsida > Pinales > Pinaceae > Pseudotsuga > Pseudotsuga menziesii. The sequence continues at coordinate 186,044 of LPNX010603558.1, forward strand.
AAGTACAACAATCAAACACAAGAGACAATGAACACAGTGTTTTTCCTCGGGGAAACCATAAATGGAGAAAACCCCACAACTTCCTCAGAGATAGAATCAACACCAAAATAGTAAAATCCCAAAACAGTAAGTGATCTCCCGATAGCAGTAACCTTCTTCTTATCTAGCCCCAACATCTTCTCCTTCCTCAACTATGCACTACACTTGAGTGTGTTTGTGATGTGTGCTAAATAGAGAGCCCAGATCTCTATTTATACTATTCTCGGCATGACTAAAACCCTACTAGGGCCGACCTATACTAGGAGAGTCTAATAACCCTAGTGCCCCGGAACTGCGGGGACTTTAACCCTTAGACAATCAGAGGGTTACCCACAATGACTTGACATGACTTGTTTACATTATTGATCCTCCCAATTGAAACATTGGGGCATGACAACATGACTCAATTACATTATAGATACATCCCGGAATAAACATCGGGTTACAATACATAAGATACATAGATGAATACATTCTGAAGTTACAAATACATCAACACTCCCTCTTAATTAGGAAGGTATTCTTTTGACACAATTTTCAGCACTGGTCTTCTTCTCTGGATCATCTCGTCATCTGCATCTTCAAGTCTTCTTATTCTTCAAGTCATCTTCGTCTTCAATTCATCTTCATCTTCATATCTGGATCATCACTCGATCTAGATCATTACTGGACATCATCACTGGATCTGGATCATCACTTGATCTAGATCATCACTGGATATCATCACTAGATCTAGATCATCACTCGATCTGGATCATAACTGGACATCATCACTGGATCTAGATCATGACTCGATCTGGATCATTACTGGACATCATCACTGGATCTGGATCATCACTGGATCTGGATCACCACTGCTAGATCATTATCACTGGATCATCACGAGTGCTATATCATGATTCTTCTCGTCACAGGAAGTTCTATAGAGCCAGCCCTTTTTCATGTTGGTTGAAGGCCTAGCCTCCATGTAGGTCTTCTTCAGCACTTATATCTGACCTGCTTGGCAGAATGGCCCGCCTAGCACTTACATCTGACATACTCATTAGAAAGACACGCCCAACACTCACATTTGATCATGTAGGAACCAATCCTATAATCATATCAAAAAGGCCCAGCACTCACATCCGATCATGAGGGAACACATCCCACAACCTTATCGGAAAGGCTCAGTACTTATATTTAGCCATGCAGGAACTCATCCTACAACAATCCTAAAAAGGCTCTGCTCTTTCACCCATGCAAGAACACATCCTACAACCATGATGAAAGAGCTCTGCACTTACATTCACCCATGTGGGAACACATCCTACAACCATGATGAAAAGGATCTGCACTTACATCCACCCATGCGGGAACACATCATACAACAATGATGGAAGGGATCTGCACTTACATCCACCCATGCGGGAACACATCCTACAACAATGATGGAAGGGCTCTGCACTTACATCCACCCATGCGGGAACACATCCTACAACAATGATGGAAGGGATTACACTCATATCTAATATTGTAGGAACCAATCCTATAGTCATATCAGAATGGCCCTCAGTCTTAGACTGAGCTTCCTAGTAACTAACCAGGTGCCTCCATTCTCCTAGAGAATGGTAGTTGCCCTTACATCCGACCTGCTCGTGAGAATGGCCAGCACCCACATTTGACATGGAAGGAACTTAATCCTTTATCCATGACATAATGGATCAACCCTTACATCTGATCAAGTGGGAACACATCCCTCTATCACATTAGAATGGCTTCTCAGTCCTGGAATGAGTTTTCCTGGTAACTGACCAGGCAGCTCCATTCCCGGAATGGAAATTTCCCTTACATCTGTCCTACTCGACAGAATGGCCAGCACTCATGTCTGACATGGAATGAACCAATCCTCTCACCATGATAGAATGGCTCAGCCCTTACATCTGACCATGGAAGGAACCAATCCTCTCACCATGTCAGAATGGCTATGGGTCTCATCACTTTCCCTTAGAGGAAACCTCGATCTGGAGAACACCAAGATTCTCCCTGAAGTACTTGAAATTCAGCCTAGCTAATGGCTTCGTCAATACATCAGCTATCTGTTCCTCCATCGCAACATACTGGAGCTTCACTACTCCCCTTTGCACCATATCCCTGATATAGTGATACTTGATCTCAATATGCTTCGACTTGTCATGGAACACTGGATTCTCTAACAACTTCATGCAACTCTGGTTTTCACAATGTATACAAGTAGCATCCAACTGGAGATCAAATAAATCAGACAGTATCTTCCTCAGCCATACTGCCTCACAACTAGCTAAACAAGCTACGACATAATCTGCTTCAGCTGTACTCAGTGCCACATAGGATTGCTTCCTGCTAAACCAAGAGATCACACCTGATCCCATACTGAAGCAACATCATGAAGTGCTCTTCCTATCGATGGCACTGCCTGCCGAATCTGAATCAACATAATCCTCCAGGTTAATCTTCTGATTCACGTCGTACTTGAGCCCATCATCAATTGTACCTTTCAGGTACCTCAGAATATGCTTTGCAGCAATCAAGTGAACATGTCTCGGATCTGTCAGGAACTGGCTCAAGGTGTTCACAACAAAGAAAATATCTGGTCTTGTGTTCGTCAGGTACATCAAGGACCCAATCATCTGAGAATACATTGTAGCATCAACCAACTCTGATGAAGCATCATTCAATAGCTTCAGGTTCGATGCCATAGGTGTGGCCATAGCCTTGCAGTCCATCATCCCAAACCTCTTTAGGATATCTACTTCATACTTCCCTTGTCCAAGGAAGATTCCATCCTCACTCTGCCACACCTCCATACCTAGAAAATAATGCATCATCCCCAAGTCCTTCATTTCGAACTCGGCAACAAGCTTTCTCTTCGTATCAGAAATCAACCCATCCATTCCTGTCACAAATAGATCATCTACATATAGTAGAAGCATCACTGGGTTTCCATCTTAAACCTTGTAGTAAAGGTTGGAATCTGCTTTACTCTTGGTAAAGCCCAAACTGGATAGAAAGCTGTCAATTCTACCGTACCAGGTCCTGGGTGCCTGTTTCAAACTGTACAGGGCTTTTTTCAATCTGCACACATGAGACTCCCTGTCATGAGTCTCAAAACCGAGTGGCTGTTCTACATACACTTCCTCTTCCACTACACCATTCAAGAAAGCAGTCTTGACATCCATCTCATGTATCTTCCATCTCATCACTACAGCCAAAGAAAATACCGATCTGATGGAATTGTATCTGGCTACAGGAGCAAAGGTTTCCTCATAATCTATTCCTTCTTTCTAAGAGAAACCACGAGCCACAAATATTGCTTTATATTTTTCAATGCTACCATCTACAGCATGTTTGATCTTGTAGATCCATTTGGAAGTTACAACTAACTTCCCTTTTGGTCTTGGAACAATATCCCAAACATCATTCTTCATGATCGATTGATACTCTTCAATCATAGCATCCTTCCATTATTTTTGTTCTGCTGCTTGTTCATAACTGGAAGGTTCTTTATCAATGAAATCACATAGTAAAGCTACATACCCAGAGCAAGATCTGGTCCTCTTTCTTTCTCTGTGATTCTCTTCTAGAGCCCCATATCTTTCCACACCTTGGATAACTTCACGTACCCAAGCAGGTTTCCTCTTATGAGGATTCTTCTCCAGAGGTGGATATACAGGTCTTTGTGGTTCTTCAAAATCTTGATCTTCTTCTTGATTTTCTTCATTCATGGTTGTATCATGAATTCTGGGTGCTTCTGCTTCTTCAGGTTCTTCAGCAGGTCTTGTCCTGGATTTGTTGTAAGCTGTGTCTTCATCAAATGTCACATCCCTGCTGATGTCAATCTTCTTGTATCCTGAATATTCTGAGATGGCTGACTTCTGGTTTGTTACTGGAGAAGACTTCTTCAGGAGTCTTGTTCTTGAGTACTCTATGTGGAGTATGGTTCTGTACATACACCACTATTCTAGCAGCTTCAGCTGATCCGGTGGATAATTCCTCTTTAACGATCCAAAATATGGTACATGGTTCAAAGAAGCCGCGGATGGAAAATCGGACAGCGGAAGAAAATACACAGATCGGACATCGGAAGCTTTTCCCTTCCACAACGTCGGAGGTCGAAAGCCTTCCGGTGGCCGCAACGGAAGAAGCTTTGACGAATCGGAAGTCAGAAGCATTCCGGCAGCCGCAATGGCTGAGTGATTTTCTTTCCGCAGATCGAAGATCAGAAGATATTTCCTTCCGCAACATCGGGGATCGGCAGCTTCTTTCCTTTCGCCACGATGGAGCTCACAAAGCTCTTTTCCTTCCGAAACGGTGGAGCCCACAAAGCTCCTTTCCTACCGCAATGGCGAAAGCTTTTCCCTTTCTGAAATGGCGGGGCTTCCGCAATGGCGAGAACGTAAGGATGTTCGGAAGCCGGAGTGATTTCTCTTTTGCAACGGCGCAGATGGAAGGATCGGAAGCAAAAAGGCTTCTGGTAGCCGCAACGGCGGAAGCCAAGTGACTATAGCTTCCGACTTGAAAACCATCCGACAGCTGACTGAGGCCGAGTTCATCAAAGTAAAATATCGGAGCCCGTTCCTGTTTCCCTTCTGTAACGGCAGATGAACAGATGATCACAACTTCCGATTTGAAGATGGCAATGCGTTCGCGCGGGGGGGATTTTCAAAATGGTTGTTGCAGAATCTTGATGCTGTATGATAGTAACATCGATAGGGAGGTGAATAGTCAAGGCAGTTGGCAGAAGGAGGTGAACAGTCGTGTTCTTGAGCGTTGGCTCAAGTGTAACAGCCAAGATGAGTTTTAAAGGAGGAATCCGTTCAGTGGAAAGGGGATTCGGACAGAAGTTCGGGCATAGTTAGAAGCATATCTCTTGTAGCTTCCATGATAGTTATGTTCTTCCATTCTGCAATCCCATTCTGTTGTAGATTATAAGGAGTGAACAACTCCCTCTTAATCCCTGATTCTTTGCATAGCTCTTTGAATTCATTCTAAGTGAATTCTCCGCCATTGTCTGATCGAAAAGTCTTGATCTTCTTTTCAGTGCGGTTCTCGATCAAGGCTTTGAATTCCTTGAATTTGCTGAATACTTCGTCTTTGTTCTTCATGAAGTAAACCCATGTCTTCCTAGAAAAATCATCAATAAAAGAAACATAATATGCATACCCGCTTAGTGAGCTTGATGACGTAGGACCGCATACATTGGAGTGGATGATTTCTAGGATTCCTTTGGCTTTGCTTTCGCTGCTAGGAAATGTCTTCTTTGTATTCTTTCCTTTCACACATCCTTTGCAAACCCCATCATGTTTTGCTTGGAATTCTAGAAGACCTTCAACAGCTTTGCTTGCAATTGGCAGTGCTCTGTAATGCACATGTGCAAGCCTTCTATGCCAAAGTTCACTTGGCTCTACTGTGTCATGGACCAATGCTTTTTCTGGATGGCCCTTTAATTTGTACAATCCTCCTTCTTGTTCTCCAATCACCACCGCATCATCGATAGTCTTTCCTTTTGGCCACACGATGACTTGACCATCTATGAATGCAACCCTCATTCCTTTTGCATCTAGTGCAGATATGGAGAGGAGGTTCTTCTTGAGTCTTGGCACAAACAAAACTTCCTTCATTGTTATAGACTTCCCAGAGTCTAGCTTATAGGAGGATTCCCCACTACCTTTTATTGGATACTGGTAGTCATCTCCTAGCTTCACCTTGTGAGGTGATTCATGTTCTAAAAGTTTCACAAAGGATTCCTTGAATCCTATCATATGTTTGGAAGCCCCACTGTCTATAAGCCAATCAGTTCTTCCTTGAGTAATGTTTCCTGTAAGAGCGAAAATCAAAACATATTCATCTTCACTGGAAGAACTTTCACTTTCATATCTGGTTCTTTTCTTGGATGGTTCATCATCCTCTGCAGCATGAGCATGATGTCTTCCCTTGTTCCCCTTCTTCTTATGAGAGTGAACCTTGTTCTTAGGACGGTATTTTGCAAAGTATCCTCTTTCATCACATGTATAACATCTCATTTTAGATAGGTCCCTTCTACTGTTATCTCTATGATGAGGATCCTTACCTTTGGAGTGATGAGATCTTCTTCTGCCTTTCTGGAGTGAACTGTGAGAGCTTGATCTTCACTTCCCATCTTCTCTTCTTGAGCTGTTATTTGAGATTCTTCTTGAGAACATTCTTCCCATAGTCTACTGAATTTGACTAACTTATTTTTGGTACAGATTCCTTGGATGAATGAATCCCATGACCTAAGAAGGCCATTCAGTGTTGTCATCACAATTTATGCATTCTCCACTTCTTCATCTACAACTTCTAATTGTTCCTTGATCTAAGAAACCCTTGTGAAGTAAGATTGGATGGTCTCTGCATTCTGAATCTTCACATTCTTTAGTTGGTTCCTCAAGGTCATCTTCCGGTTTATGTTCTTCCCTTCAAACAATTTTGTTAGGGCATCAAACATAGCTTTAGGTGTATTAAGAGAGGACACCTGTGAGATAAGGTGATCCTTGATAGAATCAGCAATGATCCTCTTTTCCATAACCAACTTCTTCTTGTGCAAGGCCTTTGCCTCATCTCCCTCTGGAACTGGAATCTCCTCATAGATGTAGGAGTCCAACTCATTTTCTTCCAAGACCAAGGAGATCCTATACTTCCAGGCTCGGAAGTTATCAACTCCCTCAAGCTTTTCATCAAGCTTGGTATGATGAGACATCTTAAACTGAGAACCTCAAATGGAAATAAAAAATATTTAGATCTTACCAGGTCAATATGTCAGATTTGTATTTGGAGTTGAAATCCCGCAGTACTGGATCAGGAGCAAATTAGGGTTTTGCTTTTCTGGAGTTCTGTCCACCCAAATGCCTTGAAATTTATCCCTAATTTTGATTTTGGGGAGGAGATCAATCCAGGCCTAGGCTCACTGAAAAATTCCTCTTCTGTGAAAAGCCCTAATTTTCGGCAGTAGTGTCGGGTCCAAAACTGAAAAACCTCAGAATTGGATTCTGCTTCGACAGAAAGATGCGCCCTAGGGAGGAGAGTTATTCCACCCTACTTTTGGTGAAAATCTGTGGAGAGAGATCCACAAAATAGGAAGCCCTAGTTTCTGTAGCTGCACAGTGTCTTCTTCTCAGGTTAGCTCTAATACCATGTTAGTTTTTCAACATTAAGCTAGCATTATTAGGATCTTTAACTGAGAGAATAACAAGTACATCAATCAAACACAAGAGACAATGAACACAGTGTTTTTCCTCGGGGAAACCATAAATGGAGAAAACCCCGCAACTTACTCAGAGATAGAATCAGCACCAAAATAGTAAAATCCCAAAACAGTAAGTGATCTCCCAATAGCAGTAACCTTCTTCTTATCTAGCCCCAGTGTCTTCTCCTTCCTCAACTAGGTGCTACACTTGAGTGTGTGTTTTATGTGTGCTAAATAGAGAGTCCAGCTCTCTATTTATACTAATCCTGGCATGACTAAAACCCTACTAGGGACGACCTCTACTAGGAGAGTCTAATAACCCTAGTGCCCCGAAACTGTGGGGACCTTAACCCTTAGACAATTGGAGGGTTACCCACAATGACTTGACATGACTTGTTTACATTATTGATCCTCCCAATCGGAACATCGGGGCATGACAGCATGACTTAATTACATTATAGATACATCCCGGAATAAACATCAGGTTACAATACATAAGATACATAGATGAATACATTCCGAATTTACAAATACATCAACAATGTATGCAAGATTGGTAGTCTGATAAAATTTAAAGCCACAATTTGTTGAACCATTAAACTCAATTTCTACGTGATATCCCACAAAACCAATGTTTTGTGTTATGTTTTTCCTCTATATGTAAAGTCCATGCAATGGCGGAGTTTTCCTATTTGTTTACTTCGGCATTAACATAATATGGGTATATATACATGATCTCATGTTGAACTTTTAATTTCCTAATGGTTTCTCGTTAAAACCCGGATTTTGGGGTTAGAAACCCTGAGAAATTACATTTTTGTACTCTTCATTCTCTTGATTTCAACGACACATTTTGGGGGTTAGCTACCAAAATTCAAGGGTGGGTAATCATATTCTTTTGGCGTTGGTTACTGGTAAAATTTGGCAAGCAGAGAGTTCAGGTTTAGCTATTCTTTCTCCATACTATATTACAAATCGTCAATTTCAAAGTTATTGATAATCTGCGTAGAGTTAAATATATAGTCCTGAAGAACATACGATTTGGATTCTTTTTGTAAACTACTTGTATTTGTTAGAGGAGGTTCCCAAGAATATTTTTCCATCAATTTTCATAAGAGTTTGATGTCAGCATCGTTTGGCAGTTTGGAGTTAAACCTTTCTTTTGGCTTTACTTTAAAACCTAATATTGGAAGTGAAGTTGATTTGGAGTATTTTGGTTTAGAGAAAGGAAAATTTGTCTATTTTGTCTGAATTATTTTTATTGAAAAAGTTATTGACTTCTAGTCGTATCCTTTTTTTTGCCAAGGTTAGGTTTGTTTTGCACAATTTGTTGTATTTTATCATTGAACAATTAAAATATGTAAATTTTTTTTAAAAGAAGTGTAAAATCGTTGTTTTAGCTTTCAACAATGAAACCAAGGACGAATTGCAATTCATTCTTAGTTGAAGAAGGGTGCTTCTCTTTGATAGATTTCTGCATGTGTGTTGCATCTTGAAAGGACTGGAACTGAACATATATGTCACTTGTGACCCAAGTAAGATGAATCACAAGCTAGATGCTTTCCATAATTTCCATACGCGATCCATTTAAATATTTTAACATATGGAAATAGTTTTGCATATAAGACCGTCATTTTGATCGCGATACGTAATTAAGAAAATAAGATTTTTTATATATTTTATTTTATCATAAAAATAATCTCTTTTATATATTTTATTTTATAATATAAAAATAACAACATTGAAATTAAAGAAAAAATAAACAATATATATAACAAAACAAAAACCAAATTTAAAAAAATATATAGACATTAGAAAAAAAGAGAAAATAAAAAAGAGAAAATAAAAAAGAGAAAATAAAACTTTATAAAAATAAAAAATATATAAATAGTAAGGTAACACAAAGTTATTTTTTTTAAATATGTTTTATTGTTACTTTGATGCTTTTTTGCAGGATAGGGTTAGTTAAGAATTTATTTTTTATTTTAATTGCAAAATATTTAAAAAAATACATTCAAAATAAAACTTTATNTATCCTTTTTTTTATAGGATTAGTATAATCTGTTTTATTTTTTTTTATAGATTAGCATAATTTATTTTAAATAATTAATATGTATATATATAACAATAATTGAAATACACAAAAACAAATTAAAAATAATTTTTTTTAGGTCAAACATAAAATAATATTATAAAGTTAGTATGTGTTGTTGAAATAAAAGGCTTAGCTGCTGTCGCAGCCAAGCCTTCTTCTTAATTTTTACTTTTGCACAGTTGGACCTGGCACATCTTCCATTTGGGGGAGATAGGTGGTTGTTTCAAGCTGCTAAACTCACCATAAAAAAATCGTTTGGTTACACACTCCTCTCTTTTCAGATCATTAAGATAGCCTGCTTTCAGAGGGGTCGACCACTGAAAGGGTCGACCCTCTCTCCCTATTGCGCAATCATTACATAAAGATGCAAATTCATATACAAAAACTTATAAGATTAAAATAGACACCTAAAAATTTGTTTTTGTAAAATCAAATTTAATATATATATATACAAAAATACTACAATAATAACATTACAAAAATAAAAAATTAAATTAAATTAAAAACTAAAAACATATAAATAAATAAAAAGCATTAGGTAATAAATAAAATCATAAAATTATAAATGAACTTGGAATCTTGTCAATTTTATGATTGTTGCGCTCACTTGTTTTCGCAAGTCACTCAGAAACATGTTTTGACAAGAAGGGTTGCCACTTTTAGGTATAAGAGCATTTTATTTATTTTCTTTAACTTTTTGTTAAGTGCATGTTTTCCTATATTTTCAATACTATCACAAATTTGTTGTAGGGAAATACTAACCATTTTGCAGGTTCAAAATTGAATGAGTGGCATACAGAAGTAATTTTCAGAATCGCAGAAAATTTTCAGAAAAATCTTCCACCGAAAGCTCGAAGGGCTGAGTTTTCCACCATGTATGTTATGACATTCTGCTTCCACAAAGAAGCTTTTCAGAAACCAATTATTCCATGTCATTCCGTCATCCATGTTAGAGTCTTCCTTATATATCATGACTTCCCGCATGTCTACCTTTCTGAGTCGCACATATTTTTCGTCATTTTCAGTTTATCTTTTTCCTTCTGAATAAGACCATTCAACTTCCTTTCCATGACTACACTTATCCCTGCCATAAAAAATGTTTGACCTTCATATCTTTCATCTATAGTCCTACCACTCATTATGTACAACTCATGTTGACTGATGTGGGATTCCTTAAAGCCCACCTTTCAACAAGTCTTTCCCCATTGACCTCAACACCTTATCTGGGATAGAGATTAGAATTCATTTTCAGTACCTTGAGGCTTGCATGCCTTAATGTCAAGTTCTCTCGCTGACAATCATGGGAATACATCAATGTCCCTTAATCGTTAGATCTTTCAAGTGGCTCAACATCAATTCATTTATTCGCACTTTGCACGATGTACTTAGGTACCTTGGCACTCATTGACATCAATGGTGAGATTGCCTCGCAATGGTTAACAACATTCATTAATGGTCAGTAATCCAATGATTTCTTTCCATGTTCGACATCGACACATTTATTTGCATGGTAATAATTGTACCATCGGGTTTGTAGCAGGTGAAGACTATATACTTTGCATGACTCCATCAGCAGTTTTACAGCAGCATATTTCAGCCATATCAGAGTACCACGTTTCTACTTTCAGCTCTCATCTTTTACTTCATCCAACCAAACAGTTGTTCAGTTCTTTCACTTCACATTCTATGATCCAGCAGTAGCAGCAACCACATTCTTATTGCATAAGTTCATCAACTTTTTGGGTAAGTGGAGGTATGTTGTTTTCTAATCTTTAACTATGTAATTCCTTAAATGCTAAGAAATGAATGAATTTGGAAAATTCCCTCACTACATCCCCTTCTCCTTTTCATAAACCTAATACATCTTAAGTTGGGGGGGGAGGGGATTTCATTACCATTTTACATGTTCATCATCTCATTTACCCTTAATCCACATGTCTTTCCCAAACTATGCTATATATATTGGCATGATTCATAATATGAAGAAAAGGCTTTTCTAATATACATTGATGGTTCATCATTTCTAATGCATGTACACTTTTAAAATCTTATGTATTGCAGCAAAAATACAAGTAAAAAAAATGAATGTTGTTACCACAAGAACCAACATTTGTTATGGTTGTCACACAAGAACCAGCCATAAATGTATATATAAAAAATAGGAAAAAGAAAAAAGAAAAAAATTGCTGCCACTCATGTATTTCAAATCCTGGAATGATTAATTGTTACATAACATCATCATATGAAGCCCAGTTACAAAGCCAAATGTTAAAAAGAGAATCAATGCATAGTTGCATGAGGACATGCAACCAATCAAGTTGGGGGAAATGTTGAGCTGCAAAAACACTACATTTTATTCATCTTTTACATACCTTTTATCACCTTATTTCTATCTTATCCTTCCACAAAACCATTGATATCCACCACTTTCATAATAAATATGGGCTTATATTACTATTTTCCAAATCATTTATTTTTGAGTATTTTGAGTGAATTTGTGGTTAAATTTTGAAAATATAACATATTTTCATTATACTTTAAAGTTGGGTGAGTTTGGTGATATTTACAAGTGTATTTGATGACTTTAACAAGCTCAAAAGTGACCACCTAGCCTCAGATTCGAATTTCATCTTCTAGATGTGAGCTAACTTCAAGGAGAAGATCATGGAGGTGTGGAGAGA
>LPNX010603558.1:198126-229436 GCA_001517045.1 Pseudotsuga menziesii
GAAGGGATGAGTTGTAGATTTGTTGAGGATTTGAAGGGATGAGTTGTAAATTTGTTGAAGATTTTGAGGGATAAGGTGAGAGAATAGTGGATCTGTAATTATGATCAGTTATCTTGAATTCATGTATAAATAGGAGTACTCTCTCCTCATTTTGGTTAGAGGCCTCTCTAGTGGTTTGAAAGTAAAGAATAGTTCAGAGTTAGTCATAGAATAATGTTGAGTGTTATGTAATGTAGATGATGCTTATTGCACCTCCTTTGACTCTCTTATGTTAATATATATTTCCAGCAATTTCTTTCTTATGAGTTGTTAGTATAGAATTTCAGTTATTTCTTTCTTATGCATTTTCAGTATTGATTTTATGTTAGCTCACAAGCTAATGTCGATTGCTTTATACCAGTTTATTTCATGTCATTTCTTGTTTTTGTAAGTTTAATTCAATTTTAGTCATGTATTTTCAGTTTCAATTATAGATTAAGTTCAACGACACTTCCCCCCTGCATATATTTTGTCTCTACCTCACAAGTCTACGCTCTCTCCAGGTTGACAATTAAATCGTTGGATATATGTTATAATTTGTTTAATATTTGCACCAATAGAACCATGAAATATATGTAACATATCCATGCATATAACTCCCTCACAACCTTTTCTCACACAACCACATGTGTTGACAAGGAGTTATTTTCTTAACAAAATATTAACTCAACAATTATATTGAAAACTAATGTATTCACATGTTTTACAATACTTGTCATATTAAAATAAAACAAAAGTGAAAGTAATATTTGTAATATAGTCGACAAATGGCATTAAAGCCTCAGGTAACAACACTACGGCAAAAATTTTGGAAATAAGAGTATCTTTTTTTTTTCCGTCATTGCTTTGAGTGGTCATGCGGTTTAGGGTTTCGAGTTGGTGCTCATGAGCTCCCCACTGCTCTTATTTCTGGATCGGTGGTCGTTTGACCTTTGCCAAGACCCTGTCAGGATCTAGGTTGTTGGGTCAGTTCCATGCCTGACAACAGTGAAGGGGCTCCTAGCCCTTATGATGACATCGCTGCCTTCAGGAATCTAATCTTTCGCAGATCCATGAAACCCGGTGCAACACGAGTCCCAAAATTTGTGAAGAAAATTGATGAGGTCCCTATCATTGACCTCTTGCCTTAGCACCCCATGCATGTTGCTGTCTCACTGGCAGATCGTTCCCTAGTTGGTCAATCTACCTATCTTTGGCCCTTGCCCAATACTACGAACAATTGTATCCAAAAAAACTGGAGACCTTTGATCTCCAACAGTGTTACTTGTTATGCAGTAGGTAGAGGGTTCTTCCTTTTCGAATTTATCGCCAAAGAAGACTGAGATCTGATATTTTGTAATGGTCCATACTTCATGGGACCCCAAGGACTCTATCTGAATAGATGGACCCCGGATGTTGACCCGACATTGGATGTACCTGAGGCTGTTCTCGTATGGGTCTGGCTCCCCAATATTCTGATCCATTGTTGGACTCCATCATCCCTTCTTGATATAGGGGACAAACTGGGTAAATATATTGACAGATCCCATCCCAAAGAGAACTAATCTTGTGCCAGAATCTGTATTGAAGTAGATCTAGAAACAGGCCTCCCTGAAGCAGTCAAGCTAAAGGTGGGAGATTAGGAGCACTTCCAGAATCTTGACTACGAACAAATGTCGTTCAAATTTTGTCATTTCCATGAGTATAGGAATTTCCAAAATAATTGTCCTAGGAGCTTGATAGATCTAACAAATAAAGAACATGAAGAAGGTTAGACTCATGCAAGGGGGCCCAAGGCCAATACAAGACAGAATCAGAAAAAAGATGAGAGAAACCTGGGACATAATAGGAAGGAAGATGCACCCAAAAAACTATAAACTGAAGAAGGAAATAGCTCTGTAGTTCAGGAAAATGAAGCACCGGATACAAGACGTGTTGAGGGCCTGGAACTTGAGGCTGGGGACCCTCCACGTTCAAGTGCATAAGGGAAAAGTCCCCTCGAAAAAGGTAAGCACCAAGAAGAGAATATCCAACCTAAGCCCTCGATTCCTTCTTCTAATGAGGAGGCCTCAGAGGAGGAGGAGGGAGAAATCAAGCAGTTGCAACCCTCACAAAAAAAATCCAAATGGGGAAGGAAATTGTACAAAGAATAGAGAGAGGAAGCCACTTACAAAGATAAACTCCTTGGAGTGCAAGATACGATCGAAGCTATGATGAATCCCAGGTTTACTAGACAGAAAGGCCAAGACAAAGGGGCCGCCAATCCATCCAAAGGTAAGTAATGAAGATTGTCTCTTGGAATTGTAGAGGTTTAAGGAACAAGAAAAAAATATAAGCAATGCGAGATCTAATCCGCATCTCCAATCCCGACATACTTCTGATCTAGGAGACAAAAATGGAGGAAGAGGACTTCCTCCATACTATCCACATGTTCTGGAACAACGGTGAAGGAAGTGCTAGGAGCGCTCGAGGAGCCTCAGGGGGTCTCAACACTCTTTGGAAGAAAGCTTCTTTTGAGTTGGTTTAGACCCTCTCTCACACGCATTGGATTTTTTCAAAACTGCACCACAAGGAATCCGGAACTCAATTTATAAGCATCCTTAATGTCTATGTTCTAGATCAGCGTTCGAAAAAAAAAAGATTGATGGCAAAGAATTCAAGATACTCTACCTTCCCTGCATCCATAGAACCTCATCCTTGTCGGGGACCTTAACATAACTCTCAGTGTTAAGAAAAAAAAAGGAGGCACTATAGTCAGAGATCCTTTGATAGAATCTGTGGAGGACATTATGAGGGATTGGGATCTTGAAGAAATCAAGCTGACTCGGGGTATTTTCACTTGGTCCAATAGAAGAACTGGCCCTGGCCATATTGCAACCAGACTTGACATGTTTTTGGTCCAACAATCCCTCTCGGTGCTTGGTTTCAGATCGGATTCCTCCATCTTACCCTTCAGCATGTTGGATCACAAACCAATTCCGCTGGATCTGGCTGAAGAAAATAATATTGGCCCCATCCCCTTTCATTTAATCCCAATATAGATAAAACAAGATGTCTTCCAAGATCTAGTCCAATTGATTTTGGGATGCCCTAGTCTCTGGCTCTCCTTTTTATATATGGGAATAAAATCTTAGGAGGCTTAAAAAATCTCTCAAACTTTGGGAAAAAACTCTGAAATCTCCTACTGCGCAAATAATTGAAGCTCAGTAGAACTTGGAAAGCGATCAAAGATGGTAGGAAAATCAGCCGATCGACACTGCTAATCTGGAAAAAGAAACAAATATTCATCATAATCTGCATGT
Source organism: Pseudotsuga menziesii (assembly GCA_001517045.1). Lineage (NCBI taxonomy): Eukaryota > Viridiplantae > Streptophyta > Pinopsida > Pinales > Pinaceae > Pseudotsuga > Pseudotsuga menziesii. The sequence continues at coordinate 201,447 of LPNX010603558.1, forward strand.
AGCCTGTAGTAATGAGGAATAATACATGAGGCTGAAGGTAAGGTGTCTTTGGTTAAAGGCTGGGGACAAAAACACTAAATTTTTCCATAAACAAGCAAAAGGTAGAAAAAATTATAAAGTTGTGAAGGATATTCAAAGTCATGGGAAAACGATCCAAGAATTTGAAGAGATGAAGAAGGTAGTGCATGACCATTTTCAAAGGGTCTATACTGAGGAGACCTCGGGAGTTCCCATCTCTCCCATCCACAACTCGGTTCCCAATCTGATCAATCAGTCTATTAATAGAAGACTCGGGGCCACTGTATCGAAAAAAGAAGTAAAATTGGACTTGGCAAGTATGGAGCCCGATAAGGCGGCTGGGCCAGATGGTTTCACATCCAGATTCCTCAAGTCTTGCTGGAAAATCATCAATAATGATCTCTATAAAATGGTTTTAAAGTCTCAAGTCTGCAACAAAATTGGAGGGAGCACCAACTCAGCTTTTCTAGCCCTTATCCCTAAAGAAAAAGGAGCCACCTCTTTCGATAGGTTCAAGCCCATTTCACTTTGTCACATTGGCTATAAAGTAATTACCAAAGTTATTTCTAACAGGATTAAAAAGGTTATTCCTTCCATCATTCCCGAGAACCAAGGAGGATTTATCAATGGAAGGCACATCGCTGATAATATCATCCTTGTCCAAGAAGCAATTCATTCTAGCATTCATCATCAGAAAAAAGGTATGATTATAAAATTGGATGTAGCTAATGCCTTTGATATAGTTAGATATGAGTTTCTCTTTTAGGTCTTGTATAGGTTCAACTTTGACACCGGCTTCATTATATGGATTCAAGCTTGTATTAGAAGTCCTTAGATCTCCCCCCTGGTCAATGGGTGTGCTGCAAACGCTTTTCAAGCCTCTAGGGGCCTCCATTAGGGTTTTCCTCTCTCTCCTCTTCTCTATGCCATCCAAGTCTCTGTGCTCGGTTTTCAGCTGAATCAAAGCCAAACCAACAATGAACTTCTTGGTCTTCACATTGCCAGATGGGTTAAGGAGGTAAGCCATGCCCAATTTGCCGATGATACAATCCTCCTGGGGGGGCTAGTGTCCAATTTGCCAGACTTTTCAAAAATGAATTAGATCTCTATCAAGAGGCTTCGAGCAGTCTGATCAATTACAAGAAAATCCAATTTCTTGGTTGGAACTGCAATCCAAGAGAGATGGAGGACATTAGCCGAATTTTGGGAATTGAAGGGAAGACACAGTGGGACACATTCAGGTATCTGGGATTGCCCATCTTCAAAACTACTCTGAAGTCCTCTAACTGGTTCCCAATTGTGGACAAAATTAAAAACAAGATCAACACCTAGGGTTCATCATGGTTAAATCCTGTAGGGAAAGTGGTCCTTATTAAAGTAGTGCTTTCCAGTATCCCTATCTACCAATGCCCCATCCTCCTTGCCCCAAAAGGGATAATCGCCAGTATTGAATCTTTGCTCATTAAGTTCATCTGGAAAGGTGGGAAGTAGAATGAGAAGAAGCTCCCCTTGGTTAGTTGGGATAAAGTGTCTAAGCCCTTGATGCAAGGTGGGTTACAAATCAGGAATCTGGCTTCGCAAAATATATCTCTGGGAACTAAAATTCTATGGAACACCATTATTGGCAAGTCGACCTGGTGAAAGACTGGCCTGTGGAAAAAATATTTTACAGGAAGTCGCCTAAGATGTCTAGACAATCCCCCTCTACTCAGAAAAGGTTTTGTTATTTTCTCAATCCTGTCGAAAGCCTTCTCCTTCTTCTCCCCCAAGCTCACCTGGATTCCAAGGAACGAGAAACTTATCAAGGCGTGGGAAGACTCGATCATGGGAGACCCCTCGCTTGAGCTTTGGACTGGTCTGGAGAAAATCAAAGACTTTATGCGAAGCCATGACCTTTTATATCCGTGGAACATTTTTTATTGGAATACAGATGGCTCTTGCTCTTGGAAGAGCTGGAAGATTCTGTGTCCAAGCCATACAGAAAACAAAAAGAATATCCTAATTTCCAAGCTTTGGGGGAAATCCATGATTACTATAAATGCTAAGGATACAAGAGGATGGGGGGGAAAATTGGGGATTTATACCGCCTTAGCTGGTTATTAGTCCAATTCTCATTCGGGTAAAATGGAAAATTCTGCTCTCTGGAAGAGTGTTTGGGCTGTGAAAAGTATCCCTAAAATCGACTATTTTACTTGGACCCTAGCCCATGGTAGGATATTGACTGTGGATAATTTAAGAAAAAAGGGATGGAAGGGACCAATGAGATGCCCATTCTATCTAATTAGTGAAGAATCCGCATAACACATTTCAATCTCACGTTCCTATGCCAGAGAAGTCTGGAAGTTGGTTCTTCCTAGGAATGCTACGCTTCCTCCTGTCAATTTTCACTTTTTGCTGATAAATTGGGCATCCAAGTATCCCTTTGACAATCTCAAGAGAGAAAGAACCAAATCTTGTTGGATGACTCTACCAAAGGTTATACTTTGGAAGATTTTTCTTAAAAGGAACTCTCGCATTTTCAAAGGGAAAGTTGTGTACCGTATAGATATGGTAACTTTCTATATGTCTTCCATCTTGCCAGGTCATTATGTCAATAAGGAGGTTCTAGTTGAGTAGCAATGGAATGTTTTATAACAATATAACCCACTTACCCATCACATGCATATTAGGTGTAAACTACACATATTCTAATATGCATAATACATTTCCCGAATCTAGAAACATATCTATGTACACAACTAAGCAACTAGATATATAGGAAATGACAATTCAAGTACTTATCTTTGTTTGTTTGGTAGACTCCATCTTGATCTATGTCTTCTTGAATTACTAGAGTCTCTGTCAATGTGTTCAAATTCATTGTCTGATTCTAAGGACATGTTCCTATCTTGCTCGTGATCGAAAATACTGAGCAAGTCTTCTTACACCACATATCACATAGAATTGTGTATTGGTGTTGAATATGTGTGTCCTACCAATGCATCCCTTATTATCCAATGTTGAAATGGATAAGAGTATGATCTTCATCTTTATCGGTATAATTCCTCTGGATCATATTCCTCATCAGTTGAGGAATCTTCCCTTTCTTTCTTCTTAGCTACAATATATTCATCCTTGGTTGCAATGAGATGAACACTAGTCCACTTTATACAACACGTTGGAAGATTCTTTGGTCTCTTGCATATATGATACAATACTCAATTGTACCCTTTAGGTACCACACCCTTTTCTCTGCATAGTTTTCTTGGATATGGAAAATATCCTCTAGATTTCATGATACCTCTAATCCCAAGAATCATGTCAAGATTCTCAAACTTAGAGATATATCGTAGTCACTCCCTCTGAGGTGGAGCACCATTCTCCCTTTGAATATTGTACTCACTACATCAGGACATTGGAGTGGTAGGTATCCTCCTCTGCTACTAATATTCTTGGTAATCTATGCCACCTGTCAAGGTCACTGGATATCAAGATCCTCCATTTTGAACTTTGTTGCGATTTTTCTCTTGCACACATCTATGAGCTTCTCGTCCTTTGTAGGCTTCCCTATGTTCAACCTTGTAGTAAAGGTTGGGATCTCCATCACTCTAGTTGATCCTAAAGATCTTCATGTAACTTTATGTGGTATCCCATTGGTGCCTACTAAGCTTGTATAAATCCTTCTGTGCATAGATGGTTCTCTGTAGAGAGTATCAAACCTTGTAGATTGCTTGATTTGTTCTTCTACTTTGATTACACCAACTGTCTAGTGTAATATCCACCACTAAATATGTGTGTCTAGCACCTAGAGTAGTGTCTTTCCATAATCGACTCTCCCTTTATGATATAAACCATGAACCTTACTTTGTAGCTTTTCATACTTCGATCTGTTGTATTCTTGATCTTGTAGATCTACTTGGAATACTTTACAAAACTTCCCTTCATGTATCGAACTCATATCCAAGCATCATTATGTATGATCAACTGGTACTTCTTGATCATATCATCCTTCCATTCTTCCTTCTTGGCCATCATGAATTTGCTGCTCAAAACTGTTATGAAGATCTGCATGTTTTTTATGAGTATGAGTATGATTTAGAGGAGTAGTTTTCTAAATCAACATATATGGAATTTTATAGCAGCAAGCCTGTGTATGACAGGTATGGATTTATGTCATTAGAAGGAACCGAGGGAGATGAGGATGAGTTACAAGAGAATTCCACGGATTTTTCTTCTCCACCAATTGTTGAATAATAGATTCAAGAAATCAACGATCCCACACTTGACATTCTTGAATCAAAATGTGAAGGAGACAATAAACAAAATGTGGTTAGTACAACTAAAAATAAGGGGGGTAATTTCCAGTTTTCTTCTTCCTCACTTTCATCATTTCAAGAAAAAAATAATATCATCCATGGAGTAGATATTGCACAGAGACACCTTATTAAAAGACAAAAAGATGAGGTATTTACCTGCTATCAAATTGAGTCTTCTTGTCATTTCAGGTTACAGTGTGGTTTTCTGCTTACAGAAACAATCTTGGTTTATAGATTAGTTTTTCAGTGTGTATGGTTTCAGAGCATGACAAAAATGTTACAGGTTTCAAGGATTGAAATTGATGAAGGAATTGGTTTGCGGTTCTTTGATTACTCACAGGGAGAACATTGATCCCCAGTCAGAGCCAGTGTTAGCACCAAAATCAACTTTGCCAAAATTTGTAGCAACTCACTAAATTCCAAGATCACTTCCATATTTTAACTCCTAGTTGATCAATTAAACACCAAATATAACATCAAATGAATATTTTAATACATTGAGAAAGGATTGACACATGATAGTAGTAGCTAAAGGATTAAAGATGAGGGATTAGATATCCATGTAGAGGAAGTTTTAAAGAATTATTAGAATATGGAAAAGATTTAATTTTCAGAACATTTTGCAGTGCCATCTAATTATAAAATATTTCAAATTGTTAAGGCGCTAGAGAATTATTAGGAGCTACAGAATTTTCAGGCGCTACAAAATCGCCTGTAGGTTGCAGTCTTGATTTAAATTGGAATTTTTCGAATTTTTGTAAATCTTCAAGGTATAATGACTCTAGAAGTGTCTAGAAGTCATAAGTTTTGATGTACATAAATGACAATCTTTTGTTGGTATTTCAATAAAGAGTCATGATTAGATTGTCATAAAGAGTCATATTGGAAACAAAAGATATTAGTAACAAAAGAGTCATAAAGAGTCAATTGAAAGAGTAAGTTAAGGATATTGGTGATTTTACATTTTCAATTGTAAAATCACTTGGTATCGATAAGGTATGATTGTAATCTTCTAGATAGGATTTGATCCATTCTTTTTGGATCTAAAATTGAAATTTGTTATGTAATGATATCAATATAAAAGTGAGATCTTCCTCTTACATGGAGGAGAGGGGCCTCGTAGTAAGGTCTATGGGGAACAACTTTATTGTGTACATTTTTCAACATCTAATGCAACAATGGTTTTTCATGCTCAACGATAATCAATTTTGTGGTTAGATTGTGTCTATCTTCTCCATGCTTCTCTTCTTATTCGAATATAGGAATGGTTATTGCAGTGCATTAATTACTTTCAAGTTTCTGATCTAATAATAGTTAAAGGTTTTTTGTTCATGGCTTGTAAGCTTGAAAGTTGTCTTCAAATACATGATTTTGAACTTTTAACAGTGTTTGAGTTTTTAATATCCTCGTATGAGTGTGTGGTTGCCTTTTCCACATATTTATTTTATCTTTTGCTTGTCCTTATGTTTATGTTTGGTTTTGCATTTTAGTTGAATGCCAATAACATATCGAATGCCACTCTTTGTGTTAGACATTTTTAGCTTTTAAATCTCAGGATATTTGAATATATGTGACCTATTTATCAACATCAAACTATCCCAATTTCAACATGTGAAAGACATGTCTTCTTTGCAGTCATTGAAAATATTTTAGCACTAGCATGGACCATAGAGTTTAAATTGAAATGGGACTTTCGAATCTGCGGAACATCTAGGCCCATCCAAGCTCCATCTAAAGATACCCATGCCCACCCAATGATGTCTAGGCCCCTATTTCACACAAAAGAGACACATAAATAACATAGATATATAAGCCTATCCCAGGCACTTCCATGTATACATGCTAAAAAAACATAAAATAAACATAGTAAAAACACATAAGAAACACAAAATAAATTAACCTCTCATGTATATAGTGAATTCTACTAAGCTATAGCTCCATATTTTGAATTTTTTGCATAAATTTTTCAAGATCGTACCCATGAAACATCATCATTTGCTTAAGATGTCGATTAATATTTAGGTAAAACTGAGAATTAAAATCCATATGAAAGAGCATAATGATAATGGTTGCCATCCCTCCTCCCTCCTCACGCACAAACATTATAATGAGTCATCACTACCTATCCATCAAAATGACATGCATCACCCATTTCTCTTGAATGTACTCCTAACACCTTATACAAGAGAAATGCACATTAATCTTATTCACACTTTAATTATAATTTATAATGAGATTAATCATGTGTATTTGACTTCGATATTAATAAATATGCCATATTTGTTTATACTATTTATATGATTGAAACTATATGCTTAGAAAGATTGAGAAATGCGCATTAATTTTATTCATAGCTTAATTATAATTTATAATGAGATTAATTATTCACACTTTAATTATAATTTATAATGAGATTAATCATGTGTATTTGACTTTGATATTAATAAATATGCCATATTTGTTTATACTATTTATATGATTGAAACTATATGCTTAGTAAGATTGAGAAATGCGCATTAATTTTATTCATAGCTTAATTATAATTTATAATGAGATTAATAGTGTGTAGTTGACTTTGATATTAATAAATATGTAATATTTGTTTATACTCTTTATATGATTGAAATTAAATGCTTAACAAGATTATGATGTCAACAGAATGGAATTCTCATTAATCTTAATAGTACCTTTGATCAAGTATAATGTGTAATCAGGTTAATCTTGCATAAATCCTGCATAGTTGACTTTGATGTTAATAAATATTTGTGATGAGATTAATTTTATGTAATGTATTTGATATTAAAAAAACTATTCAATATTTGTTATGGATTAAATGAAAAGATGATTATTTGAGAAAACTTGAAATACATTTAACAGTTTAGAATTAATAATTAAGAAGAAGAAAAAATATTTGATTTTTTTTCAAGTTTTGTTTTGTTTGTTTGTTTTTTTAATGATGCAATGGTGATTTTTTGCATGCAAAAGTTGTTTTATTCTAGTCTTTGAATTTAAGATGGATTAAGAACAAATCTTTAGTATTTGGCATTGGCTTATAGATAAAGCAAGAGGCATCCATGTTGGGTATCTAGTTTTGAAGTCATTAATAAGGTCTTGTTATGGGTAACATTACCAAGGCTACTTCTCGAATCCAAATTTCTTACTTCATGTAATACCTCGTATTTTGACTTGACAACTAAACAATATTATGACCTATTTGTATTTCTTCGCTTGTTATATGTTTGGTTTAGCTCAGTTAAGAAAGTTATACTTGCGGATTTATGAACCTATATATTTGAGGAAGTTATGTTTTAATTTTGTCATTTATAGTATTAACAATGATAGTTGCTCGACTTACTTTTAACATCCAAATCTAAATAGAACTAAATGGTAAGACTACCAGTTTACGTTATGATTAAATGAATAAATGAGTGCCATGCACATGATGAATATATTAGCTTGTTTACATTGTTTGATAGTTGATAACTTGGTAATTATTGGAAACAAGAAAAGATTATGCGTGATCTTATGGTATGATCAGATTGACCCATAAGTTAAAGAGGGTAATTAATGGTTAAATACTTGTGATACTGATTGACCTTGATGTCAATGACATCAAAAGTGAAATGGGTAAGCTATGGAGCATTAATTTATGAATTAATAGTTAGTTTGATACGCTACTATGATATGTAGGCCACTCTATGTTTTTATAGAAAACTAGATTTCCTAAATTCGTCATTGATCATTGAGGAACTATGCATTAGAGGCCATGATGGTTATCTTTAGTACCCGCACAAGCTATGTTTACATCGACCACACACAAATACCTTGCATACGTACACTAGTATCGTATATTAGTTATTAAATTTATTATAATTATTAATGGCTGATGCATGATGGGTACAGTAAAGGTTAAAATATAAGAGCCTTTCATTGGGTTAATTTGCATTTCATTTAGATACATTTACTTGTCATTACATTTCATTTAAGCTCATTTATCTTTCATTTGCATTTCATTTTAGGTTTTACTTCATTTATAACTCTTACCAGATATAATTTGATGTGATTGGAATTTATTGCTCTATAGGATTTATGACAACTTAATATTTTATTGTATTTTGACTTATGAATGTGAATTGAATTTAATGTGAAAAATTGCTTTGCTGAGTGGGTTGTTAGATCATTTATGTTTTGTAGGTGAATTATTATTTTATGATATTTGACGTACCTAGGGGCCGTCTTGAGAGGGCAAGGAAGGCAATGGAAAAACTTGTTACAGGGGATTTTGGAGATGATAAAGGGTTGGAATTTGGAAGGAAAACTGAGAGGATGATTATGTGTTACTAAAATGGAACTAGAATCTTGAGGTTGAGGATGGACACTAGATTGTTGATAGTGTTATTAGCATTGGAGGAACAAAAAAATATGAAACCTCGGGTTTCTTGGAACTAGTAGTTGTGTTGCTAGTTGGTTGGGAGGATCAATCCCAATTTGGGTAACACACATTGCTCAACACTGGATTGGGGGATTGCAACTAAAGACTAAACCAGACTACTAAAGCAATCGGTCTCTAGAGATAAATTTACTCTATTTACTTGATTTAGTTATTTAACTGAATTGGAACATTATCTATGGACAATCATTTCATGTATCAAAAAATAATTTGTTAGATTAAATGAAATTATGATGCAATATATACTATAAAATCAAAATGGCAAAACTGAGAAAATATGCTAGGAAGTGGACATTTCACATGAAAAAATCACATCCAAAATTTTTGGCTTGATTAATAGAGTAAACTATGAGTTATATTAGATAATTAACACCCATTATGGATAAGGGGTATTACACTGTGATTGGTAACAACCTAGGAAAGTTTATTATCCTAATTTTTAATAGCTTAAGTAATTTTACTAAACTAAGTCTAGAAACAAATAAGATGCCACACACAATTTATGAATAAGTCTTTTTTTTTTCAAAATTGATCATGGATTAGTTGTAAGTTTTTATTAGCTAAAATAAATCATAGACACATTGCTTTTTACAATAAAATTTGTTTTAAACATGGTTACATAAATGTTTTATGCTTAACTACCAAAAAAAACCATTAAAATGAAAAGTTGGTTAAAAAAGAAAGTGTCTCAAAATCAATGTTATTAATTTTGCTATATAATCAACGTCTTTCTTCAAAGATTTTCTAACATGTTTTTATGTTAATGAAACAAGTAAAAACCTTGCTTAAACTCAAAGTATTGTCATTCTATTCTAAAGAAGACTTCCCAATGCCAATCCCTGCTGTACACAACAAAGTTTTGTCATTGTATTCTAATGAATAAAGAACATAAAATGCTTAGTATCCCCTTCCCTTTCCAAAGAATAACAATGCCAATCCCAACGTTAGATTATCTCGTAAGCAGGACCACGTGGAACATTGGTCCTGCTTCTCCATCAATAGTGGAGAAGAGCTTCTCGATTATCTCGTAAGCAGGACCACGTGGAACATTGGAAATGGGGAATTAAAACCTTATAATATACTTGTGTGTATACATCCTATGATCATAGAAATGCACATTTGTTCAATGAGATGAGGATTGCAAGCTTAGAGAAACACACATGATGATGTTAGCCAGAGATATATTTTAGGTAAATGATTGGACTATAGAGAATCACATTTTGTGTGCCACCATTACCCTGTGGAGAAGAGACAAAGTGAGTTTGCCTTTTTACCTATCGAGACATTCTTTTAAAGATTCCCCACCTCACATTCGTCTAAAGATTCCCCACCTAACTTTTTTCAAATTTAAACAAGACACTATCTTTCTACTTTATAACTTTCTTTCATAAACCCCAACACATTCTCAACTTTAACTTAACCCAAAGAAATTAGAGAACTTAGAAGGTCCATATGAGAGTAGGTAAAGTGATTGAAGGGTTAACCCGAAGCAATTAGAGAACTTAGAAGGTCAATACGAGAGTAGGTAAAGTGATTGAAGGGTTATAAGTTCAAGCTGGAGCCCATATAACACTTTGGAGGGTAATGAGTTAAAGTTGGTCTCCATATAACACTTTCTATAAACCAATTACTATAACGGAAATGTTTCCCAATATGTCAAAAAGAAGCTATATTTATCAAGCTTTTCATTATTACCTCATTACAATGTCTAAATAATAAAAAAATGGATAGAAGAAATCATAGGTCGACATAGATATTGGATCATGAATATGTTGATTTTTGTTACAAAAATTATTTTCACCATGGCTATATAGAAGCTTTGTGTTTAAAAGCTAATGATCATCAAAGCAAAAAGTGAAAGAATGGAAAACCTTCTTAATGATAAGGAACATTGTCAAATTGCAATTATTAGTATATGCCTTTTGACTAGGGTATGAATGATAATATGGTAGACAAATGGAACAATTATGTTTTAATTTTGAATTTAGCAGGTATTAGTTGAAATGATAGAAAATATTTATTGGCATGGGACTAGATTGATGCAAATGGGGGCATTTATTCTTTAAATTTTTTTTTATAAAGCTGTGAATGGAGTTGAGATTTAGATTTCTTCAAAAAGGTGGAAAAAGAAGATATGAAAGTGGAATATTCCACCTAAATTGTGGTGTTTCTTATGGTTGTGGATGGAAAATAAGGTCTTAAGTTGGGATAATCTTCTTAAGATGGGTTTCAGTGGTCCGTGTATTTTTTTTCTTTGCAGAACTGATGAAGAATCAGTTTCCCATCTTTTTGCTTCTTGTTCTTTCTTCAATTATGTATGGGATAACTATGGTGGTTTACTAAGTTTCAAGAACAACTGGAAGACTCTTGATTTTGAAGACAGTATGCTTGCTTGGTTTAGCAAAAAGGTAAAATTTAAAGAATTTCCACTATTCAATATTTGGGAAGTTTGGAAAACCATAAAAAAATGTATTTTTGATTATGAAAATCCATCCATCTCTTTAGAAAGCTCAAGATCTATTTGCTTATATTTTGAATACCACAAAGAAAAGAAGCCTCAAAGACATAGGATGCATCATGCTCCTCAACTGGATGAATCTTTATCTATGGGTTATCTTGATGGGGCAGAAAAGAATGGTATATATGGGGTCGGTATGGTACTCAAAATCAAAAGATATCATATAATCATATTAAAAATGGGTGTAGGAACATGTAACAACACTGAGGCTAAGTTACTTGCCTTATGGGGACTTTTATGGTTTGCTAAAAAGAGGGGTGTATTCAATTTACATATTGTTGGTGACTCTAAAATTATTGTCAACTAGGTACACGGATTATGAAATTTATGAGTTCTTTAGTTGTACCAGTGGACTCGCAGAGTAATATGTTGTTACTGTTGTTGCTAATCCACGAAGCCGCAATGGAGGAACATATTCATTAGGGGTAATGTATTTTTATAAATTCATTATGTCTATCATTGATATATGTCTCAAATCATGATGTTAAATTACTTAAATATGAAAGGGGCAAGTTGTTGGTGGATGAGAGTACGCGTTTGGTTTATTTACAAAGATTTGAAGACCTCCATGTAATATATGATGGACTCAACAAGTTAAATGCTATTAGGAGTCACTTAGGATGCGTTTTGGGCATGTTATGATGACTCACATGTCTAAATTCGAATTTGACTTCATAGGCATCATAAATAGCATGGAGGTTAGCAAATGATTTGGGATTAGATTTGAGTTGATTTTGAGATCCAAATTTTTAGTGATTTGGTGAGGATGTTTTGGATCTTTATGATGATATTTTGGATCTTAATTTATTATTTGTTATGGAAAATTTATGTATAAATAAGAGCTCATTTTCCATTCCAAGGGGATGACTCTTAGAGCAGCAGATCCAATTTGTGATGGAATAAGAATTATATTTCTTTTTATCTCTTTTGTAATATAGATTGCAATTCTTTAATTTTTTTCTCTTTTATTGATGTAGATTGTAGTTTTTTCACTTTCATAATTTGTAATTAGACTAGCTTCTTTTTATTGCTTAGCATAGTATGCATTTTACTTTGATTCATTTATTTATGTAGATGTAATTTTAATTCAAGTTTATGTATTTATGCAAGTCTGTTACATTCGTAGATTAACATGGTTGCAACCATAGTGTGAGTGTGATTTACTTTTCCGCAAGTGTGAGTGTGTTTCAATTATGCAAGAGTGGGTGTGAATTTATTTTTCCATACAGTGTGATATAGTTTTAGTATTTACTTTCTGCAATTTACTTTTATGTTGTGTGATTTACTTTGCTGCAACACATATTAGACGACCGATGTTAGTGAGGAAATGGTAGCTTGCATATATTTTGCATGATGACCTTGAAATAACAAACGTTACCCTAGATTGATAATTTATTTTGTGAATTGATTGTTTTAATAAGCAATTAATCTGCCCAACATTTTGGCGTCGTTGCTGGGGAGGTCATTGAAGGTTCCATAGTACAAACTAGCATTGGTTTTAGTTGCATTTCATGGTAGATGTGTTCTTGATCCTGAGGTGTCATGGCGGTAAGGCGTAGTGAAGAGCTACGCATCGTTCAACAAACTGTAACGGGCTTGGCATCATAAGGGCCAGGGCATGTAGATTGTTTGATTACTTTTTAGTTTATTGAATTTTGTTTGAGTGATGATTTTATTTCTGTACATTTAAGTTTCATTTCATTTTTGGTGGATCATTCCCTTCAGTGGTGCAATAAGAGCCACCTGTATTATTAATCTCTCTTTTGCAGGAAATTGGTAAGAGGAAGGAAGTGTTGATGAATGAAGATCTCGATAGAGGAAGAGCCATGAGGATACATAATACTTCAAGCTTGAGACACAATACCATCATGGTAAGTGGTTGTATTTAATTTTCATATGATATCTTAGATTATTTTGAATTGAAAATAATACAACCACAATTACACAAGATTTATTAAAAAAAATCATATCATTTTTAAGGGTTATATCAACTGCTGCAACACGCTCTGTAAGTCAGTCTTGCTTGAATTTTTTAAATGGGGATGTATTTTAGTGAAATTTATATAATTATAGACATCCACAACCATTCGTTCATTGCTTGGAAGCTATGTTTCCTTTATTGTATTTTGGCTTCTTGAAATTCGTTGAAACACAGTCGGTCAGTCCTATTTTGAGGGACCATTTGGGATTAGTTTTAAAACCTGTTTCTACATAATGTATCCCTTTGATTCTAGTTTCCAATCCAATTTGAATTTTTAAATTTGGTTGTCAAACAAAAAATATATGATCAAAATACTGCATGGAGGTAGAGTAGACAACTCAAGAATAGAGTTGGGACTGCCACGTTTTGGGAGACCTAATGGATGAATTTTCAAAACATGTTTCTAATGCATATTCTCCTATGAATCTAGTTCACAACACAATTTTAATCATTCAATTTTGATATCATAAGAAGGAGATATGCCCAAAATACTAACTTCCTATCATAATTCTGCACTTTTAAAGCTCTGCTTTCTCGACTGTTTATTTTATTTAAAACATGTTTCTATTGGAGAAACCTACATGAGTCTATTTTCACCTCCAATTGGAATCATGTCAATACGTTATCAAATGAAAACATTGTGCCTAAAACCATGACTGTTGGTCTAGACCGAAATTTGAGAAAACACCTTGTCATGCAGGATTTTACTGAGAAAATATGGTATATCATCTCATGGAATTTTTTAAACCTACTTCTAATGGAGATATCCCTATGAATACAATTTCATTTGGATTTGGAATCACTCAAATTGGCTGTGAAACAAAGAAGTTATTATCAAAACACTGTAAGGTAGTCTACGTCGGCCACTACTTGTGAGCAAGTATAAAGTGAATTTGGCTTTGTTTATTTTTCTTTGGATTTGTTTTATAAGCACTACTTGTTGTTTTTTTAGCATAAGTATTGGATGAAGAGAGACTGCGCACCTCTCGTATTCCACGATCTAATGTTTTATTACAGCTAAGTGCATGTTTTTTTTGCAGGCCCTCAGAGGATCGAAGAAGGTCAATACATGCATGAGTGATTCTTAAAGACAAAATTTCATGCAATATGGGCATACCCTCTAGATATTCAAGATCCAATATGTTCCAGTTGTTGCCTACCCAGAAGAAGACTTTTTCTTGGATTAAGCACATAACAAATCAAGGATTGATGTGTAGGCCATATGAAGACCAATGTTTCAGAAGCCAAGCCCCATAGTTACATCACCATCCCACTGCTACCAATTCCTTCAATAATATCTCATGATTATCATGCTCATTCACAAACACTATTGTATGCAAATGCATTTCTTTTTTCCTGTCTCGATATATATGTTATTTTCTTAAGTGGTTATCTCTAAAATCCAATGACCTTCACTAGAATATCATTCATATAACCACTACATTCAAATCAATTTTAACCTCCACTCCTCCACTTCCATGCCTTCATGCTCCACACACCCTTAACCCACACCATAAATATACCTAGGATCACTCACAATGCCAAGTTTCCCCATTTTCTTACCCCAGTTCCAAATAAAAGTTGATGGTGAAAACCTCTCTCAAGCGCCATCAGGCCTTGGAATGCTTGAAAACTAGCTTGTTGGCAGACAAGGTTTGCAAATAAAATAAGAAATAAGTAATTCCTTCCAAGTTTCTCTCTAAATAAGTATTTCCAAGTTCCTCTTGGAATAAAGTTTCGAGATTCATTGCTACATCAGAAAAATATTCCAGATCCACATCATGCTACACGTCTAGAATCCACATTGCTCCATCCTACAAAGTTTTACATCATTGTGGACATATCATATCTCTTTCATTTCAAATGATGCTACATATATCAAGGAATTCATAGGTAGGTGCAAGTATTCTTTTTTTTCCTTTATTTAATCAAAGTTCTTTGAATGTCGTGGATTTTTATTTGGAAAACCACTTGAGTCTTTTTTCCATATTTCCTCATTATTTGTCAAGTGTAAAAAAAGCCTTTAGCTTGGGGTGGAACACCATCATCCAGCATCACTCTTACACCATCCACTCAATCTAAACCCTTCATCCCTTCCTTTGAACCATGACATCCTCATCTATACTTCCATACTCAAGTCCATTCCCACACCTACCCAACTGTCCAAGTATAAAAAGAATCAAAGGATACCTTATTGTTGTCACACAAGAACCAACAATAACAAATTATCTCAAGGAAGCCCTACTACTGCTACACAAGAACCAGTAGTAATAAAGGAGGTATGTATAATCTAAAGAATCTATGGGGAGAAGAATATCTATTGCTTCCATACAAGAACCAGTAGTAAGGAGAGAATTTGATACACATGTACACGCCAAGGCCACTACTGAAAGAGAGAAAAAATATCCACAAGAACCTACAACAGAATAAACTTTTGTAGAATCCATTCCTTAATAAGCACATGCTGCCATACAAGAAGGTGGGAAGTCAAAGGTATGAGTTATTTGATTCATGATTCATTAATGCATACATTGGTTTTACTCATCACGAGCGTCGTAGTCCTTGTAACTCCAAACTCTATCAGATTTTGATGACAATCCTGTATTAGCATTTCGGATATCAGAATTGGTTCAAGAGTATTTAATCTCTTTGAACATCATGCTTGTCTTCTAGCAGCGTATTTTTCTTCATGATTTTTGGTTATTATTAGAAAGTGGTCTATGCAAGCATGATAGTGGTTATCTTGGATAATAGCATGGAAATTTTGTGGCATCCTGCAATTATGAAAAGTTTTTATGGCTATTTACACCAATTCTAATGGAAGACAATCAGTACTAAAATGAAAATGCAGCTGATTAACATATTCATTAGGGGTAATGTATTTTTATAAATTCATTATTTCTATCATTGATATATGTCTCAAATCATGATGTTAAATTACTTAATTATGAAAGGGGCAAGTTGTTGGTGGATGAGAGTACATATTTGGTTTATTTACAAAGATTTGAAGACTTCCATTTAATATATGATGGACCGAACAAGTTAAATTCTATTAGGAGTTGCTTAGGATGATTTTTGGGCATGTTATGATGACTCACATCTCTAAATTCGAATTTGACTTCATAGGCATCATAAATAGCATGGAGGCTAGCAAATGATTTGGGATTAGATTTGAGATCCAAATTTTTAGTGATTTGGTGAGGATATTTTGGATCTTTATGATGATATTTTGGATCTTCATTTATTATTTGTTATGGAAAATTTATGTATAAATAAGAGCTCATTCCATTCCAAGGGGATGACTCTTAGAGCAGTAGATCCAATTTGTGATGGAATAAGAATTATATTTCTTTTTATCTCTTTTGTAATATAGATTGTAATTCTTTAATTTCTTTCTCTTTTATTGATGTAGATTGTAGTTCTTTCACTTTCATAATTTGTAATTAGACTAGCTTCTTTTAATTGCTTAGCATAGTATGCATTTTACTTTGATTCATTTATTTATTTAGATGTAATTTTAATTCGAGTTTATGTATTTATGCAATTCTGTTAGATCCGTAGATTAACATGGTTGCAACCATAGTGTGAGTGTGATTTACTTTTCCGCAAGTGTGAGTGTGTTTCAATTATGCAAGAGTGGGTGTGAATTTATTTTTCCATACAGTGTGATATAGTTTTAGTATTTACTTTTTGCAATTTACTTTTATGTTGTGTGAGTTACTTTGCTGCAACACATATTAGACGACCAATGTTAGTGAGAAAATGGTAGCTTGCATATGTTTTGCATGATGACCTTGAAATAACAAACGTTACCCTAGATTGATAATTTATGTTGTGAATTGATTGTTTTAATAAGCAATTAATCCGACCAACATTTTGGCGTCGTTGTTGGGGAGGTCATTGAAGGTTCAATGGTACAAAATAGCATTGGATTTAGCTACATTTCATGGTAGATGTGTTCTTGATCCTGAGGTGTCATGGCGGTAAGGCGTAGTCAAGAGCTACGCATCGTTCGACAAACTATAACGGGCTCGGCCTCATAAGGACCAGGGCATGTAGATTGTTTGATTACTTTTTAGTTTATTGAATTTTGTTTGAGTGATGTTTTTCTTTCTTTACATTTAAGTTTCATTTCATTTTTGGTGCATCATTCCCTTCAGTGGTGCAATAAGAGCCACCCATATTATTAATCTCTCTTTTGCAGGAAATTGGTAAGAGGAAGGAAGTGTTGATGAATGAAGATCTCGATAGAGGAAGAGCCATGAGGATACATAATACTTCAAGCTTGAGACACAATACCATCATGGTAAGTGGTTGTATTTAATTTTCATATGATATCTTAGATTATTTTGAATTGAAAATAATACAACCACAAAATTACACAAGATTTATTAAACAAAAAATCATATCATTTTTAAGAGTTATATCAACTGCTGCAACACGCTGCGTAAGTCAGTCTAGCTTGAATTTTTTAAATGGGGATTTATTTTATTGATATTTATATAATTATAGACATCCACAACCATTCGTATCATTGCTTGGAAGCTATGTTTCCTTTATTGTATTTTGGCTTGTTGAAATTTGTTGAAACATAGTCGGGCAGTCCTATTTTGAGGGACGATTTGGGATTAGTTTTAAAACTTGTTTCTACATAATCTATCCCTTTGATTCTAGTTTCCAATCCAAATTGAATTTTTAAATTTGGTTTCCAAACGAAAAATATATGATCAAAATACTGCCCGGAGGTAGAGTAGACAACTCAAGAATAGAGTTGGGACTGTCACGTTTTGGGAGACCTAATGGATGAATTTTCAAAACCTACTTTTAATGCATATTCTCCTATGAATCTAGTTCACAACACATTTTTAATCATTCAATTTTGATATCATAAGAAGGAGATATGCCCAAAATACTAACTGCCTATCATAATTCTGCACTTTGAAAGCTTTGCTTTCTCGACTGTTTATTGTATTCAAAACCTGTTTCTATTGGAGATACCTACATGATTTTATTTTCACCTCCAATTGGAATCATGTCAATCTGTTATCAAACAAAAACATTGTGCCTAAAACCGTGACTGTTGGTCTAGACTGAAATTTGAGAAAACACCTTGTCATGAAGGATTTTACTGAGAAAATATGGCATATCATCTCATGGAATTTTTTAAACTTGTTTCTAATGGAGATATCCATATGAATACAATTTCATTTGGATTTGGAATCACTAAAATTGGGCGTGAAACAAAGAAGTTATTATCAAAACACTGTAAGGTAGTCTACGTTGGCCACTACTTGTCAGCAAGTATAAAGTGAATTTGGCTTTGTTTTATAAGCACTACTTGTTGTTTTTTTTGCATAATTATTGGATGAAGAGAGACCGTGCACCTCTCTTATTCCATGATCTAATGTTTTATTACAGCTAAGTGCTTGTTTTTTTTGCAGGTCCTCAAAGGATCGAAGAAGGTCAATACATGCACGAGAGATTCTTGAAGATAAAATTTCATGCAATATGGGCATACCCTCCAGATATTAAAGATCCAATATGTTACAGTTGTTTCCTACCCAGAAGAAGACTTTTTCTTGGATTAAGCACATAACAAATGAAGGATTGATGTGTAGACCATATGAAGACCAATGTTTCAGAAGCTAAGCCCCATAGTTACATCACCATCCCACTGCTACCGATTCCTTCAATAATATCTCATGATTATCATGCTCATTCAAAAAAACTATTGTATGCAAATGCATTTCTTTTTCCCCATCTCAATATATATTTTATTTGCTTATGTGGTTATCTCTAAAAGCCAATGACCTTCACTAGAATATCATTCATATAACCACTACATTCAGATCAATTTTAAACTCCACTCCTCCACTTCCATGCCTTCATGCTCCACACACCCTTAACCCACACCATAAATATACCTCTTGGATCACTCACAATGCCACTTTCCCCATTTTCCTACCGCAGTTCCAAATAAAAGTTAATGGTGAAAACCTGTCTCAAGCGCCATTAGGCATTGGAATGCTTGAAAACCAGCTTTATGGCAGACAAGGTTTGCAAATAACATAAGAAATAAGTAATTCCATCCATGTTTCTCTTTGAATAAATATTTCCAAGTTCCACTCGAAATAAAGTTTCAAGATTCATTGCTACATCAAAAAAATATTCCAGATCTACATCATGCTACACGTCTAGAATCCACACTGCTCCATCTTGCAAAGTTTTACATCATTGTGGACATATCATATCTATTTCATTTCAAATGATGCTACATATATCAAGGACTTCATAGGTAGGTGCAAGTATGCTTTTTTTTCCTTTATTTAATCACAGTTCTTTGAATGTCATGGATTTGTATTTGGAAAACCACTTGAGTCTTTTTTCCATATTTCCTCATTATTTTCCAAGTGTAAAAAAAGCCTTGAGTTTGGGGGGAAACACCATCATCCAGCATCACTCGTACACCATCTACTCAATCTAAACCCTTCATCCCTTCCTTTGAACCATGACATCCCCATCTATAATTCCATACTCAAGTCCATTCCCACACCTACCAAACTGTCCAAGTATAAAAAGAATCAAAGGATACCTTATTGTTGTCACACAAGAACCAATAGTTGGAATAAAGTAATGTGTTGCTACCACAAAAGAACCAACAATAAGAAATTATCTCAAGGAAGCCCTACTGCTGCTACACAAGAACCAGTAGTAAGAAAGGAGGTATGTATAAGCTAAAGAATCTATGGGGTGAAGATTATATATTTCTTCGATACAAGAACCCGTATTAAGGAGAGAATTTGATACACATGTACACGCAAAGGCCACTACTGAAAGAGATAAATAATCTCCACAAGAAACTACAACAGAATAAACTTTTGTAGAATCCATTCGTTAATAAGCACATGTTGCCATACAAGAAGGTGGGAAGTCAAAGGTATGAGTTATTTGATTCATGATTCATTAATACATACATTGGTTTTACTCATCACGAGCATCGTAGCCTTTGTAACTCCAAACTCTATCGGATTTTGATGACAATCATGTATTAGCATTTCGGATATCAGAATTGGTTCAAGAGTATTTAATCTCTTTGAACATCATGGTTGTCTTCTGGCAACGTATTTTTCTTCATGATTTTTGGTTATTTAGAAAGTGGTCTATGCAATCATGATAGTGGTTATCTTGGATAATAGCATGGAAATTTTGTGGCATCCTGCAATTATGAAAAGTTTTTATGGCTATTTACACCAATTCTAATGGAAGACAATCAGTATTAACACGAAAATGCATCCGATTAACATATTCATTAGGGGTAATGTATTTTTATAAATTCATTATTTCTATCATTGATATATGTCTCAAATCATGATGTTAAATTACTTAAATATGAAAGGGGCAAGTTGTTGGTGGATGAGAGTACATATTTGGTTTATTTACAAAGATTTGAAGACCTCCATGTAATATATGATGGACCCAACAAGTAAATGCTATTAGGAGTCACTTAGGATGAGTTTTGGTCATGTTATGATAACTCACATCTCTAAATTCGAATTTGACTTCAGAGGCATCATAAATAGCATGGAGGTTAGCAAATGATTTGGGATTAGATTTGAGTTGATTTTGAGATCCAAATTTTTAGTGATTTGGTCAGGATATTTTGGATCTTTATGATGATATTTTGGATCTTCATTTATTATTTGTTATGGAAACTTTATGTATAGATAAGAACTCATTTTTCATTCCAAGGGGATGACACTTAGAGCAGCAGATCCAATTTGTGATGGAATAAGAATTATATTTCTTTTTATCTCTTTTGTAATATAGATTGTAATTCATTAATTTCTTTCTCTTTTATTGATGTAGATTGTAGTTCTTTCACTTTCCTAATTTGTAATTAGACTAGCTTCTTTTATTGCTTAGCATAGTATGCATTTTACTTTGATTCATTTATTTATTTAGATGTAATTTTAATTCAAGTTTATGTATTTATGCAAGTCTGTTACATTCGTAGATTAACATGGTTGCAACCATAGTGTGAGTGTGATTTACTTTTCCGCAAGTGTGAGTGTGTTTCAATTATGCAAGAGTGGGTGTGAATTTATTTTTCCATACAGTGTGATATAGTTTTAGTATTTACTTTCTGCAATTTACTTTTATGTTGTGTGATTTACTTTGCTGCAACACATATTAGACGACCAATGTTAGTGAGGAAATGGTAGCTTGCATATATTTTGCATGATGACCTTGAAATAAAAAACGTTACCCTAGATTGATAATTTATGTTGTGAATTGATTGTTTTAATAATAAATTAATCTGCCCAACATTTTGGCACCGTTGCTAGGGAGGCCATTGAAGGTTCCATAGTACAAGATAGCATTTGTTTTAGTTGCATTTCATGGTAGATGTGTTCTTGATCCCGAGGTGTCACGGCGGTAAAGCGTAGTGAAGAGATACACATCGTTCGACAAACTATAATGGCCTCGGCCTCATAAGGGCCAGGGCATGTAGATTGTTTGATTACTTTTTAGTTTATTGAATTTCATTTGAGTGATGTTTTTATTTCTTTACATTTAAGTTTCATTTCATTTTTGGTGCATCACTCCCTTCATTGGTGCAATAAGAGCCACCCATATTATTAATCTCTCTTTTGCAGGAAATTGGTAAGAGGAAGGAAGTGTTGATGAATGAAGATCTCGATAGAGGAAGAGCCACGAGGATACATAATACTTCAAGCTTGAGACACAATACCATCATGGTAAGTGGTTGTATTTAATTTTCATATGATATCTTAGATTATTTTGAATTGAAAATAATACAACCACAAAATTACACAAGATTTATTAAAAAGAAATCATATCATTTTTAAGAGTTATATCAACTGCTGCAACATGCTGTGTAAGTCAGTCTAGATTGAATTTTTTAAATGGGGATGTATTTTATTGAAAATTATATAATTATAGACATCCACAACCATTCATATCATTGCTTGGAAGCTATGTTTCCTTTATTGTATTTTGGCTTGTTGAAATTTGTTGAAACACAGTCAGGGAGTCCTATTTTGAGGGACCATTTGGGATTAGTTTTAAAACCTGTTTCTACATAATGTATCCCTTTGATTCTAGTTTCCAATCCAATTTGAATTTTTAAATTTGGTTGTCAAACAAAAAGTATATGATCAAAATACTACCCGGAGGTAGAGTAGACAACTCAAGAATAGAGTTGGGACTGTCACATTTTGGGAGACCTAATGGATGAATTTTCAAAACTTGTTTATAATGCATATTCTCCTATGAATCTAGTTCACAACACAATTTTAATCATTCAATTTTGATATCATAAGAAGGAGATATGCCCAAAATACTAACTGCCTATCATAATTCTGCACTTTGAAAGCTTTGCTTTCTCGACTGTTTATTGTATTCAAAACCTGTTTCTATTGGAGATACCTACATGAGTCTATTTTATTCATGTCAATCTATTATCAAACGAAAACATTGTGCCTAAAACCGTGACTGTTGGTCTAGACCGAAATTTGAGAAAACATCTTGTCATGCAGGATTTTATTGAGAAAATATGGCATATCATCTCATGGAATTTTTAAAACCTGTTTCTAATGGAGATATCCCTATGAGTACACTTTAATTTGGATCTGAAATCACTCAAATTGGGAGTGAAACAAAGAATTTATTATCAAAACACTGTAAGGTAGTCTACGTCAGCCACTACTTGTTAGTAAGTATAAAGTGAATTTGTCTTTGTTTATTTTTCTTTGAATTTGTTTTATAAGCACTACTTGTTGTTTTTTTGCATAAGTATTGGATGAAGAGAGACTGCGCACCTCTCGTATTCCATGATCTAATGTTTTATTACAGCTAAGTGCATGTTTTTTTTCCAGGTCCTCAGAGGATCAAAGGAGGTCAATACATGCACGAGTGATTCTTGAAGACAAAATTTCTTGCAATATGGGCATACCCTCCAGATATTCAAGATCCAATATGTTCCAATTGTTGCCTACCTAGAAGAAGACTTTTTCTTGGATTACGCACATAACAAATGAAGGATTGATGTGTAGACCATATGAAGACCAATGTTTCAGAAGCCAAGCCCCATAGTTACATCACCATCCCACTGCTACCGATTCCTTAAATAATATCTCATGATTATCATGCTCATTCACAAACACTATTGTATGCAAATGCATTTATTTTTCCCCATCTCGATATATATGTTATTTTCTTATGTGGTTATCTCTAAAATCCAATGACCTTCACTAGAATATCATTCATATAACCACTACATTTAGATCAATTTTAACCTCCACTCCTCCACTTCCATGCCTTCATGCTCCACACACCCTTAACCCACACCATAAATATACCTTGGATCACTTACAATGCCAATTTTCCCCATTTTCCTACCCCAGTTCCAAATAAAAGTTGCTGGTGAAAACCTGTCTCAAGCACCATCAGGTCTTGGAATGCTTGAAAACCAGCTTGTTGGCGGACAAGGTTTGCAAATAAAATAAGAAATAAGTAATTCCATCCAAGTTTCTCTCTGAATAAATATTTCCAAGTTCCTCTCGGAATAAAGTTTCGAGATTCATTGCTACATCAAAAAAATATTCTAGATCTACATCATGCTACACGTCTAGAATCCACACTGCTCCATCCTGCAAAGTTTTACATCATTGTGGACATACCATATCTCTTTCATTTCAAATGATGCTACATATATCAAGTACTTCATTGGTAGGTGCAAGTATGATTTTTTTTTCCTTTATTTAATCACAATTCTTTGAATGTTGTGGATTTGTATTTGGAAAACAACTTGAGTATTTTTTCCATATTTCCTCATTATTTTCCAAGTGTTAAAAAAGCCTTTAGTTTTGGAAGGGACACTATCATCCAGCATCACTCTTACATCATCCACTCAATCTAAACCCTTCATCCCTTTCTTTGAACCATGACATCATCATCTATACTTCCATACTCAAGTCCATTCCCACACCTACCCAACTGTCCAAGTATAAAACGAATCAAAGGATACCTTATTGTTGTCACACAAGAACCAACAATTGGAATAAAGTAATGTGTTGCTGCCATAAAAGAACAAACAATAAGAAATTATCTCAAGGAAGCCCTACTGCTGCTACACAAGAACCAGTAGTAAGAAAGGAGGTATGTATAAGCTAAAGAATCTATGGGGAGAAGAATATCTATTGCTTCCATACAAGAACCCGTAGTAAGGAGAGAATTTGATACACATGTACATGCCAAGGCCACTACTGAAAGAGAGAAATAATCTCCACAAGAACCTACAATGGAATAAACGTTTGTAGAATCCATTCCTTAATAAGCACATGTTGCCATACAAGAAGGTGGGAAGTCAAAGGTATGAGTTATTTGATTCATGATTCATTAATTCATACATTGGTTTTACTCATCACGAGCATCGTAGCCTTTGTAACTCCAAACTCTATAAGATTTTGATGACAATTATGTATTAGCATTTCTGATATCAGAATTGGTTCAAGAGTATTTAATCTCTTTGAACATCATGGTTGTCTTCTGGCAGCATATTTTTCTTCATGATTTTTGGTTATTATTAGAAATTGGTCTATGCAAGGATGATAGTGGTTATCTTGGATAATAGCATGGAATTTTTGAGGCATCTTGCAATTATGAAAAGTTTTTATGGCTATTTACACCAATTCTAATGGAAGACAATCAGTATTAAAATGAAAATGTTGCCTATAGATGGAGAAGATTTATGATTACAGTGATTTCATTAGCTCCTTTGACATGGTTCAACATGATGCATCTCTCATTGTTATGGATTACAAATTTTTCCTGAAAATTGATTCTAGTAAAGGCTTATTGGGTGCCACATTACATATGGCACATGTGAGCAGGTTCAAAGATGGTTTACTTATAACTCATATGTGCATGATTGACCTTGGCATGTAGCATGAAAGGATGCAAAATTTTGATTTGATTTTCAGTGCTTGGAGAAAGTAAAACTCAAAAGACAAACTCAAAAAAATTTAAATATGTTTTGAGAGAGCTTTTTGCTCATTGTTTTCATGCAGATGAGGTTGAATCAAGTAAATCCAAGACATGAATTTTGTGCCCAATGTAGCAATTTGAGTAAGACACATTAATAATTTTCAAAAGATGCATAAGGAAGGTAGTAGAAGCAAGTTTTCAAGGCATATTTTTACTTCTTGTCATGATTGCAACCTTGAATTCCATATTTTTTCACACGTGGGTCTTTTATTCAATAAAATGCAAATTTGTAATTGTGGCATGATGGAAAGAATTTTATGGGAAATGCTTATGCTGAGTTAAGTTGATTTATGGAAGAAATTTATAGGCTTATTGCAACATGTAATGCACTAATTGCTTTTATGCCAGCAAGGTCTAATATTTGTACGGTGCTAAAATTGCAAGTCTGCTACACAATGATCTTTTCATACCACTATTTTAAGAAGATGAAGATCTTTCACCAACATAAGGCCCCTAGATAGTGTCACATGAGGACATGCTCTTTCATTAGTTTGGGGGAGTGATTGCTGACATTATTGATGGAATTTTCATCCAATCATTAACTAGAAATTTGTTGAGGATGAATTTGTGTTCATTGGAATTTTTATGTGTGCTACTTGTAGTTGTTTCAAGTCATTACATGATCCTACGCAGTCTTGGATATATTTCATTTCACCTTATTTTATTGATCTCTGAACTCGTGGGTGGAAAATATTTTAGAGGACATAGCAGTGGTTGTGTAGTACATATGTGACAACATTATGACATTCCATTTGGAAAATGTATGTGATTTTAAGACAACAATGAAGCACTTTTATGATAATTTTAAATTGAAAAAGTGCATTATTGATTTAAGGATATCTTGCAAATCATGAGTTGTTTTTTCATGAAATTTTTAGGGAAGAAACATTATGGTAATAAGAAAAAACGTGGAAAGTTTCAGTTCAATCCAGTGCATGAGTTTCAAGAAAATGGACATTATCACCTACAACCATTTTGCATTTTTCTCGATATCTGTGATGTGGGGTTTTCTGATTTATGGTGTGGAGATGAAATGGGATAATAGAAACATTCTTGCAAAATTTCAGCCAACCCTAGTTTTTAGTTTGTGAGAAATTGGTTCAGGAAGGTTGCTGAAACAATGGCTGTTACACTTGCAAAATTTCTTGAAACAAACCTGTGGTGACTTATTTGCTTATATCTTGAAATTGGTAAGTTGGTTTGATGTGGTTTTTGGTATGGTGAAGAATGGGATTATTATAAATATGCCTATAAAATTTCAACAAAATCCACTTTGTACTTTGTGGGAAAATGTGGTGTTTCAGCAGTGTTTCAACATCACTTGAGAACTAATTTTAGAAGTCTGTTTGCTATGAAAACTGAGCATATGATTTCTATAATGATATACATGACCTTGTATTGAGAAATCATCACTTGTGGTGTTCTTGGTTTGCTAATTATGACATGTATTAAGAGTGTCCTTTCATGAGAAGTGAAACAACCATTGTTTTTTAAGAGATTTCAAGGTTATCAGTATGTTGAGGCCTGGAAAAACGCAGGCGGCAACAGTAAAGGATTCTCCCCAATCAGCGTTCCCAACTAGCCCGCTGACTGTTTGGTATAGGGAATCCGTCCGGTTTGCGGTCCGGCCACCGTAGGTCAAAGTAACAACGAGGGTTTACCGGTTGCGGCCCGGTCCACCGGAATTTGTATTTTGACTTAATGGATGCAATGCACATGCCTATCAAAAAAAACATGCAGGGTGATAAGGATGCCGGAAACCACACCACGTGCTGCGCAGGTTCTTACCTCTCGTCTTATGTTCACTGCACCTAAATCACATATGCAATTATGAAACCAAGCTAACTAACTATCTATCCCCGGGGAGCTAGAAAATCATTATCAGTGAGTAATGCACCACTTTCATGCATGTTAAACTATATTACAGATAGCTGCTATTTACGTTTACAACGCATGAATGAAAATATATTCTAACAACCAGATAGCCAATTGTTATATACAAACACATGCATTACTCCAAGTGAAATTTCCATAAATAAAATCAGAAATTATTCAACCAGACATAGGTCATAAAGTTAGAACAATCTCACGATTCACAGACACCAGCTAAAAAAACAAAGTAATTCGTCTTTCCACGGTCCATGGTACAACATTTGGAACACTTCACCGTCCTTTCTCCAACAGGCAAACCGAACTCTTTATTGCAAAATGAAATAGTTCTTTTTACAACAAGTCTTCCAGTCTAACTGGGAAAAAGCCTTTTCTTTGTCTCGCTTCCCCAGTTTTATACAAAAACAAAAATGCTTGGGTTGCCCAAAGTGACCTTTGGGCTCCCCAACGCTCCAATTTCTCTCTACCCTTTACAAACTATGACATTCTTCAAAATTTGACCAATCCTTCTCATTTGGAGGGGCCCGCTTGGTCTTCCAAAAACTTCCTCCATGCTATTGTCTCCTTGGTGAGTCCTTCAAATGATTGGGGTTCTAGGAATTGTACATTCAGCTCGTACTTATCTGCTTGCTTCTGGATGGCTTCGATCCGGGCCTTGTTCAGCTGCACCTGTTCCTCCAAGAGCTGTACACTAATAGCAGCATGTCCAATTTCATTTCTCAGGATCGGCTCATCGAGGGCTATGATGCATTGGGCCTTGGCCTCCCCT
>LPNX010603558.1:229901-252208 GCA_001517045.1 Pseudotsuga menziesii
AGTTTTTTCTGGGCCTCTTCAGCTGCTTGCTTAGCAGTTTCCTCAGTTTCTCTAGCTGTCTCTTTTGCTCTTTCAGCAGCATCCTGAGCAGCTTTTCTCTTTTCTTCTTCCCCTTTCTGGAGCCATTCCGCGACCTCCTCCTCTAATCTTTGAGATTCCTCTCTTATTCTTCTGGCTGTTTCTTTAGCCCTAGCCTGTTCAGCTTTCTCCTGCTCAGGTCCACCTTGTGGTTGGAACCTCTTACCAAGAGCTGTCATGTTAGCGGCTCTTCTGAAAACAGATTCATCCCTATCAATGTGATGAGTGTACTCATAGAATACTTTATGTTTCTTACAGTGCTCGGCCATTCTCTCATGGGTATCATTCCGTCTAAAGGTCATCTCCCCGAAACGGAACTTTTCCAGTTCCTGTATGAATTCAGGGGCTTGCTTCACATTTGCAAAGCTGCAGCCACCTAGCCTGAAAGGTAGAGGGGGGTAGGAAGACTTCTTCTTCATGAAAAGGAAATGACCCACTCCATCTATATACACCTGTCTGACAGCTTCCTTGTGTACAATATAATCTGTTGCGTACTTGGGAAACAGGAAAGGGGGCTTTGAACCACCAAACATCCTCAGATACATCCCGTTCTGTGTCAGGAAATAGTCACCAAATTCTTCTATGACCTGCATGGCCTCTTCAGACATGCAGTTACATTATTTTTGGAAAACCAGGGTGTGTAGAGGCATGATGAAATGTTCACAAATTTCTCGGTAATGGCCATGGTATTGATGAGCCCCCAGTAGCTTGAAGGATACATATACGGGCATTCTGTCTCTGTCCCAAACACATTTAATCCCTGGGAAGGGCTAGTGACACATTATACAGTCAATCAAGATAGAGCTCATGTAGAACTCAGACTTTCTCTGTTGTACTCCTCCCTTTGCTGCAGCTATACAGGCAGACAGACTACTGGATACCAGGCCGGACCAGTTGAATATGGTCCCTTCAGTGGCCACGTAGAACATCAGGGGAATCCACTCGAATTTGAATAATTTACCATATGCCCTCCCGAAGATCCAGTTCAACATTAGAGCTATGAATCTGTACGGGGGTCTAAGGGTGGCCGTATCGTAATCTTCGGTAACTCTATGTCTAAAGAGTTTCCCTGGCAATAGCATTTTTCTCATGGTGTCTATCAGATTCATCCTGAGACTGTCCAACCACTCATTGGTCAAGAAAACTTGAGGCTCAGGCAAATGGTAGGCTAAGGACACGTACCCAGGGCTAAAGGAAGCGTAGCCCTGACCTCCAACATTGCAGATCAGCATTGAACCATGATTTGTGTGCGGAAGTATCCACCTCATCAGTTCAGCACAAGGAAACATCTCGGGCCTAGTGGCAACCTTCATGATTGCAGACTTCTCTATGTTCGTGTAGATATGTTCCTCCTCCAGGCCTGTATCTGGAACTTCCCTTCGGGAAATCATTCTGTGTATGTCCCCCCATTTATACTCAGGGTCCACCCCTATGACACACTGCGTATCTTCATATATATATTCAGTAGGTATATCGGTTTCTATGGCTGCTTGCTCTTCTACCACAGGTGCTTTCTTTTTCTGCCTTTTGGACATCTTGAAATCTTCCTGCAATGCGACACATCATGATATGAAGCCATTCAGATTTTGAAAATGTTAAGCAGCAGTTTATTCTTTCTCCATTTGTATATGTGGCTAAAATGGTATCAGTCACAGGTTCTTTATATTGCAGAATCCGACCTAGTTATGCAATCCGTTGAGCTTACGCTATCATCTTATAAGTGTAACATATATATGCATAACCAATCTACACTATGATTATTGAACTAGCAGCACAAAACTCAACCCCTCTCTGCAATATAACTAAACATAAATGCTACAGGATATACTTCATCAAATGGTCTGCCATTGAGACTAATCAATATTAATTTATAACAATGTCATCAAGTAATGTACATGCAAAACCAACATGATTATCCTGCAAACTTAAACCAGCCCTAGCAAGCATAAGAAAAACACAGCCTGAGCCGCTCGCGGCCCTAACCATTACATTGGTGCGGTCATTAAATACGGGCACCCACGACAATCCTTCGCGCGGAGGACACCAATCAGCGCCATCGCTCATTATACCCGTAAAGCTTCGAATAATGACTGCAGCACGACCCTAGGGCTTCACGGTGGTCAGCGATGGCGAACGCGCAGTGCGAAGGCTACGACTAGGGTTCGCGAAAAAGGAAAACCAACGGCCGGACATCTACCATGGACAGACTGCGAAAAACCCCTCCCCCAAACGCTTCAAAGTCCACATCGCCATAAGAAATAACCAGGTGCAGGCGGCATAACGGCCGCCTGCACCTTGTCTTCCCCCTTTTTCGATGGATGAACCAAAACACGGAGGTAGATGAAACTAGGCTTTATAAAAGGGAAAAACCCCAATCCCTCCGACGGCCAAAAACTATTTCCCCCAAAAGATATGACGCGGGCGCGAATGCTGGGGAGAACGGAACTACCAACCCTAGCCGTGGGTAAAGAAGAAAACCGTTTACGAATAATGACAACAACAGACCGTAAAAACTTCACTATTTCCACCCCAAGTAACCCAGCCAAAACTTTGAAAAGAAGGGCTTAAGCTCCTACCTGGAAGGATTGCACGAATGAACAGGTGACAGCGATGGAGTCCTAGACCAACAGCTGGACGCGGGTACCGGTACGAAACTCCACACAACTCGCTAGCTCGACAATGCGACAGCTTGGACGGGATAAAACAATAAAAAAAAACAACCACGCGTCCCGTATATAAAAAAAAAAAAAACTAGCACGTGCGACGAGTCAGATCAGTCGGGCCAGATAGGAAAGTCTCGACGAGCGGCTCACCTTACCTACGCCCGCAACGGCGGGACCCCCTCTTTCCTCCCCCCCCCGCCTCACCAAACAAAGGCATACGCTTTAACACTGGGCCGGGCGGTAACGGATTCATTCGTCGGGCGATCAGGAGTTTGGCAACCCCCGCGAAGGCGGGTGCATCGCGGAAGCCAACATTCTCCATGGCGCCGACAAACGAAGTCGGCCATAAACCGTACCTCTCCATCTTTCTTTGGACCGCAACGGCGGCGAGGGCAGAAATCGTTCACCTTCGACACGATAATAAGAAAGCGCCCGCAACTACTACCTGACAACCAAGATAGGGGGGAGGCCCGCAACGGCGGGGTGGCCAACGAACCGGGCTCCTGTGGCCACCCGCAACGGCGGAGCGAGAAACAAAGATCGGGTTTCAAAAGCCACCCGCAACGGCGGGGCCAAGATCGGAAATGAAGTCTCGGAAGCCACCCGCAACAGCGGGGCGGAAAGGATAAAGATGAGTTGAAAAGGACCCGCAACGGTGGATCGACCAAAGGCGAAACCTCCCGATCCAAGAAGACTTTTCAATGAATACTTTAAGGGTTATGCAAAAAAAGAAAAAAAAAAGAAAAAGTAGAAGCTCAATTCAAAAGATGAAAACATGAAAACGATGAGAAACCAGCTAAGTGAAAGCACTCAAATTCCATGAAGGCACCTCGAAAATCCATAAGTTGAACTCAAAGGAAAGAAAACAAGAAAAAGGACTGGACTAACCCAAAGCAAAGGAGGGTCCCAAATTTTTTAGAATTTTGGGAAACTTGCTGCAGCAGCAACACAGTATTATCAATTGGACAAGCATAGAAGTGTTACATAAATGGTTGCATGAGGACATGTAACATATTTAGTTTTGGGGTGATGTTGGGCTGTGGAAATATCCCTATTTTACACTACATTTTCCCTACCTTTAATCCCATCTTGCATTCCCATGACCTTGTATTAATGCTTATTAATCCATTGTTATGCTTATTTGCGGTATTTATACCTAATGTGGTTTCCATTTGCATTTCATTAGTATTTCATGTGAATTACCATTAAATATTGGAAAAATAATATATTTTGCACTTATATTTGAAACATGGATGAGTTTGATTTGATGATTTTTGTAGAACTAGCTCCGGGCCAGTTGTTGTTACTCCAGGATATTTTCCGCAAATAATATGGTTGAAGATCAACGAAAGTGGGTACTTGATATTTTTATATTAAGGATTATTAAGTCATTACTACTATTGTTACTCATGTTGTTATTGTTGTTGCTAATCCACGAAGCCACCATGGAGGAACATATTCATTAGGTGTAATGGATTTTTATAAATTCATTATTTCTATCATTCATATATGTCTCAAATCATGATGTTAAATTACTTAAATATGAAAGGGGCAAGTTGATGGTGGATGAGAGTACATATTTGGTTTATTTACAAAGATTTGAAGACCCTCATGTAATATATGATGGACCCAACAAGTTAAATGCTATTAGGAGTCACTTATGATGTGTTTTGGGCATGTTATGACTCACATCTCTAAATTCAAATTTGACTTCAAAGGCATCCTAAATAGCATGGAGGTTAGCAAAGGAGTTGGGATTATATTTGAGTTGATTTTGAGATCCAAATTATTAGTAATTTGGTGAGGATATTTTGGATCTTCATTTATAATTTGTTATGGAAAATTTATGTATAAATAAGAGCTCATTCTCCATTCCAATGGGATGGCTCTTAGAACAACAAGTCCATTTTTTATGGAATAAGAATTATATTTCTTTTTATCTCTTTTGTAATATAGATTGTAATTATTTGATTTCTTTCTCTTTTATTGATGTAAAGTTGTAGTTCTTTCACTTTCGTAATTTGTAATTAGACTAACTTCTTTTTATTGCTTAGCATAGTATGCATTTTACTTAGATTCTTTTATTTCTGTAGATGTAATTTTAATTCAAGTTTATTTATTTATGCAAGTGTGTTAGATTCGTAGATTAACATGGTTGCAACCATAGTGTGAGTGTGATTTACTTTTCCGCAAGTGTGAGTGTGTTTCAATTATGCAAGAGTGGGTGTGAATTTATTTTTCCATACAATGTGAATTAATTTTAGTATTTACTTTTTGCAATTTACTTTTATTTTGTGTGCTTTACTTGCTGCAACGCATATTAGATGACCAATGTTAGTGAGGAAATGGTAAATTGCATATATTTTGCATGCTGACCTTGAAATAATAGATGTTACCCTGGATTCATAATTTATTTTGTGAATTGATTGCTTTAATAAGCAATTAATCCACCCAACACATTTTAATTAATTTAAATTCCAAATTAAAATTGCACCATCCCTTCAATTGTACCCTCCCATTAACGAATGTTGGATACAATATATTATGTTCATTAGAAATATTTATTATTTATGAGATGAATGAGAAACAATTTCTCAACTGAATGGGAAACAATATCTCTTGTTCACTATAAACATTTTCTATTTTTTTTTCAATCCGAAAAAGTAACTTGTTATTCATTAGAAGAGAACCAAATTTACATGAACATTGTTTATATAATCTAGCTAAGGAAACATACTTCTACCCCAATGCTAAATATGAAAAAATATATCTGGTCCAATCTATCAAACAAAACCAAAACTTATAGACTGTTATGTCTACCCTGAGCCCAAAAAACAAAAGTGTCGCATGTATCAAGATTACTAACCATATTGCATAATCATGATGCTGATCAATCTACAACACTAAATAAAACTAGACACAACTAACTCGAAAATGGAAATCAATCCACCATCTATCACTGAGTCTTCCACTAATTCCTCAAAGAGTAATAATCCATCCACAGTACCAACAACTTCCTGTGATAGATAAACAACCTCATAATTAAACTCCCTATAGATATGTGGGAAAGAGATAATTGGGAATTCCTTAATCAAATCCTTTGCTCTGCGAGTCCACTGGTCCAAGTAAAGAACTCATAAATTTCATAATCCTCGTACCTAGTTGATAATAATTTTAGAGTCACCAACAATCTGTAAATTGAATACACCCCTCTTTTTAGAAAACCATAAAAGTCCCCATAAGGCAAGTAACTTAGCCTTAGTGTTGATACATGTTCCTGCACCCATTTTTAATATGATTATATGATATCTTTTGATTTTGAGTACCATACCGACCCCACATATACCATTTTTTTCTTCTCCATCAAAATAACCCATAGATAAATATTCATCCCGTTGAGGAGCATGATGCATCCTATGTCTTTGAGGCTTCTTTTCTTTGTGGTATTCAAAATATAAGCTAATATATCTTGAGCTTTCTAAAGAGATGGATGGCTTTTCATGATAAAAAATACATTTTTTATGGTTTTCCAAACTTCCCAAATATTGAAAGGTGGAAATTCTTTAAATTTTACCTTTTTTGTCAACCAAGCAAGCATACTGCCTTCAAATTCAGGAGTCTTTCAATTGTCCTTGAAACTTAGTAAACCACCGCAGTTATCCGATACATAATTGAAGAAAGAACAAGAAGCAAAAAGATGGGAAACTGATTCTTCATCGGTTCTGTAAAGAACAAAAATACCTAAACCACTGAAACCCCTCTTAGGAAGATTATCCCAAATTAAGACCTTATTTTCCATGCACAACCATAAGAAACACCACAATTTAGGTGGAATATTATAATTCCATATCTTCTTTTTCCACCTTTTTGAAGAAATCTGAATCTCAACTTTAATGATAGCTTTATAAGTTTCTTTTTAAGAATAAATGCCCCCATTTTCATCAATCTAGTCCCATACCAACAAATATTTTCTATCATTTCAACTAATACCTGCTAAATTCAAAATTAAAACATAATTGTTCCATTTGTCTACCATATTATCATTCATACCCTAGTCAAAAGGCATATACTAATAAGACATTGTGATTTGATAATGTTCCTTATCATTAGGAAGGTTTTCCATTCTTTCACTTTTTGCTTTGATGATCATTAGCTTTTAAACACAAAGCCTCTATATGCCCATGGTGAAAATGAATTTTGTAACAAAAATCAACATATTCATGATCCAATATCTATGTCGAACTATGAATTCTTCTATCCAATTTTTTTTTATTCAAACGTTATAATTAGGTAATAATGAAAAGCTTGGTAAATATAGCTTCTTTTGACATATTGGAAAACCTTTCCATTATTAATAATTGTTTTATAGAAAGTGTTATATGGGGGCCAACTTTAACTTATTACCCTCCAAAGGGTTATATGGAGTCCAACTTCAAATTATAACCCTTCAATCACTTTACCTACTCTCATATGGACCTTCTAAGTTCTCTAATTGCTTTGGGTTAAATTAAAGTTAAGAATGTGTTGGGGTTAATGAAATAAATTTATAAAGTAGAAAGATAGTGTGTTGTTTAAATTTGAAAAAAACATGTATGTGATAAGAGTTAGGTGGGGAATCTTTAGATGAATGTGATGTGGGGAAACTTTAAATGGATGTCTCGATAGGAAAAAAGGCAAACTCACTTTGTCTCTTCCTCGCAGGGTAATGGTGGCACAAAGAATGATTTCAACCAAAATGTGATTCTCTCTCACCCCATTTTTTACACTTAGTTATAATTCTATAGTCCAATCATTTACCTAAAATATATCTCTGGCTAACATCATCATGTGTGTTTCTCTAAGCTTGCAATCCTCATCTCATTGAACAAATGTGCATTTCTATGATCATGGGATGTATACACACAAGTATATTATAAGGTTTTAATTCCCTATTTCCAATGTTCCACGTGGTTCTGCTTAAGAGATAATCGAGAAGCTCTTCTCCGCTATTGATGGAGAAATTATTACATCATTTGGTTGTTAAGTCAATGATGTTACTTTCAAATGCATGTGGGTCCACTTGTTATTCTTTGATATCATTATTTTGTTATATTTGATTAGTAGAGACATTCAATGTAGTTACGTTAACAAATATTAAGAGTTTGGTCATCTAATTTTGAACAATGTGGTTGGTGGAATAAAAAACTCTCATTCCCAATAAATCAACAAACCTAAGAATTTAGATGTGTGTTATGTGAAGTTCCCCACGTAATTTATGTTGGAATTATATTTTTAAAACCAAACACCTCTATGGAAACTTGCTTATGAAATTAGAGCCATTTTCCATGATATTGATGTAACTGGTGTAAAAGTTAGTATTCAACTTACTGCATTTATTAAAGCTCTATATCCTACCTATTCTCATTATTTAGAATCACTTCGAGCTAGTGGCCAAATGAAAGCTATGACCTTTGAAACACTTGTTGAGAAAATTGCAGAAAGAGAGAAAGCATTTGGGAAGGAGTATAAACCCAATGAAGAAACTTGGTGTCTTGCACAGAAAGGACACAAATCAAAAGAAGAATTTGCAAAGGATGAAAATAGAAGCAGAGGTCGAGTTAAAGGACAAAGAGGATAGTATAGAGGAAGGTGGGGGGGAATATTTAATCAAGGAGAGAAACAATGTTATAGATGTGGAAAAAATGGTCATACTGCCAGTTATTGTAGAACTTCATGGGAGAAAATTGTTAACAAGAAAGAGAAAATACAAGATACAGGAAACGATAAATGTAACCCTCCTGAATCTGCACATTATGGTGTTGCACATTGTAATCTAGGAATTGAAGAAGCTTTTAGTTTTTCGTTTTCTTGGAATAACATTTGGTTATTAGATAATGGAGCTACATGCCATATGACATTTAGAAAAGACTTCTTTGAGACATTTAGTGATCAAATTGATGGGTTAATACATTTGGCAGATAAGTCTCAGTTAAAACCTTGAGGAATTGGTTCTGTTAGACTGAAATTATCAAAACTTGCTGATTATATACTTTCTGATGTTCTTTATGTTCCACAATTGAAGAGAAATCTAATATCTCTTGTGACAATTAGAAAACAAGATCACTCAATACATATGTTTGATGGTATCATTGAGATTAGAAGAGCTTATGATAATGTGATTGTAATGACTAGAGTTCAAGATAACAAACTTTTAAAGTTGAATGGTACATCATCCATGTCAAAACCCCAAATTTTCATAAAAAATTTAAATTTTGAAAAACATAAAATGTTGAGACTGCGGTTTACTAACAGCTAACAGTTAGCTATAAAAGCAATAGTTTCCATATTAGTTTATACATAATCTTGATTATAGCATTCTACTTTTTGATACAAGGTTAGGTTTAACTTGTGCAATAATTCTTCTTTCAGTTTGCTGATGAGTTTTTATTTACGACAAGTCGGTGGAACTATCTTTGGATTCTGGGACTTACTTAACGTTTAAGCTAATGCAGAAAGATTACTTGTTCTTACAGGTTTTACAGGTATGAATGGTCGAGTAACGTCTTTAATTTAATAAAGCATCCAGCAATATTTCTATTTGCAAAATAATAAGCTGTTATATATCAAGCTACTTCTGTGAGGTAAAACAAGTAGTTTTGTTTCTTTCAATTATTCTTGTAAACGAAGTACATGTAAATGAGTTTCTTTCTTAAATGTAAGTAGCAACAGTAAATACTTTCATTGGTTCACAAATTGTGATCTTTGTTGTAAGTTACTTCTACTTTAGAGTGCATAACTTGTAATGCTATAACAATTGTCTAATAGTATTATACATTATCAACTTATAGTATTAGTATAACCAACTGCTTGGTATTTATCTTCTGAAATGAAGATTACTGTTTGTAAATTTCTAAACATTACAGTGAAACATGTAGTTCTAAGGACTTAGATTCTAGTGGGATTATTCCCATTCAGTTTCTTATTTTTCTATAATACTTCTCTTGCATTAAGTTATTACCTCGAACAGTTTACTTAGGTGGATTTTTTCGAGAAAGATCGACTTCCCACACCGTGCTAAGCATCTGAAAATCCTAAATCCATTTTACTAATTAAAGGCATAATGAAAAATATTAGTACACACTATGTTTGAGAAATATAACCAAAAGCTATTAAATCTTGTTGACCTGAGCTATGTAAAAGGATTTATAGAAGTGTTTTCTTATTACGCTTAGCCAACTCATAATTTTGCCACCAACTATTTTATTGGTTTCTATGAAACTCTCAAACATGCATAACCTATCTTGTTTATTAGGCATACAAGTTTAGAATCAAATCAAAGTTATAAACCAGTAACATTAATAGAGTTCATGATTCTACTACCACTATGTTGTGCAAATTTATAATGTCACAACATAACTGTTGATAGCAACAAGATTAGACAGGCATAGACTATAAGGATTACTATATAATGAATATTATAGTTTGCTAGGTGGTTAAAAAGCCTTTTACTTGGTATCTCCCAAAGTATCATATGATTTCTACATAAACAAAGTTACGATAAGCACAAGGCTTACCAATATTCATAAATGTAATATCGATGCTATGATGAAATGGATATATGGTTAACGATAATCTAAATCTTTCATGCATGAATTACTTTGAGAAAATAAAGTTAATAATGTTGCATCGATTGCTAGGTCAACGTATAGCTTAATATGGATAAACATGGTAATTATAAAGCTCACGTTATAACTTTGATATTGTAAAAGAATGAGGCATTAGAACCACTCCATCGATTGGTTTAAGGGTAAGGTTTTGTATTATAAAACATAGGTATACAATCATAATAGTTCCAAACTACATGATGACCATATCTTAAACTTGTCAACGATTCAAGAGTTCATGGTTCTATGCCCAAGATACAGCATGATGATACATATATAAGATCGTGGAACTTTATAAACGTTTGAACGAATATAAACCTTGCATGAATGTTCACAGATTATAATATAAATCATTGTAAATCATTGCATCCAAGTGACTATTACGATGACCCACTGCATGGTTAAAATTTAAGTGACCACGTGGTTTCTTCTCGGCCAAGTGTTGGAAGTATAAAATTCATTGTAACCCTATTCTTTGTTATTCACCTCCGTGGTTCTTGAGCCTTCGGGCCGCTCTACAATTGTTTCCATGGCCGCCATATTACCCTACTATTTAAAAGATGAGCTCCGAGTCCTGGTTTAAATTGTTTCAGTTTCCCTTCTTCGTTCTTAGACTCTTGTTGTGCACTGTGAGTTTTACCTTTTCATGAGTTTGTAGAGAGCCATGACTTAAGGCTTACGGCCTCACCTGTGATTGGCTTTTGGATCGTTCCTCCGTGGCCTGACTACAGGGATAGTTTAAAAAGTTGCTTGCTGTTGTTACAGCTTTGTCCTCATTGTAGGGTTTCGAGAGTGTTGTTCACATGCTTTGCATTATGGTGACATTTCCAGATTCATTGTCTAGTCCTTGCTTGGTCGTTGCTCAAACTTCTTCTTGCTGCTGCTAGCAGTGGCATGTGCATGCGTCTATATCATCTCTGTCACAAGGAGTATGAAGGTTTGGCTCTTTGTCTCGCTGGTGGCGGTGCTACTATTTCTCGGTGGCTACATAACTTTCAATTCCAGGTACAAAATTGCTTTTAAAAAGTTTTAAGACTTAAACCTTAATTCAGTATACAGTATAAAGCACATTTTAATTATCGTGGTTTCTCCAATGTTGCAGGTAACAGTTTGCACCTCTCTTGGCAGCTAGAACATTCGAGTAAAGGTCGACACTCTGGCTACAAGTAAGCCCTGGTTAACCAATGGCCTTCCATGCTTGTTCAGTCCTTAAGAAACAATTTTCGGTTGGAAAGTTACGGCCTGCTAGCTACCCTTCATGGGTTACTGTTCTTCGGTCTACTTGTTTAGTTTTTTTTGTTAAACCCTTGCTTCTAGCAGGGTACTCTGGCTCAAGCCGTGACTTGTAAATGTTGTTTTACTTGTTTTTGTATACTGTTATGTTAATAGATCTTGTGGCCTTTCAAGCCATACTCTGTTTAGTTCTAAAGCATAGATATTATCTCTTTTGAGCTCGAACTCAGTTAATTTTTATGCTCTTAATTTAATTTTGTAAACTAGGGTAATTACCCTTATTCGACTGTGTAATAGAAATATTTTATTGTTTAAATTTTTCTTGCATTAATGGTATTATTATAATTAATCTGTTATTCCATCCTATTATAATTATTTATTTACAAGATCGGATATTCGAGCAAGGGTTTTTCCTGTAGGTGACCTGTGTATAAAATAATTTCTTTATTTTATTCTTTAAGTTTTAGTTCAATAATAATTTTTAATTTAATTATTGTTACAGGTATATAGTGTTATATTTCCAATGTTATCTTTCATTGTCCTTAAAGAACTGTAATAATATGCAATAGTTTTATTGTTCAAAAAAATAAATAATTAAGAACCTTGGATTATTGTTTAACTGATTATTATTTACAATGTTAATGCTATGAGGGTTTTGACCCTGTACTTTCTTTTATAATTAACTTTTGTTTATATTATTTAAAGGTTTTAATTCTTTTATAAATAACATTATCCAATGTTATTTACCATCGTATTCTAATTGTTTTATTGAATAAAAAATATAGTTAGGTTTATTATTATTCTTTATTACCATGTTCTACATTGTTGTCTAAATTTATTTATAGAAATAACTATACTAGTATTACCCTACTTGAAATATGAACATTTGTAGATATAGTTAGATAATATGAACAATAAAATAAACTATGTAAAACAACTTTATTCTTTCTTCGTAGAAATAAATGAGTGCTTTATCTAAGTTAATTCTTTTGCCTCTATCATAGGTTAATAGTATAATTTTACAGAATAAAGTACTGCGTAAAAGTAATGACTTATTCATTTGAATAACTTGATAATATAATAACCAGCTATCTGTAAAGCATTTGGATATTTCTTTTTCTATCATTTTTACAACAACAATCTAGCTAACAATAAACTTACTAACAGGATATTGTTCTAACAATAAACTTACTAATAGGATATTGTTCTTCTCTGATAACAACTACATACAAAAATAAATTATTCCAATATTCTGAAATACATAATAACTCTATTCATTCCAGATTTCTATCATATCCTTCATCTATTTTAAAAATATACTGCATGTGCTAGAGTATGATCTGGTCCATTCTAGACATGGAAAAACACAGGTTAGGATTATTTTTCATCAACTACAGATTCAATATTTCAAATAACTAAAGGATTACAATCTCTATCAGTTCACTACTAAACATTTAATCATTCATTAATCATTCAGTCTCAGATATAAACTTTTAACACAGTAAAATAAAACATTATAGAACCTGTTTAAGCTGGAAAACAACAACATTGGGAGGTCGTTCCTCCCTACCAACTCCTGGAGAGCGCTCAAACATCGTCTTCACAGGACCCCCGAGCCTGTTCTTGGTCTCCTTGGCTGAGAATTGGTGGAGCAAGCAACAAAATACTAGTCCCATGACTCAGTAATCACTCTACACTCAGCAGTAAGATCCTTCAGCTGAAAAGCTATACTACATCACTTTCTGCAGTTTACCCCTCAAACACCTTCCACAAAATTCCCTTCCCAATGAAATCCTATGAAGTACATTCACCTGAATGAACACTTCCCTAGAAAATGAGCAGCCTCAGCTCTCTTCAATGGGAATTTTTATTAAGATTGCCTAGGTCTTTTTGGGTCAGTTGTCATTAATTGAGCCACCTGCTCTGATCCCACTTTCTTGGGGGATCATGAACCCAAATGTAGGGAGGTTACCACTTGCAACATTGGAAGTGTTTGAGGATGCTGCCACTTGTCTATTTGCTCTCCACCCAGTCTCCTCCACCAACTTGACCAGTAAACACTCTTTTAACAGCTCTCCCAAGTTGTTGTCTCCGCTTTTATTTATTTATAATTAAAATATTCAGAATTACATTCAACATCCTTGACTCTGCTGAGTCATCAATTACAACTTAGCATAAAATTTAACATATTGTCTTGAAATAAAATCAAATATGATAATATTATTTTTGAAAAATTGGGGCATATGACATACACACCCCCTTAGAATATAACATCGTCCTCAATGTTATTTATTCTTCATCCTCAGAATTCCCCTGGAATAGAATTGGATATGCATCTCGCATATTACTTTCCAATTCCCAGGTGGATTCCTCTGGAATAAGGTGCTTCCATTGCACCTTCACCTGTCCAATGGTGCGGTTCTGAAGTGTGATCTCCCTTCGCCCAAGGATACAGTCCAGTTCCACCAGAAAATCTCCTTCTAGTTCCACCTATACATCATTCCAATTAACAACATGAGTAGCATCATAAATATATTTTTTTTAAACGGAAATGTGAAAAACATTATGTACTCTTAAATTGGGTGGTAATTCTAATTGATAAGCTACTTATCCAATCCTAGAAAGAATTTCAAATGGACCACAGTAATGAGGTGCCAATTTTGCACAACTCCCCAGTCTCAGAGAGCTCTTTTTGGGCCTTACCTTAATGAAAACGTGTTCACTTACCTGAAACTCCTTTGGAGTTCTTTTTAATTCTGCTTGACTTTTCTGCCGGGCTTGTGCTACTTTCAGATTTCCCTGCACTTGCTTTACAATTTCTTCCATTTTTTTTAACAGTTCTGGACCTAATACCAATCTATCCACTGGATTACTCTAAGAGATAGGAGTATTACATTTCTGTCCATATAAAATTTCAAAAGGACTAAATCTGGCTGATGTATGATAATTATTATTATAAGCAAATTCTACCAGATGTAAATAATCCTTCCACTTACCTAGTGGTCTTTCACATACATTCTTAATAGATCTTCTAGTACTTGGTTTACCCTTTCAGTTTGTCCATCTGTTTGAGGATGGAAATAATTACTAAAATTTAATGTAGTGTTTAACCCTTTAAACAAAGACTTCCAAAAGTTTCCTGTAAATTTAGGATCTCTATCTGAGATTATGACTTTTGGTACTCCATACAATCGGAAAATATATTTTAGAAAAATATCAGCTATGTTTGAAGCTTTATAAGTAGTTTTAACAGGTATAAAGTGAGCTGCTTTGCTTAACTTATCCACTACTACCATGATAGAATCATTCTGATTTTGATTTCTAGGCAGCCTAGTAATAAAATATAGACTAATTATCTCCCATTTCCAGCTAGGAACAGGTAATGGCTGAAGCAAACCAGCTGGGTGTTGATGTTCATTTTTTACCTGTTGACATTCAAAACACCTAGCAATATATTCTGCTACTTTAGTTTTCATATTTGGCCAAAAATACTCTTTTCTCAACATATTTATAGTCTTTTGATAACCTGGATGACCTGAGTATGGACTTTTATGAATTTCATCCAGAATTAACAACTTAACTTTAGGTACGTTAGGTGCATACATTCTATCTTTATACAGTAAAAATTCCTTTTTATTTAAATTGTAACCTTTACTTAAGTTTTCTGTTGGATTTTCTTTAGTTTTAGCTTGCAAACTCTTGTAAATTTCATCTTGTTTATTCCTTCTTTAAGTTGTTCATCCAAATCTGTAGCATAAGTGTTGATAGCTGCTGCAAAAATTCAGCCTTGCATTCCTACTTAATGCATCAACAACTTTATTTTCTTTACCTTTTATGTGCTGAATTTCAAAATCATATTCGCTTAAGAAAGCTAACCACCTAGCTTGTCTGGGATTTAGATTAGGCTGATTTAACAGATACTTCAATCATTTATTATCAGTCATTAAGACAATTGTTTTGCCAATTAGGTGATGCCGCTGCATCTTTAAGGCGTGTATTACAGATGCTAATTCCAAATCATATGTTGCATAATTCTTTTCATGAACTTTTAACTTTCTAGACTCATAGGCAATAACATGCCCTTCTTGGGTCAGAACACCGCCTAAGCTATCATTACAGGCGTCAATGCACACTACAAATTCTTTATTAGGATCAGCTATTCTTAAAATAGGTGCACTGGTTAATAAAGTTTTTAACTTTTTAAAGCTTTCTTCACATTTCTGATTCCAGTTGAACTTCTTTCCCTTCTTCTGCAAGGAAGTTATCGGATTTGCTATCCTCGAAAAACCTTTAATGAACCTCCGGTAGTAACCGGTAATGCCCATGAAAGATCGAACATCCATCACATCCTTAGGAACCGATCAATTTTCGATTGCCCCTATATTTTCAGGATCTATGGAAATTCCTTCCTTGGTCACCACATGACCTAAATACTGAATCTTATCCTTGAAGAAATCACATTTACTAAACTTTGCGAAGAGTTGATGATCTCGCAACTCTTTCAAAACAATTTTTAGATGTTCTTTATGTTCTTCTTCAGTTTTTGAATAGATTAGAATGTCGTCGATAAATACGACCACAAACTTATATAAATACTTATGCATAACGTTGTTCATTAAACACATG
The DNA here is from genome assembly GCA_001517045.1 of Pseudotsuga menziesii. Classification (NCBI taxonomy): domain Eukaryota; kingdom Viridiplantae; phylum Streptophyta; class Pinopsida; order Pinales; family Pinaceae; genus Pseudotsuga; species Pseudotsuga menziesii. The sequence continues at coordinate 246,145 of LPNX010603558.1, forward strand.
AAAACAACTGGGGCATTGGTAAGCGCAAATGGCATTACGACAAATTCGTGATGACCATATCTAGTTCTGAAAGCTGTCTTAAAGATGTCTTCATCTTTAATCCTTACTTGATGATATCCAAACCTTAAATCTATTTTCGAAAACACCGTGGCTCCACGTAGTTGATCAAACAGATCATCTATGCATGGAAACAGATATCTAATTTTGATGGTCATCTTATTTAACTGACGGTAATCTATGCAAAGTCGCATGGTTTTGTCCTTCTTTTAACAAAGATGACAGATGCCCTCTAGGGAGACACACTTGGTCGAATATACTTTTTATCAATTAATTCTTTTAATTGAGATTTTAATTCATTAAGTTCGAGTATGTTCATTTGATAAGGGGCCTTTGAGCTGGGTACTACACCTGGTACCAGCTCAATGGTGAAATCCAATTCTTTTTTCGGAGGTAATCCTGGAATTTCTTCGGGGAATACATCAACATATTCTCTTAATATTGGTATGTCTTCCACCTTTAACTTATCTATTTTAATTAGACTCTCTTCATCATTTATTGTTACTGCATAAGCTTTACATCCCTTTCTAACAGCTCTCTTAAGCTGTAGGGCAGAATTCTGCCTTATGGTGGTTTTTCTAGGGATTCCTTTAACACTTACTGGTTTTTCATCACCGTTTAAACATGTGAAAGTTTTATCATAACAATTTAGAATTACTCTATGTGGTTCTAACCGGTCCATACCAATCAGCAAATCATAAGAACCAAGAGGCAAAACATTAAGCTTGACAACAGTTTCAAAATTATCCATAACTACTGCACATTCTTTTACAAAACAAGTTACCTTTCTTTTAGCACCAGTGGCTAACTGAACTAACCAGGAATTCTCAAATTTTTCAACAGATAACTTACATTTTTCTACTATTTGAGGTGCAATATAACTGAGACTAGCTCCTAGATCAATCAAAATAGTTACAGGGGTCTGATTTATCATACCTTCTACTTCCACCATGGAAGTTTGATATTCAGCTTATCGATTCTCCAAGGCTACATTGATTCTGGGCATGGTCCTCGCTAGTTCCCCATTGGTCATCTCCTCCTGTATGGTATGAATGTTGCTAACAGTCTTCTTCCAATTTGGACAGACTGAAGCACAGTGTGGGCCATTACACTCCCAGCACTTGATAGGCTCTTTGCACTCAAAGTTCTTGGTAAAATTTCCATGATTATTTGCAAATTCCTTACCTTTAGAATTATTCTGGTTGTTGGGTGTATTTTTCTTATTTCTTTGGAAGTTCTTGTTATTAGGATAATTTCTAGCCTTATTGTTCTTAGAATTTCTATTAGGCACAAAATCCTTCTTCTTTTGTTCAAGCTGATTATTATTTTTCTTAGCCTTCTAGTTGGCCAAGCTTTCTTTCTTTTGATTCTGCTCAAAACATAAGTTAGCTTTTCTCATAGCTTCTTCCAAGGTCTTCGGGTTATCATATTCAATCCTATCATTAATATGATAAGGTAAACAGCTGAGGAATCGCCGTACCTTTGGTTTCTCATCTACAAGGTATGGTACGTACCTAAGTAGACTTAAGAACTTGATGTTCAGATCTTTCAATGTCATTGATCCTAACTTTAGCTCATAAAATTCCTTTGCTCTTTCCTCATAATATTGTTCAGACAGAAATTTATTTTTGAAATACCTCTTAAAGGTACTCCAGTTTACATTTTCCTCTTTTATTCCCTTAACTCTTTTCAAGTCCTACCACCAAATGTCAGCCTTTCCTAAGAGGTTATAAATAGCCATTCTAGCCTTTAATTGGTTAGAATAGTTATATATTTGGAAGTACTTCTTCATCCCAGATAACCAGGATTCAGCTTCCTCCCCCTTCTCAGTTTCTCCATTAAAGGTTGGTGGTTTTATGTTTTTGAATTCCCCGAAAATCTCCTCATAAGGTTTGTATTTCCTCTTTTTAGTGTACTGATTATCATCACTACTGTCACTAGTAGAATGGTAATTTCATTGTTCACCAAACACTTTAGAATATGAACTACTTTTAGTTTTAGTATGTTTCATATTTTTAGATTTGTGTTGATGACTTGTGTCTTCTGATTTTGTTCTTCTACCCCTACCCTAAGTTTGAAACTTTTCAGTTAGGATCTGATTCAGCTCTTCTTGAGCCCTCAGAATCATTTCATTTTCTCACATTACAGACTCCATTTCAGTTTTTTTGTCTTCTACAGTTTGTAATAATTTTGAGGAATTGGTAGTTAAATCCTCTGGTATAGGATGTCTTGGTAGATTTCCTATTTCAGTAACTGGAGATTCCTCCTTTGCATACTCTTCCAGCCATTTCATACTTGTCTGTTAAACTTCAGAAAACAATTCTTTGTTGAATAACATTTAAAAGAAAAATACGTCAGCATATTAATTCAATTTTATTGTTTCCTAAAAGCTAGTTGGGATTCATCAAGGCCTAGTGTTTGAACCTTGTGCTCTGATACCACATGTCAAAACCCCAAATTTTCATAAAAATTTAAAATTTTGAAAAACATAAAATGTTGAGACTGCAGTTTACTAACATCTAACAGTTAGCTATAAAAGAAACAGTTTCCAGATTAGTTTATACATAATCTTGATTATAGCATTCTACTTTTTGATACAAGGTTAGGTTTAACTTGTGCAATAATTCTTCTTTCAGTTTGCTGATGAGTTTTTATTTACGACAAGTAGGTGGAACTGTCTTTGGATTCCGGGACTTACTTAGCGTTTAAGCTAACGCAGAAAGCTTACTTGTTCTTACAGGTTTTACAGGTATGAATGATCGAGTAACGTCTTTAATTTCATAAAGCATCCAACAATATTTCTATTTGCAAAATAATAAGCTGTTGTATATCAAGCTACTTCTGTGAGGTAAAACAAGTAGTTTTGTTTCTTTCAATTATTCTTGTAAACGAAGTACATGTAAATGAGTTTCTTTCTTAAATGTAAGTAGCAACAGTAAATACTTTCCTTGGTTCACAACTTGTGATCTTTGTTGCAAGTTACTTCTACTTTAGACTGCATAACCTGTAATGCTATAATAATTGTCTAACAGTATTATACATTATCAACTTATAGTATTAGTATAACCAACTGCTTGGTATTTATCTTCTGAAATGAAGATTACTATTTGTAAATTTCTAAACATTACAGTGAACATGTAGTTCTAAGGACTTAGATTCTAGTGGGATTATTCCCATACAGTTTCTTATTTTTCTATAATACTTCTCTTGCATTAAGTTATTACCTCAAGCAGTTTACTGAAGTGGATGTTTTCAAGAAAGATCGACCTCCCACACCGTGCTAAGCATCTGAAAATCCTAAATCCATTTTACTAATCAAAGGCATAGTGAAAAATATTAGTACACACTATGTTTGAGAAATATAACCAAAAGCTATTAAATCTCGTTGACCTGAGCTATGTAAAAGGATTTATAGAAGTGTTTTCTTATTACGCTTAGCCAACTCATAATTTTCCCACCAATTGTTTTATTGTTTTCTATGAAACTCTCAAACATGCATAACCTATCTTGTTTATTAGACATACAAGTTTAGAATCAAATCAAAGTTATAAACCAGTAACATTAATAGAGTTCATGATTCTACTACCACTATGTTGTGCAAATTTATAATGTCACAAAATAACTGTTGATAGCAACAAGATTAGCCAAGCATAGACTATAAGGATTACTATATAATGAATATTATAGTTATCTAGGTGGTTAAAAATCCTTTTACTTGGTATCTCCCAAAGTATCATATGATTTCTACATAAACAAAGTTACGATAAGCACAAGGCTTGTCAATATTCATAAATGTAATATCGATGCTATGATGAAATGGATATATGGTTAACGATAATCTAAAGATTTCATGCATGAATTACTTTGAGCAAACTAAATTTAATAATGTTGCATCGATTGCTAGGTCAATGTATAGCTTAATATGGATAAACATGGTAATTATAAATTTCACGTTATAACTTTGATATTGTAAAAGAATGAGGCATTAGAACCACTCCATCGATTGGTTTAAGGGTAAGGTTTTGTATTATAAAACATAGGTATACAATCATCACAGTTCCGAACTACATGATGACCATATCTTAAACTTGTCAACGATCTGATAGTTCATGGTTCTATGCCCAAGCTACAGCATGATGATACATATATAAGATCGTGGAACTTTATAAACGTTTGAATGAATATAAAACTTGCATTAATGTTCACAAATTATAATATAAATAATTGTAAATCATTGCATGCAGGTGACTATTGCGATGACCCACTGCATGGTTAAAATTTAAGTGACCACGTGGTTTCTTCTCGGCCAAGTGTTGGAAGTATAAAATTCGTTGTAACCCTATTCTTTGTTATTCACCTCCGTGGTTCTCGGGCCTTTGGGCCGCTCTGCAATTGTTTCCATGGTCACCATGTTACCCTACTGTTTAAAAGATAAGCTCCGAGTCCTGGTTTAAATTGTTTCAGTTTCCCTTCTTTGTTCTCAGACTCTTGTTGTGCACTATGATTTTTACCTTTGCATGAGTTTGTAGAGAGCCGTGACTTAAGGCTTACATCCTGGCTTGTGAGTGGCTTCTGGCTCATTCCTCTGTGGCTTGCCTACAGGGATAGTTTAAAAATTTGCTTGCTATTGTTATAGCTTTGTCCTCGTCGTAGGGTTTCGAGAGTGTTGTTCTCATGCTTTGCATTGTGGTGACAGTTCCAGCTTCATTTTCTAGTCCTTGCTTGGCCGTTGCTCAAACTTCTTCTTGCTGCTGCTAGCAGTGGCATGTGCATGCGTCTATATCGTCTCTATCACAGGGAGTATGAAGGTTTGGCTCTTTGTCTCATTGGTGGCGGTGCTACTATTTCTCGGTGGCTACATAACTTTCACTTCTAGGTACGAAATTTCTTTTAAAAAGTTTTAAGACTTAAACCTTAATTCAGTATACAGTATGAAGCACATTTTAATTATCATGGTTTCTCCAATGTTGCAGGTAACAGTTCACACCTCTCTTGGCAGCTAGAACATTCAAGTAAAGGTCGACACTCTAGCTACGGGTAAGCCCTGGTTAACCAATGGCCTTCCATGCATGTTCAATCCTTAAGAAATAGTTTTCTGTTGGAAAGTTACGCCCTGCTAGCTACCCTTCATGGGTTACAGTTCTTCGATCTACTTGTTTAGTTTTTTTGTTAAACCCTTGCTTCTAGCAGGGTACTCCGACTCAAGTCATGACTTGTAAATGTTGTTTTACTTGTTTTTGTATACTATTATGTTAATAGATCTTGCAGCCTGTCAAGCCATACTCTGTTTAGTTCTAAAGCATAGAGATTATCTCTTTTGAGCTCAAACTCAGTTAATTTTAATGCTCTTAATGTAATTTTGTAAACTAGGGTTTTTACCCTTATTCGACTGTGTAATAGAAATCTTTTACTTTTTAAATTTTTCTTGCATTAATGGTATTATTATAATTAATCTGTTATTCCATCCTATTATAATTATTTATTTACAAGCTCGGATATTTGAGCAAGGGTTTTTCCTGTAGGTGACCTATGTATAAAATAATTTCTTTATTTTATTCTTCAAGTTTTAGTTCAATAATAATTTTTAATTTAATTATTGTTACAGGTATATAATGTTATATTTCCAATGTTATCTTTCACTATCTTTAAAGGACTGTAATAATATGCAATAGTTTTATTGTTCAAAATAATAAATAATTCAGAACCTTGGATTATTGTTTAACTGATTATTATTTACAATGTTAATGCTATGAGGGTTTCGACCCTATACTTTCTTTTATAATTAACTTTTGTTTATATTATTTAAAGGTTTTAATTCTTTTATAAATAACATTATCCAATGTTATTTACCATCATATTCTAATTGTTTTACTGAATAAAAAATATAGTTAGGTTTATTATTATTTTGTATTACCATGTTCTACATTGTTGTACTAAATTTATTTATAGAAAATAACTATACTAGTATTACCCTACTTGAAATATGAACATTTGTAGATATAGTTAG
>LPNX010603558.1:252273-268183 GCA_001517045.1 Pseudotsuga menziesii
AATAAAGTAAACTATGTAAAACAACTTTATTATTTCTTCGCAGAAATAAATGAGTGCTTTATCTAAGTTAATTCTTTTGCCTCTGTTACAGGTTAATAGTATAATTTTACAGAATAAAGTACTGCGTCAAAATAATGACTTATTTATTTGAATAACTTGATAATATAATAACCAGCTATCTGTAAAACATTTGGCTATTATTTTTCTAGCAGTTTTATAACAACAATCTAGCTAACAATAAACTTACTAACAGGATATTGTTCTTCTCTGATAACAACTACATACAGAAATAAATTATTCCAATATTCTGAAATACATAATAACTCTATTCATTTCATATTTCTATCATATCCTTCATCTATTTTAAAAATATACTGCCTATACTAGAGTATGGTCTGGTCCATTCTAGACGTGGAAAAACACAGGTTAGGATTATTTTTCATCAATTACAGATTCAATATTTCAAATAACTAAAGGATTACAATATCTATCAGTTCACTACTAAACATTTAATCATTCATTAATCATTTAGTCTCAGATATAAACTTTTAACACAATAAAATAAAAGACTATAGAACCTGTTTAAGCTGGACAACAACAGCGTTGGGAGGCCATTCCTCCCTACCAACTTCTAGAGAGCGCTCAAACAACGTCTTCTCAGGACCCCCGACCTTGTTCCTAGTCTCCTTGGCTGAGAACTGGTGGAGCAAGCAACAAAATACTAGTCCAATGACTCAGTAATCACTCTACACTCAACAGTAAGATCCTTCAGTTGAAAAGCTGCACTAGATCACTTTCTGCAATTTACCCCTCAAACACCTTCCACAAAATTCCCTTCCCAATGAAATCCTCTGAAGTACATTCACCTAAATGAACACTTCCCTGGAAAATGAGCAGCCTCATCTCTCTTCAATGGGCATTTTTATTAAGATTTCCTAGGTCTTTTTGGGTCAGTTGTGATTAATTGAGCCACCTGCTCTGATCCCACTTTCTTGGGGGATCCTGACCCCAAATGTAGGGAGGTTTCCACATGCAACATTGGAAGTGTTTGAGGATGCCGCCACTTGTCTATTTGCTCTCCACCCAGTCTCCTCCACCAACTTGACCAGTAAACACTCTTTTAACAGCTCCCCCAAGCTGTCGTCTCCACTTTTATTTATTTATAATTAAAATATTCAAAATTACATTCAACATCCTTGACTCTGCTGAGCCATCAATTACAACTTAGCATAAAATTTAACATATTGTCTTGAAATAAAATCGAATATGATAATATTATTTTTACAAAATTGGGGCATGTGACAATCCAATTCACAGAATTCTGCAAATTTGGCTCAACATAATAGTAATTTATCTTCCAGTTTGTTATGGCATGCTAGATTTGGTCATATTAATTATGACAGTCTCAGAATTATGAAACAGAAAGGAGTTCAAGGGCTTCCTACTATTTCAAGATAACTTTCCCCATGTGATGCTTGTATTTTAGGCAAGCATAGTAAACAACCCTTTCATGATTCTATGTTTCGAGCTGCAAGAAAGCTTGGTATTACTCACTCAGATTTATGTGGGCCAATGCATGTTCCATCAGCAAATGGTAACAAGTATATAATGACTTTCATTGATGACTTTACAAGGATGTGTTGGGTTTATTTATTAAAAGAAAAATCTCAAGCTTTTGATACATTCAGAAATTTTCATTTATGGATTAAAAATTAATCTCAGCTCAATATTGGAACCCTTCAAACTGATAACGGTGGTGAATATACATCTCAAGATTTTGAAAAATATTTGCGGGATAATGGTATTAAATATCAAACAAATGTTCCTTATAAACCACAACAAAATGGTGTGGCAGAACGTATGAATACGACATTATTGAATATGGTAAGATCAATGATGTTTTTTAAGAATGTCAAGTTAATGTTTTGGGGAGAAGCGGTTCTTTATGCTATCTGCATTAAGAATAGATGTCCTTCTGCTGCACTACAAAACAAAACACCTTTTGAAATGTGGCATGGCCATCTTCCGGCTATCAAGCATTTTAGAATTTTTGGTTCCACATGTTATGCTTTGATTTCTGAGCAACAAAGACATAAATTGGGAGAAAGAAGTCAAAAGTGTATTTTTTTGGGATATTCTAATACTTATAAAGCTTATCGATCGTATGATGAAGATAACAGGAAGTTTATTGTTTCTAGAGATGTTGTATTTCTTGAATTTGAGAAAGATGCACTCACTATTGATAAACAACTTGCTCAACTTGTTAGATTTCATTCTAAAAAAATCTATCATGAAATGGATAATGAACTTCCAAATATTGAAGGGGGGATTCCTATTCTAAGTCAATTTTTGGAATTTTCTTCTATAGAAATAAGTTCTTCTAATGCACAAGTTGATGAAACAGAGGGTGATATAGTTGATTATATTGTTAATGGAATGGATAAATTAAGTCTCGTAGATCATGAAGAACCTGCTCTTGAAGCAGAAATAGAGCAAACACCAAATCAACAAGATCGTATATCGATACGAACTAAGATATTTCCAAAAAGGTATGATGATTTTGTCACATTAGATTGTGAATTAAACTTTCATGCTTTCGATGAACACGAATCTTTTCAAGAAGTAGTAACTAGTGATGTATGGAAAAGTGCAATGCAAAGAGACTATGATGCTCTCATAAAAAATGGAACTTGGAGGTTGGTGTACCCTCCAATTGGAACCAAACCTATTGGTTGCAAGTGGATATATAATAAAAAGTACAAAGTAGATGGCTCACTTGACAAACACAAAGCAAGACTTGTAGCAAAAGGGCATGCACAGAAAGAAGGTGTTGATTACACATAAACATTTTCTCCTACAGCTAAATGGGGCACCATTCGAACTTTGTTTTCATTAGTACCCCAAAAAGGATGGAAAATACATCATATGGATGTTAAAAACACCTTCTTGAATGAAGACTTGAAAGAAGATGTTTATATGGATCGTCCTGAAGGCCTTTCTATTAAAGGTCAAGAACAGAAGGTATGGAAATTGGTGAAAGCTTTATATGGTTTGAAGCAAGCACCCCGAGCATGGTATGAAAAGTTAATTGAACATCTTCTCAAATTGAATTATAAGCATTTAAATCTAGATGGTGCAAATTCATTTGTCAATAAAGTTGGAATATCGGTTGTATATCTAGTTATCTATGTGGACGATTTGCTTATCACATGAAATAATGATGAGTATATAGCCTCTATTAAAAGAGGGTTGAAAAAGGTTTTTGATATGACAAATTTGTTAGGATATTTAGACACTTAAGAGTTAGTTAAGATCAACTTGTGTAATATATCTGTTAGATAAAATGTGTTTCTTTAGTATGCATTTGTAAATATTCTAATCCGACGGTCACGATATGTTCTAGACATAAAGTGATCCGATGGTTCAACTTTTCTTAGATCATACCTACCATTGATCTGTGGCTTAACACCCAATTGGTCCATGATCTCTAGTTAAAGAGCATGGAGGGTCATTGGCTAGTTGATCGATTATGAGAAGCTCATGTAAATTTCTTTATTTTGCATAATAAATTGCTCCAAGTAGCTATCTAGCTGGGGCCGTGGACTATTTCCCTCTCGAGGGTTTTAACCACGTGACAAATATCAGTGTATTGATCTGTGATTTATTTGTGTGAAGTGGTTGTTATAGGTGTTTGGTCTTTTGGGAGTACCTTATGTACCTGAACATGGTATCAGAGGAGAGGTCTTAGGTTCAATTCCCTTGAGCTATGACGGAGGCGGGGTGTTGGAGTATCAGTATAACCTCCTCATAGGTATAACCACTGCACCTCTGGGAATATAAAACAAGTGGTTTAACCGCCACTCCTGGTGATATGGCCTTGTGTTGTGTTTAAAATGTTCATCAACATCTGTAGGTTTTGGTGTAATGGAAAACTTTGCATGGTATCAAAGCGTTTATGAAGAGTCGATTCCGATTTTGATCAAGATCTGGAACCAATGTTGCTGAAACTTTGAAAGGGTTTCTGTTTCTGGATTTTATGTGCATTTGTGGGCTATGGGAGCTATTCCATTGCATCCGGAGCACTGTTTCCACTGAGAAATAGTTTTTGTTTAATTGAAAACTATTTTTGTTTAATCCAGAAACACTAATTTCGGCAAATCTGAAGGTATAATGTTACAGTGACAGATTTGTTTTATTTTTTTTAAATCTCATATTTTATCAGTTTTATTAGTAGATATTTATTGTTTTAGTCTTGGACTGTTGTATTCCCTGGCTACATATGCTCTTTTCCATGCACCTTACGCGATCGCGGCGAATCAGAAACAGAAAGAGAAAGTTTTTTTCTTGTCTTCTCAGCTACGTATGCTCTTTGTCATGCACCTTGTGCGATCACGGTGAATCAGAAACAACGAGAAAACTTGAAAACATAGACTTTTCGGGTAAGCTAACCAGGATCTAACCCCATAGTGTGGAATTTTTTTTTTTGTTTTTCGTTTTTTTTTTTGTGATTTGCAGAAAAAAAAAGGCAAGCATAGAGAAAGAAAGAGAAGAATAAAAAAAACACCCTTCTTCTTTCCATTATTTTACGTACCTTTTAAACTTAACTCACTTGATTTAAAGTTGTTTTATTCCTTAATAGGTCTTGATTTCAAGTTTTATTAAGTTACTTTTTAGTGCATGCAATTTCTATTTTCAAGTCACTTTATTGTAAAAGTGCATCTCACTTAAATAAAATAAAATAAAAAGTGAGTCACTTGAGTCTTTAATTTATTGTGGCACTATTTAAAAGTAACATTATTGTAAAAATTAACATAACTTATTTTACAAAAGTGATTCACTTAAAATCAACTTTCTTGTAAGTGATTGTCAAAATTTCATCTTGGGAAGAAGGGGGTTCTTTTTTTAGTTGGTCAAGTTAATATCTGCCACGTCACTATTGGGGACATCTTCAACATTTTCTTTGATCAAGCATAACTTCATCATCTAGAATCAATTTTCAGTGCCGTTTTTTTTTAAACAGCCTAATTTTTTGAGCTCTTTGCATCCAGACAATTAGTTTATATTATTTCAGCCATTATTTTATATTATGGCCACCCCTTGTGATATTATACTTACCGGTTCTAACTATTTCTCATGGAACTCTCATATGGAGGATGTTCTAAGAAGTAGGGGACTTTTTAGAATTACCTAGAGGAAATAAACAAAATCCACTAATGATGATAAGAAAATAAAATGGGAAAACAGATGTGATGAATCTCATGGATTTATTGGGATGTCAATCTCTATTGATTTGTGATTCTGCATATCTGGAATTGATGAACCTGATAAAGCTTGGGAAAAGTTGGAATCTTTGTTTGGTAAACATAATGAAATTTGAGGTCATCAACTTGAGAATGAGTTTATTTTTTTGAATCCAAGTGTTTTTTCATGTATTAAAGACTATTTATCTAAGTATAAAACTCTTAGACTCTTATGTGAAGAATGCAAGATTAAGAAAGAAGACAAACAATGTATTTATCATATTCTTTCCAAACTTGGACCTGCATATTCTGTTTTTACATCTACATTTTACTTCATGAAAGAATCATTAACTGCAGCTAGCTATCAAGAGCCTAGTATTGAATCCTTTTGTGATTCCTTAATTAGAGAGCAAGATAAGCTCATTCATCTTGGAATAATTAACAATGCAGATACATCTGGGAAAGCCTTATTGTCCCAATAGAAAGAAAATTCCAAGCCTCCCAAGAAACATAATTTTCGCAATAATAAGCCAAACAAGGGTTCCAAACCCTCTCAGTCAGCTCCTTTAAAAAAGGACAAAGGATCCAAGCAAAAAGGAAAGAAGACTGAGCATCATTGCAATTTTTGTGGGAAATATAATCATGATGAATCTAAGTGTTTCAAGAAGATGGTAGCCTTAGAAGCAGCAATGAAGAAACATCACACCAGCCTAGATTCATCTTCAGAATCTACCTCTCATGGACATGTACTTTGTGCTTCTGGTTACTCTTATACTACATCTTCTTCTTCTACTTCAAATGAATGGCTCATTAATTCTGGAGCATCTTATCATATGGATAAGGATCAAGCCATCTTTTTTACTATGTATGAATGTAACACCAAACAAATCTTTGTTGGTGATGACAGATCTCTAAGTGTTCTAGGATGTGGAAAAGTTCCAGTGGAAAATGGTCATTTTAGTGATGTACTATGTGTTCCAAAAATTTCCTGCAATTTGTTATCAGTCTCTCAAATTACTCATTCGAGTGAAGGTAAAACTATGACGTTTACACCTCACCAAGTTGTAATCAAGGATTTTAAAAATCCTAAAAATGTTCTTGCTACTGGAACTGTTGATGATATTACTAGGTTATACAAATTTAACAACTTTGAGTCATCACCTTTTCCTTCAATTTTTGTCGCTCATAGTCATAACTTGAGCAAAATTTGGCATGAGTGATTTGGTCACTTAGATTATCACTCATTGCAACAACTATGTAAAGACAATATGGTGACTGGTCTTCCGATGGTATCTTGCAAATATGGTGTTTGTTTCGTTTATGTACTCGAAAAACATCATCAGGACAGTTTTAACAAACATGCCTCTTGGCACGCCTCGGTTCCATTGGAGCTTGTGCATAGTGACTTGTTTGGTCCTCTTCCATCTACTTCCTTTTCTAGTTTCAAATATTTCTTAACTTTCATTGATGACTACTCTAGACGCACTTGGTTTTACTTCCTAAAACTTAAGAGCGAAGTATTTAACATGTTCTTAGCATGTAAGGCCCTTGTTGAAAAATAATCTAATCATCAAATTATTAAGTTAAGATCTGACAATGGAGGAGAATATCTTAACAAAAATTTCACTACTTTCTGCACTGAACAAGAAATCCAACAACAACACACTATTCCATATACACCACAACAAAATGGTGTAGCTGAACGGAAGAACCGCACTTTAAAAGAAATGGCTAATTGTATGATCCAATCTAAGGGACTAAGTTTTCAATATCAGGCTGAGGCCATAAATTGTGCAAATTACATAGTTAATCACACACCCACTAAATTTTTACAAGGTATAACACCGGAAGAAGCATGGAGTAAAATTAAACCAGATGTAAGTCACTTCTGTGTGTTTGGTTGTGAAGCATGAGCTCACATTCCAGATGAAAAATGGAAAGCATTGCAACCTAAAAGTAAAAAGTGCATATTTGTTGGATATTTTGAAGATGTAAAAGGTTATAGACTTCTTCAACCGCATTCTCATGATATAATCTTTCAAAGAGATGTTAAATTTGATGAAAATCTCTTGGCCTGCGAGCCTAACTTGGTGGGTGTGCCATCTTTGGTCGGCGAGCCTGATTCAACAATTGTGCCTTCTTATTCTTCCAACTTCCTTGACTGGTTTCCAACTCCAGTTTTTGATGATGATAGTGAGGATCAAAATCCACCTCCATCTGCTCATGTTCCTCCAGTTGCACCAGCACCAATGCTTCCTTGATGGGTCCGTTCAACATGTGAAGTAGTTGGTGACCTTGTCAATGATCCTAGAGATCAACGTCGAACACGTTCTTAGTTTCAGCGAGCCTCTTCTCTTTTGGCTCAAGTTTCTGAGAATCATGATCTAGAAACTTTTGCAGAAGTGTCAGGAAATCCAGATTGGGATGCAGCTATGGATGAAGAATATCGTTCCTTAATGGCGTACGGTACTTGGGATCTTGTTCCTCTTCCAAAAGGAAGAAAACTTGTCATATGTAAATGGGTCTATAGAACTAAGTATGCATTAGATGGAAGTGTTGAAAGACTTAAGGCAAGGTTAGTTGCCAAAGTTTTTTCCCAAGTTGAAGGGATTGACTACAATGAAACCTTTGCTCCTGTCGCTAAAATGAACTCCATCCGCCTTGTTCTTTCCCTTGCAGCCTTACATAACTAGGAATTCCATCAAATGGATGTCAAGTATACCCTTTTACATGGTGATTTAAATGAGGAAATTTACATGGAACAACCTCCTGGATATATTCAAGATAACTCTAGCTTTGTCTGTCTCCTTAAGAAATCCTTATATGGCCTTAAGCAAGCTCCTAGAGCTTGGTATGCCAAAATGGATAGCTTTCTCCCTGACACTGGTTTTTCTAGATGCCATTATGACCTCAATGTCTATACCAACAAAGTAGGAAACCATCTCATCATACTTCTTCTTTATGTTGATGATCTTATCCTTACTGGTAGTGACCCTAAAATTTTAACCCATGTGAAATCCAGTCTTAAGCAAAATTTTGAAATGTTAGACTTAGGACATTTGCATTATTTTCTTGGTCTCCAAGTCTTGCAAACCAAAGAAGGAATCTTTCTTTCCCAGTCTAGGTATGTGTGTGACCTTATCCGTTGCTTTCACATGGAAGATTGTAAACCAGCCCCTTCTCCCTTCCATTCTGAAGCCAAACTTTTTGCCACTTGTACTTCCCCTAAAGTAGATGCCACCTTGTATCGTCAGCTTGTTGGTAGTCTCTTATAATTTACTCATTCCCATCCTAACCTTTCCTTTTCCTTTGGTTGTGTTTCCTGTTATATGCAAACACCTCATGAAATTCACTGGAAAGCAACAAAAAGAATACTTCGATATATTCGAGGTACAATTCAGTTTGGGATTAATTACAATACAGGGGGAGACCTTTGTTGGTTGGTTTCACTAATTCATATTGGGTCGACGATCCTGATGATTGAAAGTCTAATACAGGTTATGTTTTTAGTCTAGGATATGGACCTGTCACTTGGGATTGTAAGAAACAACAAGCTCTTGCTCTTTCTTCAGCAGAAGCAAAATATCGAGCCACAGTTAATGCCAGTCAGGAAGCTTTATGGCTTCGACAAATCCTATCAGAGTTTGGATCCGAGCAGCAGTAGCCTACTCCACTTTGGTGTGACAATAAAAGTGCCATAAATCTTGCCAAAGATCCAGTTCTGCATCAACGCAGTAAACACATTGAGCTACACATGCACTTCATCAGAAATCTTTTTCATGATTGTTTTCTTGAAATGATCTATTTCCCTATAGATGATCAAGTTGCAGACATCTTCACCAAGTCTCTTACAGAAGCAAAGTTTTCTAAACTTCGATCTATGTTAGGAGTTCAGGAATGTGTCCTTAAGGGGGGATAGGCTCTAATGCCTCCTTCCTTCTCCTAATAGTGTCACTTTTGTAAATCCTTCAATCCTATCCCAAGTTGTTCTTAAGTGGGGATGTTAGTATATTTAGACACTTAGGATTTAGTTAAGATCAAGTTTCAACTTGTGTAATATATCCGTTAGGTAAAGTGTGTTTCTTTAGTATGCATTAGTATGCATTTGTAAATATTCTAATCCGACGGCAGACATAAAGTGATCCAATGGTTCAACTTCTCTTAGATCATATCTACCATTGATCCATGGATTAACACCTGATTGGTCCATGATCTCTATTTAAAGAGCATGGAGGGTCCTTGGCTAGTTGATTGATTATGAGAAGCTCATGTAACTTTCTTTCTTTTGCATTATAAATTTCTCCAAGTAGCTATTTGGCTGGGGCCATGGACTGTTTCCCTCTTGAGGGTTTTAACCATGTGACAAACATCGGTGTATTGATATGTGATCTATTTGTGTGAAGTGGTTTCTCTAGGTGTTTGGTATTTTGGGAGTACCTTGTGTGCTTGAAAAAGATTTGGTATTATTACATTATTATTTAGGAATTGAAGTAGATAAAAAACCAAATCACATTTTCATTTCTCAGAAAAAATATGTTGGAGATCTATTAAGCAAATTTGGTATGCAGGATTGTAATAGTGTTTCTACACCAATGGAGCAGAATCTAAAGCTTAATGCAAATGAAGGTAGTGCATTTGAAGATCCAACAAAGTACATACGGCTTGTTGGAAGTTTAATTTATCTTACTCCTACTCGTCCTGACATAAATTTTGTTGTAGGAATACTTTACAGGTTTATGCATCACCCCTATGAAGGTCATTGGATTGCAACAAAGTGAGTGCTCAAATATTTAAAAGTCACTCAATCTTATGGCATCAAATATTCTAAAGTTTCAGACTTCCATCTCACTGGTTATTCAGATTCCGATTTTTATGGAGATAAAGAGCATGGGGTCTCTACTTCGTGTTATTTGATGAACCTTGGATCATAAGCTATCACATGGAGATCACGCAAGCAATCTGTTCCTGCCAATTCTACAACTAAATCCGAATATGTTGCAGTAGCTCAAGCCACAAAAGAAATCATTAGGCTTCATAAAATACTTGAAGACTTGCAGAGGAAACAAATGACTTCAACGCCTCTCTTTGTTGACAACTCTTCTGCAATTCCATTGGCCAAGAATCCAAAATTCCATGATCGAACCAAACATATCAACACCAAATATCACTTTATTCGACGTCTTGTTGAGGCCAAAACCATTCATTTGACACATTGTTCTACTTCAGAGAAAATTGCAGATATCTTTACTAAAGCATTGGGCCGTGAAAATTTTGAAAATTTTAGAATTCAGCTTGGCATGTCAGATGTCCCTTCGAACTAAGGGGGCAATGTTGAATGATCCTTCAGGATTACATTGTAAATAATATTTCATTTATTAGTGAGTAAATTCTAGGTAATAATCTCATTATCTAACTATAGATAACGGTTTTGATTTCCTTTATATGTAACTCTCATCTACATAATAAAATAATTCATTGTTGAGGTTCTTCATGGCCTGTGTCATAGAATACATTGACACAACTTTGTTTTGTACTGTTAGGATTGGCATTGTTACCCTTTAAAAAGGGAAGTTGATACTAATCATTTCATCTTCTTTAGAATAGAATACGAATACTTTGAGTTTAAGCAAGGTTTTTACATATCTCATTAACATAAAAATATGTTAGAAAATCTATGAAGAAAGACGTTGATTATATAGCAAAACCAATAACATTTATTTTGAGAGGCCATCAAGTTGAAAATTGAATATGTCTTGTGATTTGAGAGACTTTCCTTTTTAACCCACTTTTCATTTTAATGGTTTTTTTGTAGTTAAGCATAAAACATTTATGTAACCATGTTCAAGACAAATTTTATAGTAAAAAGCAATGTGTCTACAATCCAATGTTTGTGTCCAATATGATTTCTTCTAGCAATAAAAACCTATGAAGAATCCATGATCAATTTTGAAAAAAAAAGACTTATGCATAAATTGTGTGGCATCTTATTTGTTTCTAGACCTAGTGTAGTAAAATTACCTAGGCTATTAAAAGTTAGGATAATAAACTTGCCTATGTTGTTACCAATCTAAGTGTAATACCCCATTACCCATAATGGGTGTTAATTATCTAATATAACTCATAGTTTACTCTGTTAATCAAGCCAAAATTTCTGAATGTGATTTTTTCATGTGAAATGTCCACTTCCTAGCATATTTTATCAGCTTCACCATTTTGATTTTATAGTATATATTGCATCATAATTTCATTTAATCTAACAAATTATTTTTTGATACTTGAAATGATAGTTCATAGATAATGCTCCAATTCAATTAAACAACTAAATCAAGTAAATATAATAAATTTACCTTTAGAGATCGGTTTCTTTAGTAGTCTAGTTTAGTCTTTAGTTGCAATCCCCTAATCCAGTGTTGAGCAATGCGTGTTACCCAAATTGGGATTGATCCTCCCAACCAACTAACAACACAACTACTAGTTCCAAGAAACCCGAGGTTTCATATCCTTTTATGCCTCCAACACTAATAACAACATCAACAATCTAGTGTCCATCCTCAACCTCAAGATTATAGTTCCATGTTAGTAACACATAATCATCCTCCTAGTTTTCCTTCCAAATGCCAACACTTTATCATCTCCAAAATCCCTTGTAACAAGTTTTTCCACTTCCTTCCTTGCCCTCTCAAGAGGGCCCCTAGGAAGGTCAAATATCATAAAATAATAATTCACCTACAAAACATAAATGATCTGACAACCCACTCAGCAAAGCAATTTTTCACATAAATTCAATTCACATTTATAAGTCAAAATACAATAAAATATTAAGTTGTCATAAATCCTATAGAGCAATAAATTCCAAACACATCAAATTATATTTGGTAAGAATTATAAATGAAGTAAAACCTAAAATGAAATGCAAATGAAATATAATTTATACAAATGAAAGATAAATTAGCTTCAATGAAATGTAATGACAGGTAAATGCATCTAAATGAAATGCAAACTAACCCAATGAAAGGCGTGTATATTTTAACCCTTATTGTACCCATCATGCATCAACCATTAATAATTATAATAATTTAATAACTAATATACGATACAAGTGTACCTATGCAAGGTATTTGTGTGTGGTCAATGTACACATAGCTTGTGCGAGTACTAAAGATAACCATCATGGCCTCTAATGCATAGTTTCTCAATGATCAATGACCAATTTAGGCAATCTAGTTTTCTGTAAAAACATAGAGTGGCCTACATATCATAGCAACGTATCAAACTAACTATTAATTCATAAATTAATTCTCCATAGCTTACCCATTTCACTTTTGATGTCATTGACATCAAGGTCACTCAGTATCACAAGTATTTAACCATTACTTACCCTCTTTAACTTATGGGTCAATCTAATCATACCATAAGATCATGCATAATATTTTCTTGTTTCCAATAATTACCAAGTTATCAATGGCCAAACAATGTAAACAAGCTAATATATTCATCATGTGCATGTCACTCATTTATTCATTTAATCATAACGTAAACTAGTAGCCTTACCATTTAGTTCTATTTAGATTTGCATGTTAAAAGTAAGTCACACAACTATGATCGTTAATACTATAAATGATAAAATTAAAACATAAATTCCTTAAATATTTAGGTTCATAAATCCGCAAATATAACTTTCTTATCTAAGCTAAACAAACATATAACAAGCGAAGAAATACAAATAGGTCATAATATTGTTTAGTCGTCAAGTCAAAATATGAGGTATTACATGAAGCAAGAAATTTGGATTCGAAAAGTAACCTTGGTAATCTTACCCTTAACAAGACCTTATTAATGACTTCAAAATTAGATACCCAACACAGATGCCTCTTGCTTTATCTATAAGCCAATGCCAAATACTAAAGATTTGTTCTTAGTCCATCTTAAATTCAAAGACTAGAATAAAAAAACTTTTGCATGCAAACAAATCACTATTGCATAATTAAAAAAATAAACAAACAAAACAAAACTTTTAAAAAAAATCAAACATATTTTTTACTTAATTGTTAATTATAAAGCATTAAATCTATTTCAAGTTTTCTCAAATAATCATCTTTCATTTAATCCATAACAAATATTGAATAGATTTTTTAATATCAAATACATTACATAAAATTAATCTCATTACAAATATTTATTAACATCAAAGTCAACTGTGCAAGATTAACCCTGACTACACATTATACCTATTCAAAGGTACCATTAGGATTAATGAGAATTCCATTCTCTTGACTTCATAATCTTATTAAGCATTTAATTTCAATCATATAAAGAGTATAAACAAATATTGCATATTTATTAATATCAAAGTCAACTACACACTATTAATATCATTATAAATTATAATTAAGCCGTGAATAAAATTAATGCGCATTTCTCAATCTTACTAAGAATATAGTTTCAATCATATAAATAGTATAAACAAATATCACATATTTATTAATTTCAAAGTCAACTACACATGATTAATCTCATTATAAATTATAATTAAAGTGTGAATAAGATTAATCATTGCATTTCTCTTGTATAAGGTGTTAAGAGTACATTCAAGAGAAAGGGGTGATGCATGCCATTCTCATGGATAGGTAGTTATGACTCATTATAATGTTTGTGCATGAGAAGGAGGGAGGAGGGATGGAAATCATTATCATTATTCTCTTTCATATGGAGTTTAATTCTCTGCTTTACCTGAATATTAACCGACATCTTAAGCAAATGATGTTTCATGGGTACGATATTGAAAAATCCAAGCAAATAATTCAAAATATGGAGCTATAGTTTAGTAGAATTCACGACATACATGAGAGGTTAATTTCTTTTGTGTTTCTTATGTGTTTTTACTATGTTTATTTTATGTTTTTTTAGAATGTATACATGGAAGTGCCTAGGATAGGTTTAGATATCTATGTTATTTATGTGTCTCTTTTGTGTCAAATAGGGGCCCAGACATCATTGGGTGGGCATGGGTATCTTTAGACAGAGCTTGGATGGGCCTAGATGTTCCGCAGATTAGAAAGTCCCATTTCAATTTGAACTCTATGGTCCATGTTAGTGCTAAAATATTTCCAATGATTGCAAAGAGGACATGTCTTTCACATATTGAACTTGGGATAGTTTGATGTTGAGAAATAGGTCACACAAATTCAAATATCCAGAGATTTAAAAGCTAAAAAATGTTAACACAAAGAGTGTCATTTCATATGTTATTGGAATTCAACTCAAATGCCAAACCAAACATAAACATAAGGACAAGCAAAAAAATAAAATAAATATGTGGGAAAGGAAACCCCACACTCATATTAAAAACTCAAACACTGTTAAAAGTTCAGAATGATGTATTTGAAGACAACTTTCAATCTTACAAGCAATGAACAAAAAACCTTTAACTATTATTAGATCATAAACTTGAAAGTAATTAATGCACTACAATAACCATTCCTACATTCGAATAAGAAGAGAAGTGTTATCCCTAAAGTTGGACCTAGACTACGGGATCCAAGCTTAAGGAAATCTTAGTTTGAAAATGATCAAATCAAATGAAATCAAAGTCAAAATAGAAGCTGGTATCAAACCAGGGCTAGTAGAAACCTACAGTACTAAAAGGACACTAGGCTGATATCACTTGTTTATACAGTTTACAGGATTGAATCAAAACCATCACACACTTTACAATGAACAGAGCTGGTATATAACATATGGATAAATACAGGTATTCATAAGAAGATCAGAGCATAGGATAGGCTGGTAAATCAATGAGGGCTGCAAGACAAACAATAAAGACCATATAACATAAAAATACAATACAGCATTCAATAAAAAGGATTCTATGATCCTGATAACATAAAGTGAAACTGTTACTGTGTATAAATATTTAAAGATAATTGTTTCCCTTGATAAGAATTACAATAATGGATTGTGAATGACCATATATGTAAAAGAATTACCAAACAAATAATTCATGCAATACAGAAACAAATCATCATTATATTTCATTCAAAACTAGAACCTGTGAAGCTGCAAGGAGCTTTATGCTATACAAATATGTTTACAATTCATCCAGCATCATTTCCCAAAAACAGCCAACCCCCTCTCTGCGTTCTACAGCCCCTAGCTGGGACCTCTACCCATTACAATATATAGAGTTTTTATTTTATTGACTTCCCAATCCTCCTGGGTGAGCTCGATTACAAAAAATTCCATTGCTAAAAATAACAATAAGATGAGCTGGAACAGCTTAATATTCTGAGAATTTAGGAACTAATTTGATTCTAGGAAATAAGTCTGAAATAGTTGTAGATGCTCATGGATGTGTTTGAGTCTCTACCAGGATCTGGGACTCAATGTAGAAGTTTCTGGAACCAACCTGAATAAGTTCACAAAATACTCTGTATTCTGTTTTTAATGCTAAAATGATGCCAAAGATATCGATGAAATTCTTGGGAACTACTTGCTTCGACACCCTTGCCATCTGGAAACTCAAAGCTTTGACTAATTGTTAGGAAAATCGCAAATTTCATCCCCCGTAAGCTTCCCTTCCATGTGGCTTGGTTTGCACTTCACGCTTGGCTTTTATGCCTAGAAATGTTCTGCCACCTATCCATTTAAATGCTCTTTGCTGCTACGAAGAT
>LPNX010603558.1:268279-361815 GCA_001517045.1 Pseudotsuga menziesii
TGTACAACTGATTTCAGAGATTCTTTGAAAGCCATTATTTCTGATATACCTTCTTGATAACCTTAAATAAAAATTTTAAGAGCATCTTTATAAGCTGTCGCTCTAGTCATATAGATTCGTTGTAGTACAGGGCGTAAGGTTTCCATGCCGCCTCTTGCTGCCACAGCTACATCCTCCAGTGTTGAGGGTTCCCTGTCATGCCCTCCATTTTCTGTCTTTGAACCATTTCCTATTTTGGGTGGTGGGGTTCTGCCTTCCAGCACATCAATGTCATCACTGATGTCACGTTTCCATCTTTCTACATACAGTCTGGAAGCTTTCTTTAATACCTCTAACCATTGGGTCCATGTTAACTTCATCCGCGGTTTCAAATGAGGGGGGTCTGGCAGAGAGGATGGAAATGCAATTTCTTTCAGATCATAACGCACATAATTCGAAATTTTCCTCCGTACTTGCTTCCATCTGACCATCCTGCAAACATGTGATGGGAGGCTATTGTTAAAATGAGCTTTGAGCACAAAATTGGCAATGAGCTTCAGCACACTGGTGTTTTCCTTTTAACATATTGCTTTGGACTCGTCCCACTCTTTATTGTCGGTGTTGGATTTAAGCACATGGAGCACACATATCTTTAACAAACAACTTTGTATGAATTCGGTAGCCTCCGGAGAAAACATTTGACATCTTGGCACCTCGGAATGCACTAGCACTTTTGTGATGGGATTTTTTTCAATTGCAAAATATCCTCGAATCACTTTACCCACTGTAATCATCCATTTGGACATTTTCAGAGATAACAAGAAGCATGGAGAAGATAGACACAATCTGACCACAAAATTGATGATCGTTGAGCATAAAAAAACCATTGTTTCATTAGATATTGAAAAATGTACACAGTAAAGTTGTTCCCCATAGACCTTACTACGAGGCC
This sequence comes from Pseudotsuga menziesii, assembly GCA_001517045.1. Taxonomy (NCBI): domain Eukaryota; kingdom Viridiplantae; phylum Streptophyta; class Pinopsida; order Pinales; family Pinaceae; genus Pseudotsuga; species Pseudotsuga menziesii. The sequence continues at coordinate 269,211 of LPNX010603558.1, forward strand.
CCTCTCCTCCATGTAAGAGGAAGATATCACTTTTATACTGATATCATTACATAACGGATTTAAATTTTAGATCCAAAAAGAATGGATCAAAGCCTATCTAGAAGATTACAATCATACCTTATCGATACCAAGTGATTTTACAATTGAAAATGTAAAATCACCATTGGATCTTATATCCTTAAATATCGAAGAGCTTGTCTAATCTGATTATGACTCTTTATTGAAATGCCAACAAAATATTGTCATTAATGTACATCAAAACTTATGACTTCTAGACACTTCTAGAGTTATTATACCTTGAATATTTACAAAAATTCAAAAAATTCCAATTTAAATCAAGACTGCAACCTATAGATGATTCTATAGCGTGTGACAATTCTGTAGCTCCTAATAATTTTCTAGCGCCTTAACAATTTGACAGATTTTATAATTAGATGGAACTGCAAAATGTTCTGAAAATTAAATCTTTTCCATATTCTAATAATTCTTTAAAACTTCCTCTACATGGAGATCTAATCCCTCATCTTTAATCCTTTAGTTGCTACTATCATGTGTCGATCCTTTCTCAATGTATTAAAATATTCATTTGATGTTATATTTGGTGTTTAATTGATCAACTAGTAGTTAAAATATGGAAGTGATCTTGGAATTTATGAGTTGCTACAAATTTTGGCAAATTTGATTTTGGTGCTAACACTGGCTCTCACTGGGGATCAATGTGATCCTTGTGAGTCATCAAAGAACCGCAGACCAATTCCTTCATCGATTTCAGTCCTTGAAACCTGTAGCATGCTCATCATGCTCTGAAACCATACACTCTAAAAAACCATCTATAAACCAAGATTGTTTCTGCAAGCAAAAAACCAAATTGTAAACTAAAATTTTTTGTACCAGTGTCTCCATTGGGCCATGGAGTCTTATTCCAACACTGATAATAAACTATAACCAATTTCTTGTACACCAATCTTATTTATGTACACTCCTATTCTGCTAACCAATTAGGTTACTCAATCAAATGATGCGGAAACACAAATATACTCATTCAAATATTTCATTAACTCACTGAAATTTTCTTCCAACTTTTAGAACACATATGACCGAAGAAACTGAAAAGGTATAAAAGGCAAAGACCTAGTAGCCCATACTTATAGCTATAGAACTCTATCTTTGTGTAGTCAAATATGTAGAAGTCATTAGTCCATTTCGACAATCTGATAGCAGGTAAATACCTCATCTTTTTGTCTTGTAATAAGGTGTCTTTGTGCAATCTCTACTCCATGGATGATATTATATTTTTCTTCAAATGATGAAAGTGAGGAAGAAGAAAACCAGAAATTACCCCCCTTATTTTTAGTTGTACTAACCACATTTTGTTTATTGTCTCCTTCAGATTCTGATTCAAGAATATCAAATGTGTCTCCTTCAGATTCTAATTCATGAATATCAAATGTGTCTCCTTCAGATTCTAATTCATGAATATCAAATGTGGGATCGTTGATTTCTTGAATCTATTATTCAACAGTTGGTGGAGAAGAAAAATCTGTGGACTACTCTTGTAACTCATCATCATCTCCCTCAATTCCTTCTAATGACTCAAATCCATACCTATCATACATAGGCTTGTTGCTGTAAAATTCTATATATGTTGATTGAGAAAGTTGCTCCTCTAAATCATACTCATACTCATAAAAAACAAGCAGATCTTCATAACAGTTTTGAGAAGCAAATTCATGATGGCCATGACTATTAGAAACATATGATATGATGTCCAAACTAGCTACAGTCTGGCTACTATGATTTTCAACATTGGTACAATGCTGAAAATATTCATGTTGAATAACAAAACTAGAAAAGGGTTCAACAGATAATGAGTCCTCCTCCACTTCATTAACATTTAATTCCTTTTTCATCAACTACAAAATTCCAAATATGCAATGCAAACTCTTCACAGTCACGGCTCAAAAGGACACTCAACTGGATAATTGTTTTTCAATGAACATGAAAAACTATATGAAATTCCTGCAATGAATAAATACTAGAAAGAGATAGAGATCTATACCACTCATGAGCATCTCCCTCCTGTGAGTACATGAAAATTCTCATGAATACATCCTCATTAGAGATATCTAATTGGTGCATAAGTTCATGAAACTCTTATAGGTGCCATGCAAGATTCTTATATGGACCTTCTTTGAACTTGGGAAGACGACCTTTCCATTCATCTACAAGAGGTACTAGATATGGATAACCAAGAACAACTAACAAATCAAATGGAGCAAACCTTTGAGCTAAACAAATATCCATTTCTTTTAACATTCTATATCAGTGGAGTCTCCAACGGGTTCTTCAATCATGGATCCGCCAAGTGAATGATTTGCAGTAAAATTTTGTATATGATCTTTGTTCACTAACAAATATCATATCTGAACATGTTCATACCTCGAGGAAGATTGCTTCAATTTCATGGCCGAGAGTGATGCCAAAAGATGTTAGCGCTAAAAGATGTCCAATGACTACAAAGAGGACATGTCTAACACATCTTGAACTTGGGATAGTTTGATGTAGGTTGATAAAGTAGGTTGAGAAATAGGTCACAAGGATTAAAATATCATGAGATTTAAAAGATACAAATGTCTAACACAAAGAGTGGCATTCCATAGGACATTGACATTCAACTCAAAGGCCAAATTAATTAACGTAAACATAAGGACAAGCAGAAAAATAAAATAAATATGTGGGAAAAGAATCCACACACTCATAAGAGGATATTCTAAACTCAAACATTGTTAAACGTTCATAATCATGTATTTGAAGATAACTTTCAAGCTTATAGGAAATTAACATAAAAAATTTAAATGTTATTAGATACGAAACTTGAAAGTAATTAATGCACTAAAATAACCATTCATGCATTCAAATAAGAAGAGAAGCATGGAGAACATAGACACAATCTAACCGACAAATTGATAATCACTGATCATTAAAAACTCACTATTGTATTAGATGATGAAAAATGTACACAATAAAGTTTCTCCCCATAGGCCTTACTACTGACCCCCCTCCGCCATCTAAGAGGAAGATCCCACTTTTATACTAATATCATTACATAGCAAACTTCAATTTTTGATACAAAAAGAATGGATCGAATTCTATCTAGAAGGTTACAATCATACTTTATCGATACCTATCTAGAAGATTACAATCATACTTTATCGATACCAAGTGATTTTACAATTGAAAATGTAAAGCACTATTGGATCTTTGTTCCTTAAATATAGGAGGGCTTGCCTAGTATGATTATGACTCTTCATTGAAATGCCAACAAAATATTGACATTTATCTACATCATAACGTATGACTTCCAGACACTTCTAGAGTTATTATACCTTGAATATTTTCAAAATTCAAAAAATCCCAGTTTAAATCAAGAAAGCAACCTACAGGCAGTTTTGTAGTGCCTGACAATTCTCTAGCACCATAAAAATTTGACAAATTTGTGTATTAAAGGGCACTACATAATGTTTTGAAAATTAAAGCTTTTCCACATTCTAATAATTCATTAAAACTTCCTCTACAGTGAGATCTAATCCCTCATCTTTAATCCTTTAGTTGCTACTATCATATGTCAATCCTTTTCCAATATCTTAAAATATTCATTTTCTATTATATTTGGTGTTGAATTGATCAACTAAAAGTTAAAATCTAGAAGTGATCTTGGAATCTGGTGATGTGCTACAAATTTTATCAAAGTTGATTTTGGTGCTAACAATCCACATCTATAGGAATTTGGTGGACTATTTCTTCCTGCTTAAGCTCCCCAAGATCTAATTCCAATGACATTATAACATTGGATGCAACAAACAAGGATTCCCTATTCAAATTTATAAACAATTTGTGTAGCAAGTTTCCCTTATCTTCTAAGGCCTAGTGTTAACAACCTAATTTTGCTCACTTATTTTTTCTTGAGCATCGTCACCATTATACAACTTTTAGTAGCATGGGCCCATGTCCTTCACCTCCATCATCATATGGCCTCATTGTTTTAACCAAAAGTTGAGCTAAAACCAACATTTGACCATAAAAGTTCATTACATGGAATTTCCCTAAAAATGCATGCATGATCATTCCACTAAAAACCTTGAAAACTGCAAAGTGCCCCCCCCCAAAAAAAAAAAAAAAAATCGGTTTCTCATAAATACTACTAGCCTTCCAAAATAGTGTAGTGGCTGAAAATGGACATCACCAAACTGTTCTAACCAAAAACATCCTTTGATTTGGTCTCCAATACCTATAAACATGACACTAATTCATCCATCACAAGTAAGGTTATGTTGTTGTACTAGAGAGAGATAGAGAGAGAGAGAGAGAGAGACCATTTCATGTTCTTTTGTTTCCACCTTCGGTGTCCATATTACATCTTCCAGCTAGGAGTGGAACACTAGAGGAGGAGAAGAAATCCCTTGGGGTTGGTTGTGGAAGATCTCATCTACTAAATCCAATACCAAAGAGTGTATTATTATGTCCATTATTTTATCAATACAACATTATTTATCCTAAGCTTTGATTCTTTTTAGATAGATTTGTTCATTTTTCATTGCATATAGTAGTCTAAGGGCATTGTTGGTTCTTTTAGTTTTCATACATACAATTTGATCTAATACTCTAGTTGCACAACCCTTGAGTACGTATCTTTTGGTATGAGTTGGTGCAAAACAATAATGCCACCTAGAATTACCTCTTTTGGTGAAGCAAGGTTTCCATTATGACAACGTGCACCATGAAAACTTTTAGGGGTTAAATTTCCAGCATGGGTTAATTTTCCATGTTTTTATTCCAAAAACAGGTTCATCATTTTCCATTTTTTCTAAATTTATTTGCCAAACTTTTATAGGATAAATGTATTTTCCTCCAAAAATCACCAATTTTTTTTAGAACTATATAAAATCCTTGGAAATTTGATATATATACAAAAATATAGTTAGATATTTTAGTGTTGAAATTTTAAGAATTAGTAAGGTTCACCAAGGTTTCTACACTTTAAGATAAGTATGGATCTTTAATTTTTTTCCTGACATGCTCATTGTTATGATTTTTTTCTTGGCCATGCAATTTGCTAGTTACTGTGAAGATTAAATTCTTGTCGTCGAAGATGAGATCCTGATCATGTCTCTACGGAATCCTTGAATATTGTTAGTAAAAATACACTCTAATAACTGAACATTAAATTATCAACCGGGGATTCGTAGACTTAGAGGTGCAAGCACTGTATGTGCAGGGTCAAAGCTTAAACTAACCTGGCCTATCCTAATTTAGATTGAGCTAATGCTAGCAAATACACAAAACAACCAAACTAGCCCAATCATATTGGGAGGAAACCCTGTAAGCAGGAATATTTCACCTTCTGCGGATAGAATTTGTTCCTCTGGTCTGAATGGTTCAGATCCAGAACAAATGAACGAAAAAGGATGAAGACCCTCCCTGGATGTCGTAGATACCTGGAATTCCGCTTCGATAATAAACCTGTGTACCTGCAATTAGACTAAACATGCAAACACATCAAATCTACCAGAACATAATCTATTCATCCATGTCAGTGACTAAGGAATCCAACAACATTTACATGTGAAATCAAAAACAACAGTAACGTGGGACGGAAATCAGCTTTGAATTAAGATGAATGGAGAAGTTTACAACCAATTAAGCCTTAGTGTCAACATGCATCTCAATGAAACCAACACTTCATCCCCATAATCTCCAACTTTTCTCTCTATGCTCTCCAATAGCTTGGGCCAAGTGGTCAATCCAACAACATAACAATACCTCTATGGTTCTCTCCCTCAACCATGGACATGAGCTTGTATTTATAAGGCTCAATGGATAGGAATGGTTGAGAGATTTGTGGATGAGGTGGCCTCTAAGATCCTATGATGGGGGATCTCGAGCTCAACTGACCCACAATGTTAGGTATAAGGGAGGACATGAGGCTCATGATCTAGAAGCCTCGAGAAACCTCTCTTTTTCCCATTTTACCCAGAGTACCGCCTTTTGCCTCTTATGATAGAGCGGTTCAGGTTAAAAATGCTTATGGACCAAAGGCTATAAGCGGTGGCACCGCTTATGGTAAAGAATATACAGGCGGTGTGAGGAAGGTACCGCTCCTGGATAACGAGGAAAACGCAGTGCTGAGTATTTTCATGAAAGATTGACAAACAACATGGGTTTCCACTCCAAGTGCTGGGATTAAGGGCAAGTATGTAAGTCAAAGGTCTTATCACATGGTGGTGATAGGATTTTGGTATAACAAACCCCTCATAAGGTGACCATATCTACCGAGTTAGGTCATTAATTCTTCTGTTGGTGATTGAAAGTTGAAACTACTAAAAATCAAATGTGAGAGCACCAAGAGAAAGTCACAAACTACAAGGCTATTTATTCACTCAACAATAGGAAAGAAAAGATGTTAAAAACATTCATTCACCAAGCCAAACTCTAACCTTGCTAATTCAAATCGACTACTCTATGCAATTGGAAATCAAAGGAAAGAAGTCCTATGTTCACAAACACATCTTCTTGAAAGACAATAAGCTCATATCCTACTTCAAATCCCAAATTCTAATTAACACAACCAACCCTACTTCTATCTTCTTAATGCAAAGAATTTAATATTTCAAATCAAATAATCAATCAATCAAAGAACATACCTATTCTAACAGTCTCAATAATGAAATCAGGAAATAGATTTTAGATCTAAAAGAATATGTTATAAAAGAAATGCTGATCCAAATCAATCACTACTGCTGCTAGATTTAAACAAAATGAACTAGCTGCCAAACTTTCCAGGTCTTTAAACTGAAATCTCCTTTCTGCTAGAAAAATATACTGAAAATGATGTCCAAAAGAATCAACAAACGGTACGTATAAGGGTTTATCTGATGTAAGTCCAAAACAAATTTAGAGAAGAAATACTACCTTATCTAAGAATTGATCTAGTAACTTCAAGCTTCAATCAAAATGTATATTTCTCAAACTGTAAATGAGCTAAGTTTTTATCAAACTGATACAATAATCTCACGCACTACCAACATTAAACTTTTAAAAATTGCTAAACTATATACTCTGGCCAGAGTTTCACTAGACTAAATATAAAGCATGATCTACTTAAATAGAGAAAATAAACTAAGATTTGAAAATTATCCTATGATTTGTCATGCTATCTTACTTACAATCTTCATAACTTAAATCAAAAGACTAGTTCTATTAAAGGCTAGATCCACAGAAAGGTTAAATCTACAAGATTTATTTTAAGCTAAATACTATCATTGTGAACAGATCGATGCATAAGAAGTGAATCAAGCAAAGATGTAAACACACCACTCTATTTTGCAATCCATACACAGGAAAATAATTTGTTCAAGCTATCCGTATGCATTCACATCCATAAAATTGTGGATTTAATGTTGAAGAAAAACATATTAATAGGAAATAGCATTAGAAACAAATAGTGTGGCAAGAATTTGTATAATAATATGAACAACATACTTACTAACTGAAACACATGAACATGCACAATGGTTGAAGGTGGGACCCCTTTCAAACATTGTCAAACCATAGCTTAGAAACTTAAAACGAGTGTAGTATTAGATTAACAGTTTGAAACATAGTTCACAATATTTCAATATTTCTCCCCTCCCTCCGCTCGAAGAGGCCATTTTATACATAAATTCAACGGAGGAATGGATAATATCCGCTCCCCAACTCAGCAATCATTCAACAAGTTTTTAGTTTTACAAAATCACTCGCAACCCTAATTCTGGAAAAATTACATCTATTCGAGAACGTTATTCCCCATATATGTTAAGAAATTTGACAAAATTCCCATAGATAGAGGTAAATCACCATATTTGGGAAGTGGTTCTCGAACAGTTCACTAGATTCCTCGTGGATTGCTCAGAAATTGACCCTGAATTTTGCTTCCTGGAGAGATGACGAGAAACACCGCTGTCATATTGCTTGGGATTATGGACGCAACTTCTGGAGAGAACATGGAAGTTGAGAAATAAATGGTAGCTCACAATCCATAATGAAACAACCAAACACAAAATCCATGCATGGGTTTGGACAAAATAATATCCCAAACATATGAACCAACGATACTATTGATGTCCAATTTTGTCATCGTTTTGGGCCTATAATCATGCTATATTGGTGTCATTTTTTTCATTCCTAGTATATCAAGCTCATATATTTTATCATTCAGACACCAGTATTGACTCATATCCATTTTTTATACTCATATGATTTCCTTATAAGTATTCATTGAATTATCGTTTTATATGGCAAATTAGCATTAAATTAACATTGCTAAATCCATTGGGAATATAGTTTTGTTGTTACATACTATGCCTCTCATGTGGACAATCATTTGGCCTATCATTTGTATGTAGAGGATCATTCAACCTTTCGTTCACACCCCAGAAATCGTTTGTCAACATATTTGGGAACATTGAAGATGCAAATGAAGATGCGGGTTTTTTAGCCCACCTAGCCCTTATGGTTTGTGAGCTCCTGCCTGAGAAGATTCGTATTATAGCTAGCCCAAACCTCCAGCGCATCCATGCTCTAATGTCTAGGAAACCACCATGCACAATTTGGGGAAAAACGGCTTGTTCGGTTCAGTTCATGAATGGGGTTGTTTTCAATCTTTAATACATTCTATTATTAGAGAGGTCAACCACTGAAAGGGTCAACCCTCTCTCTCCATTGTAAAAACTATATAAAGACATAATGGGCTGTGAAAATCCTGCTGGCATATACTCTATAATTTGCATTTTCATTTGATATAAAAACTCTTGCTTGGTTATGTGATTGTGTTTTCCATTTGATGGTTGCTAACTAGAATTTGTAGGATCATCGATTGTCTCTTGAGAGGGCCCCTCAATTACAGTGGCGTTACCTATGTATATATTTTGATTTATTTCTATAGTTCAACTAAGTAACTTTGTTGTGCAAATTGTTTTCCTGTAAGAAATTTCTCAATGTTGTGTGAATGTAACCGTGTATCTTTGTCAATGCCGTCCATCGTATTCACTAGGATTCAGACTGTCAGTAATACCTTTTTCGTTTTATTTTCATTTATCTAGGGTTTGAATTCATCCTCGTTCTGTATTTATCTAGGATTTAAATCTGTTTTGAGAATTTCATGTTAAACTCATACTAACATACAGGTATTTTGCAGCCACGGTTAGACCCATTCACATCCCATGTAGTCACTGTTCAATAGGATTTATATTTCAATTTACATCTCAATAGTGTTGTTGTCATTAAATCCATAATATAACACTTTGTAAAAGCCTGCTTTGTTGGCAATAGAATAGGTCTTTGTTTTTCATTATAAGTTCAATTAAAATGGCATAGTGATTGATAATTAATAGAGTAGTGTTGTCTTGTGTTTCCATCAAATATAGAATTTGCTTTTAAATTTGTTTCAAGTCAGTTCATTCTTGCAAAAGTTTGTCTATAATCTTTTTTTCCAGAATAGTTTTTGGTACTTGGTAGGTAAGTTTAATGGCAGGTTAAAGATTAGAAGTTTGTTTTGATTCCCTATAATATTTCATGTTTTAAGTGGATAAACAGAAGTAGGATAATTCTTAGTATTTCCTTTTCGATTTTCAGTAGAATTGTGGCTGTTAAAGAGTATTTCATATAAGCTCTGCTTCAGGTAGTATAACTAGGTTTTTATTCCGAGTGTATAAATGTCCTTTGCTTAGAAATTGAAGTGGTAAATGCAATGATTGTTTACAATGTTATCATAGACTTTGTTACATCTCAGTTTGTCTTATTTCTAAATCAGTTTAGTATTTCATTTCCAGTTTGCATTCAAGCTTCTAATTAGTCCTTTATTCCCATTTTACATAGTGTTCTAGTTTGGTTTAGTTTTAATGTTTCAAGTTCTTTCATTTCCGTCAATAGAATAGACTAGGAACTAGTTTCCATCCAAGTTTGATAAATTCATATGTTTTTAATATAGATGCATTTGTTTTCAATATTTAAATAGCTTTATAAACTTAGTTTTCTAAATTTTTAGATCAACTTCATTACATTTTCATAGTTGTCCTAGAAGATAGGTTGATTTGTAGTAGAGGTAGCATAAGAACATCTTGTTTTTCTACTGTAAGATTTGATTACAAGTTGATATTGAATTCAGTTATTTAAGTTCTTGTCCTATAATTAGTTAAGTTTTTTTTTCCTGTAGTTAATATTTTATAAATTAGTTTGAAGTGTTGACGTGTATTGTTTGATGTTGATAATCATTTGCATAAGTTAGATAGACATCTCATGTTTCACTTTCAAGTAGTCATTAGAGATTAAATATCCTAGGATTTGTACTTTTGTTTCCAACATTGTAGCTAGATTTTAAGTATCATTTCCTTATGAATAAAGAATAGATTATTATGTTTACAGTCACTTGTAATTGGACACTTTTTAGCCTACATCTCTTTGTAGAGGTTAAATTAGATTTACTTCTGTTCAGTGTCCTTGTCACCTTTGAAAGTCATTTCGATACATTTCCTTTAGTTCCTATCACACTTGATACATATCCTCAAAATCCTCAAGGAGAATGGAATTAGGTAGTTTAGCCTAGTTTTGAGTATTTGTTAAATGCATGAATAGTTTAACTGTTGAATTCCTTAGGATTATTAAGTGGTTTTAACCTTGCTTCAGATAATACAGTTTCTTGCCTTCATATAGTTAGTTATAAGCTGAATCATTTCATTGATAGGTTTCTGAACTTGTTCATAGTCTTTTAATTTCCTAGATTAGAATCTGAATAATTGATCAGTAGGTTTCATTTTCACAAGAGTAGTTTACTTTTGATCAAGTCTTGTTTCTTAGAAAAGTATTTTTTTTATATTTTCAATTATCTTTCATAGAATAGAGTGGTATATATTGATACTACTCTGATCTATTGGTTTTATCTTGTCTAATTAACTTAGTCGTTGTATTTTCTGAAGTTTGACTTGTTTTTTCATTATTAAACATTTCTACGGTAGGCCGAGCCGATATTTTAGGTAACCTTCTACCTTAGCATATATTTTGTGTCAATTCCAAGTTTACAAACCTCGGTCGATAAATTAAATATTTGGTGAATTCATTAATATAATAAAAAACCCAATATTTTGGCACCGTTGCGAGGGAATTGTTCCGTAAGGTAGAATAGATAGAATTTCCCTATGAAATTTCGTGATAGGTTGATGGCGGGTGAGCGGTAAGACGAGAGGTAAGAACCTGCGCATTTGTTATAACAGGCACCCCCAAACCCAACAATAATAATAGTATTGTAGGTTTTTGTTTAGTTCAGTTTGTCATGAACAGGACTAGAGATTCAAAAGGTAGGTACATTAGAACTTGTTCCCAGAACTCTGTCAAAATTCCTACTAACCTTTACGGGGGTTGTGCCACACCAACCACTAACTTAGCTTATAGGTATCAGAAGACACATGTAGTAAGTAGTTCTACTTGGAGACCTAAAAAACCTCTTTCTAGAAAACTCATAGGAGGAGTCATAGAAGGTAGAGAAACCATGGCAGGAGGTCCTAAAGACCCCATTCCTAAAGAAGTTCAAAATGGTTAGCCATTGGAAACCGTTAACCCTCCACTAGTCCCAAAACCTAACGATACAAATTTTTCACTCGTAGGGGGCCCGAACTTTGTCAATTTAATTGATCTTGAGCAGGCAAATGCTCTCTTTGGAAGCTCAATAAATATATTTGTTTCATAGATTCAGACATTCACAGTAGAACCTACCCTCCCTGTAGAACCTAATTAGCACACGGCTGACAACTTCTCTCATCGGAGGAAGGTCTCCCTTGAAAAAGAACGTTGGGGTGCCTCATAATCACCAAGAAAGGAGCCTCCTAGGTATACTCTCTTTAAAAATCAAATCTACATGGAGAGACGGGGAGAAAATGAAGATCATCACGAGGTTAGACATGATGAGGAAGAAGAAGAAGCAGAAAATCGAACTAAAGTTACCTTCAAGTTTCCTATCCTAGACACTGCACAGGATGTAAATATGAAAAACATCCCTCCTTCTTAACTACCTACTTTCTATGGGAAGAGTAATGAAGACCCAAACACATTTCTGTTTGAGGTTGACATTCTTTGTAGAAGCTATAACTATCTACAAGATGCTCAAAAACTGAAACATTTCCATGCTACACTAAAATATTCTTCTTTAAGATGGTTCATGGGATTAGGAGAGTATAGTATCAGAACTTGGGAAGATATGAAAATGGAATTCCTGCAGAAATATCAAGAGTATTGCAAACCTAGAGACTCTCGAAACGACATTTTCAAGATACAACAGCTTGAAGATGAGAGCTTAGAATATTATCTCGAAATGTTTAATTATGTGTTACACAAGTCTAAATATAATGGCCTTCGAGAGGATGCAATACGAACACTCTTCCTTAAAGGGATTTCAGAAGACCTGGTAGAAACCCTTAATCTCATGGCATCTGGTGATATCTCTTAAAAACCTTTTTCACAAATCTGTGAGATGTGTAGAAATTATTCTAGAAGTAGGGGAAAAGTTGGGAGAAATATTCAAGAACCCTATAATAGAAATCTAAAAGGAAATACTTCTAGTTCTGGAGGAGTCACGAGGATAGAGTTAGGAAACCTATTGGAAAACTTCAAAACTATTATTTTAGGAACAATGGGTTCCCAACTAGATGCCTTGCAAGCTAAGAAAAGGAAATAGGAGGAGCATGTAGAAATGATCATTTTATTTCCAAGATGCAGGACTAAGCATCCTCAATGGGAACACCCATTGAATAATATCTCAATATGTCACATTTGCACGGAGGATCATACCACAGAAAATTGTCCATCGTTTCCTAGTTTACAAGCCATATATAAGAGTGGGGACGTTGGTGAAAGATCTAGGAGACCTTGGAAACCTAGTGACCAACCAACATATCAGAATTCATCGCTGCAACCCCCACCCTATTATCCTCCCTACCAACAACCTCAACAATGGAACACTTCAAGTTGGAAAAACTAGCCACCCCAGTATCCTCCTCCTCCTACTCATTTTTCTCAGCATCAATATTGGCCACAAGGGTGGAGGGGACAAGCATATATTCAGTCACCACCTCTTCCCGCACCTAATAATCCTTATCCTCAGCACCCACCTAATATCCAACAACTTTTTCCTGGGTTTGTGCCTCCTGTTCCTCTTATTGTATAACAACCTCGTCATTTTTAGAATACAAATCCTCCATGACCCACACTATTATCGTCACAACCGATACCTAACCCAAACAATAAGACAATTCAAGCTCTTAAAAAAGTTTAGTTGAAAACTCTTCCATATTATGTTATTTCGACTGCACCTATGCACGAGATCCACTTACGATCTGGAAGAGTTGTGAATGATAGACCCAAGTCATCAGTCGTCATTTGTGAGGAGGGTGAAGATGAGGACCCCAATGAAGTCATGAATGATGTTATTTTAAAGGATGTGGACATCTAAAAAATTGTAGTGCATACCCATCCTCAGCAAGAACCAACTCAAGAATGAAAAAACCCTCCATTTCTAGAACGACTAGCGATAGAAAAACCAATGATTCATCTTGAGTATGATATTTTAAATGAATTAAAAAATATCTGGTCAAAATTCCTCTATTATAGGCTATTTAGGATATACCAATTTACAGCAAGGTAATAAAGGAACTTTGTACCAAATGCCCGGGTAAGAAGCAGAAAGATCCCCCCACAATTCATGTTATATGAGAGATGTCTGAGTGTATGACAGACCAGTCTAGAATTGTAAAATATACAAATCCAGGGAGTCCCATAGTAACTGTTACTGTAAATAAAATTTCCATAGGAAATACACTTATTGACCTAGGATCTGCTATTAATATGATGACTACCATAGTTTTAGAAACTTTACAGTTGGGACAGTTTCTCCGACCTACTCCCACAATCCTAGAACTAGCAAATCACACCATTGTACAACGAACTCGAGTTCTAGATGACATTATTGTATCAATAGCTTCATGGGAATACCCCATTGACTTTATGGTTGTAGAATCAAAGGATCCTTATAAAGGACACCCTATTATCTTGGGTAGACAATGGCTAGCTACTGCTAACGCCTTTATAGGATGTAGGGATGGAGAAATGGCCATTTCTAATGGGTTGACCACACAAAAACTTGCTTTATATCCTCCATCACAACCAATGGATGAAAACTTGTTGTGGTTAGACTGTCCCTTTGGGGATGAAAACTGCGAAGAGATTTCACTTCCTAGTGATTACTCCTGGGCACTTCAGGAGCAGACTACTGAAAGTGTGTTAAACCAATTTGTTTATTCGACAATGTGCATAGATTTTCCTCAGTCTTTTGACCAACTCGTCGAATTTTTGGGGATGATTTCCAAGAAAAATTGGACCTCTCAGTCTTTACAGATATGTCATACGTATTTGCAATTGAAGAACATACATGATCCTATAATATACCTTGTGAGGTCATCCCTAGAAATTTTTTACATATAAATGTAGGTTTAAGTGAAAACCAACAAAAATAGTTGCTCAAAGTTCTCAAGAGTCAAGCTGGAGAATTTGCATGGGAATACATTGATATGAAGGGTATACATCCTAACAATTGTATTCAGCATATTTACATAGATGCGAACATACCACCTGTAAGGAAGCCTCAGAGGAGGATGAATCCTACTTTGAAGGACATAGTTAAAGAAGAGTTACAAAAACTTCTCAATGTTCGTTTTATCTACCCAATCTCAGACAATAAATGGGTATCTCCTCTAGTGGTAGTCCCAAAGAAAGTCACCAGGAAATGGTGTATTTGCGTCAACTTCCGAGAACTAAATAAGGCCACTCTTAAAGACTATTTTCCCTTGCCCTTTTTTGACCAAGTACTAGATACCTTGTCTGGTAAATGATACTTTTCTTTTCTCAACGGGTATAGTGGGTACAATCAGATCTTGATAGCACTTGAGGATCAGGATATGACTAATTTTACTTTCCTTTGGGGGACATATGCCTATAGGGTTTTTCCCTTTGGCCTGTGTAATGCACCTGCCACTTTTCAACGTGCAGTATCAGGAATTTTTGCTAATCTTATACATGACTGTGTAGAAGTATACATGGATTATTTTACAGCTTATGGTAATACCTTTCAAGAGGCCCTTGATAACCTCGAAAAGGTTCTTTTTCGATGTCAAGAAACAAATTTATCCCTTAGTCATGAAAAATGTAAAATGTTACTAACAGTGGGTATAGTTTTAGGACACCATGTCTCTTCTCAGGGAATCAAAGTAGACCCTGCCAAGATAGAAGTAATTGTTAATCTTCCCTCTCCAAAAACTCGAAAGGAGGTCAGGAGATTTCTTGTCCATGCAATCTACTACCGACGTTTTATTGAAAATTTTACTAAAATAGTTGCACCAATGTTTAAACTGCTTATGAAGGATGCAAAATTCCAATGGACTAAATATTTTCAACATGCTTTTGAGGCCTTAAAGTCAAAGTTATTAGTGGCACCAATACTTAGGGGTCCTGATTGGTCCCTTCCTTTCCATATATGCACTGATGCTTCTGACATGGCCATGGGAGGGATCCTAGGTAAAAAGGAAGGCCAAGCATCATATGCCATTTATTTCATTATCAAGAATTTGACTCCTGTCGAATTAAATTACACCGTTACTGAAAAAGAGTTTTTGGTAGTAGTGTATGCTATCAACAAATTTCACCATTACATTACAGGATATGGATTTTTTGTGCATACGAACCACTTTGCCATTAGATTCTTAATGAACAAACCAATTACCAATGGTAGGGTAACCCGGTGGCTTCTTCTATTGCAATAGTTTAACATCACTATCGTTGATCGACCTGGTCGAGATAACTTGGTAATAGATTTTCTCTCTCATATTCAACATGATGATGGTGCTATACCCATTGATGATACTTTTTACGATGAACAACTATTTGTTGTGTTTGTTCAAAATCCTTGGTTTGCAGACATCGCTAATTATTTAGCAACTGGGAAGTTACCAAACCACTTGTCTCCACACAAGAAACATCGAGTTATAGTCCAGAGTTCTAACTACTCTTGGGTTGAAAATGACCTTTTTCATACTGGCCCAGATCTTATTATCAGACGATGTGTACGAGAGGATGAGATGGCAGAAATACTCCACGCATGCCATGATGGGCCATGTGGCGGGCACTTTTCTGACAAGCGGACAACATACAAAGTGTTGCACTCTGGATATTACTGGCCAAGCATTTTTAAGGATGTTGCCAAGTATGTTAGAGGATGTGTCAGTTGACAAATAATGGGTAGACCTACGTCAGCTGACGAGATTCCCTTACAGCCTTAGGTCATGATTGAACCTTTTGAGAAATGGGCTCTTGATTTTGTAGGGACAATCTCTCCCATGTCCCACAAAAAGAATTATATATTATTTTGCACAGACTATGTCACCAAATGGGTAGAAGCTAAAGCTTTGTTTCGAGGCACAGAGAAATCCGTGGTAAAATTTATGTATGAAGAGATATTTACTCGGTTTGGTGTGCCTAGGGAAATTGTCACTGACCAGGGTTCTCAATTCACCGCCAAATTAATGAAATAACTTACTACAAAATATGGAATCTGACATTGTAAGTCCTCACCACACTACCCATAGGCTAATGGACAGGTAGAATTGACCAACGAAGTATTGGAAGCTATCTTAACCAAAACCATTCAGCTACATCATAAGGACTGGGCATATAGACTCCCAGAGGCCCCGTGGGCTTATCGAATAACGTGGAGGAACACTACTTGGACATACACCCTATGAGATAGTATATAGGAAACAAATTCTTTTACCTATCGAATTCCAAGTAAATAATTTTCGTATGGCTCTACAATTAGGCATAGATTTGGAAGAGGCACATAAACAACGCATTTTAAAAATTAATGAGTTAGATGAAATTAGGCAAGATGCACTCCAAAGAACAATGTTAATACAAATCAATGAAATAGATGGCATGATAAATTTATTAAACAGAAGCAGTTCAAAACTGGGGATTGGGATTTACTATTCGATTTGAGATACAAGAATTTCAAGGGAAAATTAACTACTCGTTGGATGGGTCCATATGAGGTGGTTACAGCTTTTGATAATGGGTCAGTGGAAATTAAGATGATTGATGATGCACAGATTTATTTTGTTGTTAACGGGCATATGCTAAGACTTTATCATAAGCCAATCTCTAAACAAAATGTTTTGTAGGATATTTCACAATAGGAGGAAATGGAGCTGGTAGAAGGGGAAGTTTCTTCTCCCTGTTCTAGTTCTTGATTTGATTATGAGTTACTTCTAATTGTATATATGTATATATTTATTTATTTTTTATAATAATAAGAACCATTCTTGACTATTAACTCATGTTTCTTTCCATAGGAAATATTCTTACAATTAAACCTATCGAGCTTCATTTGCTAGAAAGGGAAGTATCTTATAAATTTTGAAATACTACTTCCTTGATTATTTGATGATTGCAGCCAGAAAATAAAATTGTGAAAACAAATTCCTATCATTATAGCACTAATCTTTCATGGTTCTGTGTGTTATAAACTTTTCAGATACTTTTCAGTGACTCTTTTTCCTTACATAAGATTGATAGCTAATTTTCCTTCCTTTCATTTGATGTCCAGAAATTCTTACTACATATTAACTTAGCTATCAAGTTAGTACTTGGGGCAATCCTTCTGAATAGTCACAGGAGAGGACTTTGAGATATTACCATTGAGAAACACCGTTGTGATCATTTGAGGGAGGAAAGCTTGGCCTGATAGGAGTCTTTTTGTTATTATCTTTTGGCTCCATCCACCACATATTAATATAATCATCCATATGTATTATTGATTCAGCTGTATCTTTTGCACATCTGACACTATGAACTATAAAAAAGAGGAAAAAAATAAGAAAAAAAGAGGAAATCAATTCTCCTTTAAACCTATATACCATCTTTTTGCTGCTCCAACTACTACCCCAAAAAAATTAGCATTTTTTAGGCCCCCCACCCCCCCTCGCCACTTTTTTGAAATTTTAGTTTTGCTTCTTAGGAATTTTGAATTTTAAAGTCTAGCATTCATGGCTTGTTTTTATCATGGGAAAGTTTCAAGACTTTGGTTTTTTTCACTAAGTCAGAAAAGTTTCTTGTGAGCCGCCACAGCGGATGGATCTTCATGTTTAACTCGCTACGACGGAAGGTTTTTTTAGTTTGGAGCCACTACAGCGGTTGAACTTTTATTGGCGCTTTTCTTGTTTTGTTGGAGCCATCGTAGCAGAAGTTTGCTGAGAGTATAACCGCAACAATGGATCGATCATGTCCTTAAATACGCTACAGCGAAGGATTTTTCTAAAGCACAATTGGGGCATTTTTGCTCGCTTCGGCAGATGATGTTTCTCTTTTTAGCCGCAACGATAGATGGGATGTTGCGTTGAGTATTGGGATATTTTTTTGATTTTTTATGCCCCGCCGTGTCAGATGACTAGTTACCTTCAAGCCACAACAATGGATGTTTTTTGCCTTCCAAGCCCGATCCTTACCTTTGTTTTTGCGACCTGCTGCATCGGGTGATTTCTCTTCTCTTTGCCGCAACGACGGGAAGTGCTTTTTCTCGACCACCTGAGCTTCATCCAAGATTTCTTTGGCAAAAGAATTTTCATCTTTAAGCCGCTACGGTGGCATACATTCATTGTTTCTTTCCGATGCCATCTTGGCTGCTTAAGCCGTGATGAATTGCGGGCGTCTTACTAGGTATGAAGCCAATAGTTGCAGCTGTGTGGGGGGTAAAGGAGCCACCGTTGTTGGGGTTCTTTTCATTTTTACTTATCTGTAATCATCCGATGCATTTTTTTTTTGCACCAACGATTTTTGTTCCTCGTGTGTGCGAGATTTAATGCCTTACCTACCCCCTTTTATTGATTTTTTGACTCGTTGTGGGTTATTTATATGCGTCAAAGGAAATTTTTACCACTGTTTGTTTTCATGGTGAGCATTCAAAGTTGTTAGTCACTATTTGTTTTATCCCGTTTGAAACTTCGCATGATTGGCAGAATCCGTCATTTGGAGCTCACGTGGTGCATCGAGCAAAGCATCCACGATGGTTTGTCAAGCCTATCTCCTACCAAGTAGGTTTCAGTTTACCTTTTGTTTGATTGGTGATTTGATTTGAGCTTCGATCTCTCAGTTGTTGATTCGCCATGCAGGGGTGGGTAGTTGTTTTTTTTTTGGGTTTAAAAAGGTTCCCTCCCTACATTTTAGGTTTCATCGTTTCCTTTTCAAGGTTTTTAAAATTGTCATGGTCGCCTTACCTGCTCTTGGAGTTTCACCTTTTCGTTTAGAGGCGTTTTGCCCATGAATGCTGTTAGCTAATGATGA
Source organism: Pseudotsuga menziesii (assembly GCA_001517045.1). Taxonomy (NCBI): domain Eukaryota; kingdom Viridiplantae; phylum Streptophyta; class Pinopsida; order Pinales; family Pinaceae; genus Pseudotsuga; species Pseudotsuga menziesii. The sequence goes on from LPNX010603558.1 coordinate 288,681, forward strand.
ATCTCCAGAGGCTTGATATTTTTGCCGGCATGGAACTGACATGGTTCTCTCCTTTGGACAATAGTAGAGGTTGTGATTTCCCCATTTCAAGAAAACCCTTTAGGTTTTGGTTATTGTATTTTATTTTTCAGCCGAAGGATGTTGAGCCTGGTGGTTTGAACCTAGGGCATCGCCGTCGTCTAGCCTCATTGCACTACCTGTGGGCTATGAGCCTCTTAGATTTTTTCATGTCTGTGGAAAGAGGGTGTCCCAAGTTGTTCAAGAATGTAGAGGATGCGCTAGCTGAGGCTCGACAGTATCTAAGGGTTTTTGTTACCAAACTTTTGACCTACTAAACTGCAGGGTGTTTTTCTGGTCCCAATTGGTGAGGATAATGGAGTAAGGTAGAATACTAATTGTGTGTCACATATCATAGTCATTTATCTTTCTCGTTCGAATGCATAAGTTAGTTTAATGATGTAAATGTTGAAACATTTTTTGTATTATTGCAGTCATAGCTTATACCAGATAACATGACGAATAAGGGAAAAAAGAAGGTGAAGATTGTGGATTATGACTCAGATGCAGAAATCTCACACACACCAAGAGTAGAATTAATCTATGAAGATGCAAAGTCAGTCACCGAGGAAGAACCCAAATTCAAATGGGGTCAAATTTACCACATGCTTGTGGAGAAGAAGGTTCCAAAGGCAAGGTTGGAAGACCTAGACCTATATGAAAACATACTAAGATCTAGAATCACCAAGGTATCTACTAGGATAGGGATGTTTCCTTGTGCAGAGCTCATCAGATGGATTCTTCCCAAAGTGGATGCAGCAGGGAAGATAATGAACAACGTGGAGGACAAAGGATTTCCATCCTTCACACCTGGATTTATAGCAAAAGAATATAGCCTACCTCTGTTAGAATTAGCATGAAAACTGACTGGGTCAAAAATTTAAAATTTGATTACATAGCTACAACAAAAATGATGGTAGCTGAAGGGAAGACTTTCAGGCACAAGCAATCTGGGGAATGCGAAACTGCTCATTTACATACCCCATATAGAATGGTAGTGCTGATGCTGAATAATATTTTTGACAGAGCTGATGGTATAACTTATAATTTTGGATAGATCCCACTGATTTACCATGTAGCCATGAAAGGGACAATTTTCAATTGCGCTGATATAGTAGCCAATAGCTTATCTACCTCCATTACTGCAGCCTAGGAAGGTTTGCACCAGAGAAAATATGAATTCTATATGGGATCTTTCTTGATTGATTGCATACTTTGCTTTCACCCCTTTTAAAAGCTCAAACACACATGGAAGGGAGGTAATGCCCCTGTTATGCATATTATCAGATACTGTGGGCACACAAATACCACACTCACTACAAGCTAATCTATGAAGAGTTCCTGATGCCTCTGTACCAACTAGTTTTCCTAGAAGAGTGTAAGTGTCTATTTGAGGGATCTTTGGAGTCTATCAAGGAGTTTGGGGATTAATTATTCTCTGAAGAAGGCACATACCTCAGGATGTATGGGGGGCCTAAAGCACCCTCATTGCTTCCAAGATATGCTATAGATTACTTAGTTCATAAGGAAGCTGTGAGACAGCTTTTCTTGGATGGCTTTGGAAGTCACTTGTTTGATATGAAAAAAGTTTTGTTTCCACCACTACATTTTTATGTGGGGAGTTATAAGTTTTCTAAAGTCAAGAGTGCCCCATAGTTTGTTAAGGAACTGGAAATATTTCACTCTGGAGAAAAGAGCTTTCACAAGAATGACTCATAGGGTAAAGTTGCATCCCATCGAGCACTCCTTAAGTTAAATTTCGAATACACTGACCATGTGGAAAAGGATGAAGAAATATAGGAATATCTACAACATGACCACTTTAAACAAGCGGCTCAAAAAGAAGACCACAATAGCTGGAGTTAAAGGCAGTAGCAGTAGCCATCCAGAATCAAAGGGTTAAGAAGAAGAAGATGCAAGAAAATAAAAAGAAGAGACTACACAGAGACTGGCAGAAGGTGCAAGAAAAATTTTAGTTGAAGAAGCCCAGAGAGAGAAAGAAGAAGAAGAAGCTTCCAGAAAAGAAAAGGAAAAAGAAAAGAGAAAGGAAGAAGAGGAGGCTATCCTGGAGAAGATTGCAAAGTTAGAAAAATCAATAGCTCAAGAAACTAAAAAATCAGAACAAGAAGTGCAAAATCAAGAAAAAGCCACAAAAGAACAAAGAAAGAAAGATCAATAGGTCCTAAATAGTGAAAATTAGGGACAAAGTCCTACTCAAGATAATCCGAAGAACCTCCCTTCCACTTCAAGCAATATACTCACCGGAGGGCATTTCCCTATGGTTGAATTGGGGTTGGTGCCATTTACCCCATCTAAAAAACATGAAGTTGCATGTATGGAGGACGTGTATTTTGATCGCAAAAGGAAGTCCATTGTGTGGAAAATAGAGAAGACTTTAAATATGGGAACTCAACCCAGAATCAGCACAATGACTGAGAAAACAGTCGTAAAAAATGTACTAGAAGATCCCAAACAAATGGCCTCCATGGGTGTTGCAACTGCAACTGCAAATGCTCATAATATTAGCAACATCACTGAAACCCTTGATCGGTATAAAGGTAAAATGGAAGAAATGAAGGAGATTTTAAGGAAGAAGGAAAGATTAGGCCGAGAGTCTAAGAGAAAATATGGCCTCCATGGATGTTGCAACTACAACTGCAACTGCAAATGCTCATAATATTAGCAAGATCACTGAAACCCTTGATCGATATAAAGGTAAAATGGAAGAAATGAAGGAGATTTTAAGGAAGAAGGAAAGAGTAGGCCGAGAATCTAAGAGAAAATATGAAGCCACTCTTTCAGACTATGAGAAGCTTCAACAGGATTACCAAATCACATGGGAGGAAATGGATAATTTGAAATAGTCAAACATGACCCTTGATAGGGAGAAGCAGAAGTTAAAGAGAAAGATAGCAGAAATGGAAGTTTAAAAATCTGCAGTTGATCAGCAAGCAGAGGATAAAAGAGTTGAAATCACATTACTTGAAGCGCAAAACAGTTCCTTGGAAGTAATTTTGAAGGAAGCCAATGAAAGGAAAATAGACATAGCACCTCTAAGAGAGCATGCTCTCTTAATTAGAATAAAAATATATCAAGTATAGGTCAAGTTGGTAGAAAAAAATTTCTGGATCAAGCAAGCAGAAGATCGACTACAAGAGATCTCAATAGTGGCTACTAAATTCAAGGACAAAACCCAAGAAATTGCGGAGATCCTACAAGGCCAGCTAACATGGTTTCAAACAAACATAGAGCATCGAGAAAACACACCTATAAAAAGTCCAGAAAATTTGCAGACCAAATATGATATTGTAAATTTCAGTAGTAGAGCTGCTGAGAGGTTGATGGAAGAAGTGGAAAATACAACGGACAAATGTGCATAATTTTACAATAAGATGCTTATAAATCACGACAAATTTCTGACCTCTTCAGCACAAAGGCTGTAGGAGTTTCCAACACATGAATAACACTTATAACAACCGAAGGATAAGCTACAAGAAGATGAGTTAAATATTCATTTGATTAAATATTTAGATGAAAAGGTGATAAAGAGTTTAGTGGCCCAAGCAGCAATTAGTAATTGTCTACTAGAAGATATGCTGAGAGTGACTCCTTCGAGAGTAGCAGACATAAAAGGCCAATTGTCCAAGCATGAAGTCATGGTCTGATTTTTAGAGCCCACAAAGTTCAACACAATTGCCTCAGATGCTTCAACTTGGAAGTAATTCATAATTAGTTTGGTTGGGTTCCCTTAAGTGGTTTTGTCCTATTCACACATGGATATGTTTGTAATATTTTGTGTTTACTTTTTGAACACACTAAAGACAAAATTTATGTAACCGAAAGTTAAGGAAGCCCAAAGGGCAGGGAGACCAAAATTCATTGTGCAATGTATAAATATAGGTAGATTCGAATGAGAGAAGGACTTTTCTAGCTCTAATATGTGAAATACTTGTTGTAATAAGAACTATTTCTTGTTATAATAAAGAGGATCAAAATTCTGCTAAACAAGGAGCTATTGGAGTTTCAAATGCATGCTATGTAGATGGTTGAATATAGAATTATTTTTGTTTTATCTTACTCTACAAATATGTGAGATCGTTCCAACTTCTGAACTATTTCTATGTTGTGAATGATTTCCTTTCCTTGTGATGAATCTTATGTATCAAATGAGTAATAAATGCTTTAACAAACACTGAGCTATCTCTCTGTTAATTTTTCTATTGTGTTTATGTATTCTGAATTTATCAGCTACCTGTAAAATTCTAAATGCAGAAAATGTAGTACATTACTCATCTAAATAGTAATATTTCTCCCTAGGGATAGATTAGATATGATAGTTTAGTTTAGCATAGTTGTTATTTTCTTTCTATGATTCAGGAACAAAGGGGATAAGATGGAAGGTAAGAACGTACTCATCACATTGTGAAATATTTGCTTCCTAATTGCATCTAATTTAGGCACTTGCATATCATTTATAAAAAATAAAAAACACCCATAAATGGTGGACCAGGCTGCAACTGGTAGAATACATTTAAAACTTCATTTAACTCTACGGTAGTTGGGCCGCTAACCGGATGGATTCCCCACACCAAACGATAAATGATCTAATTGGGAACGATTATTGGGGAGAATCCCTACTGTCGGTACCTAGTATTTTTCTAGGCATCAACACATCCCAACCCATAATAGGTTTTCAAAGCTTCTTCCCCATCCACTCACTCATAGGCAGTAAAGTGTCAAAAATCAATAGGGAGTGGAAATATGGGAGAACAGCCTCTAATGCAAAAAGGGTTCAATAGGATAACCCGCTGGGGTACTGAACAGGCTCACTGGCAGTGGGTACCAACCTGTGGTATGACCAGGTAAACTCAATGGGGTACTGAACAGGCTTGACTGATAGAGGGGAATTTTCCTGGAAAAGGACAAACTGGTTGAAAAAAATTGTGTAAATATGTATATGAGTCTATTTCATGTTATAATTGTTATGGATCTGATTAAAAAGAAGTATATATGGTTGAACTTAAGCAAATGAATTTCACCATTTAGCTATGGGAGAATGACCTCAAGACTTCCTTAGGGCCCGTTGTCCAATCTTAATGTGATTAAATATATTTATCTTTCCAGGTGGGGCCATATGTTAACTATCTTCAGGGCCTTAAGTGTGAAATTTGGTTGGATTTCTCTAGGAACTGTGATTCTAGTGCACTAGGGAGATCTGACTGATTTTTTATGGATGTCCATAGTAAGGAGAGTTAAAATTAGTTTTTGTAATATCATCATTAAGATATGGTTCACTATGTTCTTTATCTGAAAGTTTATGATAAAAAAACATAAGTTTTTCTTGTTATGAAACAAATTGGCTAAGAATTGTTTTCATTTTCTGTTCACTTGTGAATCAATCAAGGTATTTGTCCTAAAGGATCTTATGAAGTAATTTTGTTTTAGTAGGAAAGACACAAGTAACAAATGGGAATATTAGAGTTTTTTGGTTCATATCAATAAAAAGGAGAACAGGTTGAAGAGGCTCATTAGCTGGACTATTTCAAGAGAAATTAGGTGTCCAATAGCTCAGCAACTCGAATGCCCGGCTACTAGACCACTCTTCCAATACAGAGTTTGAAGCACAACTGACAGCATTCATATCTTCAGTCAGTTTCTTCGCTACAGTTACATTATTCTCATTTCTGGAGTAGTCACAGAAGCAGTAGCTTCATTTATGCAGACTTAAAAAAGGATCTTATCCACAACTCAGAAATATTTTGCACAATCAAAACTCAGGAAGCATATTCTGCCAGAAGTCAAAGTCCTATTACGAGAGGGATTGAATGAATGTCTAAAGGAATGAAGTGTCAAAGGAAGATCTAAATGAAACTATATCCATGTAACAACACTGCTAAATATGCCAAGGTATCCAATTTTCAAGTTTGATTATGAGATGAAAAATCTAATTGATAATCATATCAGAAATAATCAGTATCATCTTTGCACCTATGGAAGAATTAAAATATTTTATATGCTTATCATTCTTTGTTTATAGCGACTTCACAAACAGTTGAAAAATCTGGATATTTTCATATAAACCTAGTCTTCAAAAATTTCTGCATAATTACTCGCTCCTATCCATACAATTTCATTCCTCATTTCAATATGAAGTAATTTTTATGCAGGGGGGGTTATCATTTTATTTTTTATCCAACTAAGGCCATCATGATTTTTAATAAGCTTCACTCTACGATTCATGATGACGAATATTTTCTCTCTTCAACCTGTCCAAATTTTATAACTTTGGACATTGGTTTAAGAGTTGATATAACCATTATAATTTCATCAAACGCATCTTCCCTTATTATGATCTATGATTTAAATTAAAATGATGATTTGATCATCCAAGCGTGTTGGATTCTAGCCTTCAGTTATTTAGCCATCCAACCAAACCCTATTTTAGGATTGATTATGTCTTCATCTTCTCATTCCATTTCCACCTGCTCTCCTCCAGTTTTCGTCCTCCTTCTAATTACATTCCTTGTTTCACTTGCATTTTTCAGTATGCCTGTTAAATTTTCATATGCTAATCTAGATCATTAGTATTTCATTTCAATTTCATAACAAAAGCATATAAACAGGATCACTGAAAGATAGACAAGCACAACCATACAAAAGGAACAGAAATATTTACCCCGGGAAAACCTTAAAGGGAAAAATCCCGCAAAAGCTTCCTCAATATAGATGCCCCAAAAGATAAAAGATAAAACCAACAAGGAGATCAAAGCTTGATCCTCCTCCTTCTCCGGCTACTTCTCTCTCCTCCACCAATGCACTACATAAGTGAGAGTGTGTGCTCCAAATTAGGAGCGCTACACCTCTATTTATATTCATCCATTCACTTAAGTTAACTCATCTGTCATGTAGGCTCGATTTAAATCATGTAGGCTCGAGTTACACATGTAGGCTCAAGTAACCACACTGGGGTGCTAAAGACCCACCTTTACAATTAGAGGGGACTACCTCATGAATCTTATTAGTTCTTCCGATTAGGAGCATCGGGGTACAAAGTAGTACAAGTAGTTCTCCCGATAGGACCATCGGGGACCACAAAAGATACATATAGAATATTCTTCGAAGTTATAATATTTTAACACTCCCCCTTAACAAGAAGGGTATTCTATAACAACATCAACAACAACAATAGTAGGAGAGATATGGAGTACATCATCAACATTATCAGGGTAACACATCTATAAATCATTGGAAGCTTTTCAACATTATATAGTCTTCGTCTTCAATCTTCAACATCAACAACTCTTTAATCAGCATCAGCACTTTGACCTTTTGATCAGCAACAACATCTTCAACACTTTGACCTTTTGATCAGCAACATCATCTTCAGCACTTTGACCTTTCGATCAGCAACATCATCTTCAGCACTTTGACCTTTCGATCAGGAACATCATCTTCAGCACTTTGACCTTTCGATCAGCAACATCTTCATCATCATATTATGATCTTTCGATCAGAGTCGTCATCATCAAAACATCAAAAGCACCATCATCATCATCGCATTCTGATCTTTCAATCAGAAACATTATCATAAAAACATCGTCATCATCAAAACATCATCATCATCAAATGTTGATCTTTCGATCAGGAACATCATCATCAAATTCTTATTTTTTGATCAGGAACATCATCATCATCACACTCTGATCTTTCGATCAGGAACATCATCATCATCACAACATCATCAAATTATGATCTTTCGATCAGGAACATCATCATCATCACACTCTAATCTTTTGATCAGGAACATCATCATCATCACACTCTGATCTTTCGATCAAGAACATCATCATCGTCACACTCTGATCTTTCGATCAGGAACATCATCATCATCACATTCTCAACAACCAAAGTCACCGGATTGATTACGGGATAATCAGTCCCTATCACTTTAGGACTAACTCCAAGGATGATGCAATCCTATCATGTTCTTGAATACCGAAGTCACCAGATCCATTCTGAATTGAGGTTCAAGGATGATACAATCCTACCATCTCAATGACCGAAGTCACCGGATCCATTCTGAACTGAGTTTCATGGATGATACAATCCTACAACCATCTCGATGACCGAAGTCACCGGATCCATTCTGAACCGAGGTTCACGGATGATACAATCCTACAACCATCTCAATGATTGAATTCATCGGATCCATTCTAAACCGAAGTTCATGGATGATACAATCCTACAACCATCTCGATGACCGAAATCATTGAATCCATTCTGAACCGAAGTTCATGGATGATACAATCCTACAACCATCTCGATGACCAAAGTCATCGAATCCATTCTGAACTAAGGTTCATGGATGATACAATCCTACAACCATCTCAATGACCAAAGTCACCAGATCCATTCTGAACCGAGGTTCACGGATGATACAATCCTACCACTATCTCAATGACCAAAATCACTGGCTCCATTATGAACCTATGTCCTGGGATGATACAATCCCTCTTCATTCTCGAGGACCGAGGTCTCTGGATCACTTTAGGGCAAGTTCCCAGGGATGATACAATCCCACTACAACATCACTACTCCCCCTTTCGAGGAAGGTCTTTCCAAACCACAACAAGCTTGTCTCGAAAGTGTTCAAACTTTACTCGGGACAAAGGCTTCATCAACACATCATCATCTAAACCATCATCATCTACATCTTCAGTATGTGAATACTGAACTATCACCATCTGTATCTCCAGTATGTGAATACTAAAAGCATCATCATCTAAACCATCATCATATACATCTTCAGTATGTGAATACTGAACTATCACCATCTGTATCTCCAGTATGTGAATACTAAAAGCATCATCATCTATATCTTCAATATAGAAATATTGAAAGCATCATCATCTCTATATTCAGTATAGAAATACGGAATCACCATCATCTGCATCTACAGTATGTAAATACTGAAACATCATCTATATCTTTGGTATGGGAATACTGAAACATCATCATCTGCATCTTATCTCATATGTAGAAATACCAGATTTCTATGTGTTACGACGGAACACATAATTGTCATCACAACTCTGGTTATCACATAAAATCATTGTAGTATCCATATTCAGGTCAAAGAGACCTGATATCAGCTTCTGAAGCCATATTAATTCACAACTTAGCAGAGCAATCTGCTATGTATTCTACTTCAACCATGCTAAGAGAAACACTAGACTATTTTCTGCTAAACCATGAACTCATAGCAAACCCCAAACAAAAGCATCTACCTTATGTAATTTTCCTGTCTGAGATACTTCCATCCCAATCTGCATCTGTGTAGCCATACAATCTATATTCATGGCTACCATCATAGTATAGACCAAAGTCTATAGCCCCTTTCAGATATCTCATCACATCTTTTACAACTACTAGGTGAACCCATCTTGGTTGAACAAGATATTGACTTAAGGTGTTCACAGCAAAACAAATGTCTGGTCTGGTATGTGTTAAGAACATCAATGACCCAATGATCTATCTGTGATGAGTCACATCCACTAAATTTGATGAGTCATCAGCTAACAGCTTCAGGTTGGAGACCATGGGTGTGGCCATGACTTTGCATTCCAACATATTGAATCTCTTCAATATCTCTACTGCATACTTTCCCTGGTTGAGAAAGATCCCTTCTGAACTTTTCCATACTTCCAGACCTAGGAAATAATGCATTAACCCAAGGTCTTTCATCTCAAATTCTTCTGCCGGTTTCTTCTTACTTTCCATGATCTGTTTCTCATTCCCTATCAAGAATAAGTCATCCACATATAATAACAGGATGACAGGTTCATCTTCTACAACCTTGAGATAAAGGTTAGGATCAGCTTTACTCTTGGTAAAGCCTATAATTGACAGGAAACTATCTATCCTTCCATACCAAGCTCTGGGAGCTTGCTTCATGCCATAGAGGGACTTCTTCAACTTACATATATGAGTCCATCTATCTTCAACTTCAAATCCTTGTGACTATTCGATGTAAAACTCTTCCCCAATAATACCATTAAGGAAGGCTCTTCTTTACTTCATCATGGAAGCAACTACCATCATAGTTCTGAGGGAACTGTACCTTGCTTCCTGGAGTAAGTGTCTCTTCAAAATTAATTTCCTCTTTCTAATAGAAACCTCTAGCCACAAGACTTTCCTTACTTCTATCAACAACATATTTTATCTTGCAAATCCATTTGTAAGATACCGCATTCTTGCTTTCTAGTTTGAGTACTATATCCCAAACATCATTCTAGTATTCTTTCATAGTTCGATTTCTCATATCATCAACATATCCTAGTCTTCTGCATTCAACTTTGAAGGTTGGAAACCACTTTACTCTTGGTAAAGTCTTGATCCATCAGGAATTTTTCCATCATGTCGTACCGTGTCTAACTTAGATATCTTCTGTAGTCACTCCCCCTGAAGTGGAGTATTATCTTCCTTCTTCATTTTGTACAGGTGGTTCTATGCTTGATATATACTGGTCAATAGAGTATGTCATGTCATAGTCTATTCTTTCTGAGGCAAATCACGAACCTTGCTTTGTACACTTTTTCTTGTAGATCCATATGGAAGGTACTACGTACTTCCCTTTATGTCTCGAAATCATATCGTATACATCATTTCCCATGATCAACTGTTATTCTTTGATCATAGCTTCTTTCATAGCATTCTTTTCTTCATCTTGAGTTATCTCTCATACCCATGGTGGTCTTCATCCTTCAAGGTGGATCTACCGCTCTCTAAAGCTCTTTCTTCCGTCATAGTATCTCTAACCCTGGGAGCTTCAGATTCATGTTTATTGAATTGTCATCATTTGTTCTTCAGAACAAGTCTCATCCTTCTTTCCTTGTAGGAGGTTGTATAGGATCTTTCCTACAATTCAAATGCACCAATTGCATGGTTAGAACTATTTCATAAAACATATGCATAACGACCAATTCTTATGCATCATGCAACTGTTTAGCCAATACAACATTCATCCATATCTCACAGAAACTTTCTAGATGCCTTCCATCTCTACCATGACATCATTGAGATTGTGCACTAATCCAATATGTCAGCAAAGAGGTTTGATAAGTAGCAAATGGAGAGTTGTAAAGCACCATGAGCTACTTACCCATCACATGCATATTAGTAGTATTTAGTCATTAATGCAAACAATCTATAATGCATAACACATCAACTGAATATAATCAAATGTATAACAAAACAATATCATGAGATGACAATTGAATACTTATCTCTTATTTGTTTCGTGGGTAGACTCCATCTTGATCATTCTACTTTATCATCTTCTTCATTCATGAAATCATCATTTCTTATCCAAATGATAAGATGAATAAGAGGTTCTTCAAGAATTGAGTTCTTCATATTCCTCATCGCTTGAGGGATCTTCTTTGAATGGTGAGAGCTTGATTTTCAATTGCTCCCGTGTTCTTCTTCTCCTCTTATGAGTCAAGATGAAAGTAATCACTTTCCTCTGGAATACATTCTTTGCATGAATGAATCCCACGATCCTGGGAGGCCATTCAAGGTGGCTATCACCACTTCTGTATTCTTCACTTCTTCTTTTACCTCTTCAATTTGTTTCTTAGGGTCATCTTCCGATGTACGTTCTTTCCTTCAAATAGCTTGGTCAAGGAATCAAACATCTCTTTCGGTGTCTTTAGGGAAGACACTTGTGGTACAAGTTGATTCGTGACTGAATCAACAATGATCTTCTTGGTCTTGACCAAGTTCTTCTGGTGTAAGGCTTTGAGCCTCATCTCCCTCTAGAACTGGAACCTCTCTACTCATGTAGGTGTCCAATTAATTTTCTTTAGAGAGATCAAATACTTCCATGCTTGGAATTTGTCAACTTCACCAAGCTTATCATCAATCTGACGTGATAGATCACTTGGAAATGAGAACCTCAAATGCAAATAGCAAAAGATTAGATCTTACTGATTTGAGGTGTCCGTCCTGCTTTCGGAGCTGGCTGATCTAGGGTTTGTCAGAGAAACTCTAATTTTAAAAACTTGGAATCTTTCAGATATAATTGGATAGAGAGATATATCTCTTAAAATGGAGCTTCCCAATGTACTCATTTTCTGAAAACAGTAGAGGGAAGCTCCCGGACCAGGAAGCCCTAGTTTTCCAATTTCTTCTGCAGAAATGCGTGTCACTGTTTCTGTGATATATCCAAAATTGCTGATCTTCTAGGACTAAAATTTCGTACTAAGTTAACCTTACATGTCCCTGATCCAACACCATAGTTTTCATCATAATTGGTTTCACTAATTAGGATTTATGATCCTTTTCCCAAGGCGACCTGTTACAGGATTGTTCAGAACATCAAAGTTGTACAGACGACCACATGTCACTGTTTCATCTTTTGGTTCTGAAATTCAGACCATAGAAAGTATATTCTTCTGGAACATCTTCAGGAATTCCATTTGGACCTTTGTAGCCCAAGATATATCAATTCTCCCCAGGTGTCCTGTTTAGGGATGAATTCTGGAAGAGGATGGAACCCTAACTTGGAGGGATCATATCTCCCATAATATAGTGAATCTAAGGTGGAATTTTGAACACAGTGTACATCAGGATTTTATCTTCAGCCTCTACAATATTTATCACCTGATCCTTTTCCAATCTAGAAATATAGTGAAAGTACCAAAACTTAGCAGTTTTAGTATTTAGGGTTTTTCTAGCTCGGGGTCAAACTAGGGTTTGACTTTCCCGGAGTTTCACCCAACCAAAAATATTGATCCAGGTCTCTAAACTTCAATTTTGATGAGGAGAGAAATCCTATGCTGGGCTCACTCAAAAATTCTTTTTCTACAAGAATCCCTGATTTCCTACACCGAAAACTGAAAATGCTCGGAATCGAATTCTGCTTCGACAGAAAGATGTGCCCGTCAATGGAGAGTCACCCTAGCCTTCTTTTGCTGATCTATTGTGGAGAGAGAACCAAAACATAAGAAGCCCTAGCTTCTGTAGCTACACAATGTCTTCTTTCGGGGTGGCTCTGATACCATGTTAAATTTTCATATGCTAAGCTATATCATTAGTATTTCATTTCAATTTCATAACAAAAGCATATAAACAAGATCACTGAAAGATAGACAAGCACAACCATACAAAAGGAACACAAAGATTTACCCTTGGAAAACCCTAAAGGGAAAAACCTAGCAAAATCTTCCTCAATATAGATGCCCCAAAAGATAAAAGATAAAACCAACAAGGAGATCAAATCCTAATCCTCCTCCTTCTCCAGCTACTTCTCTCTCCTCCACTAATGCGCTACATAAGTGAGAGTGTGTGCTCCAAAGGAGGAGTGCTACACCTCTATTTATATTCATCTGTTCACTTAAGTTAACTCATCTATCATGTAGGCTCGATTTAAATCATGTAGGATCGAGTTACACATGTAGGCTCAAGTAGCCACACTGGGGTGCTAAAGACCCACCTTTACAATTAGAGGGGATTACCTCATGACTCTTATTAGTTCTTCAGATTAGGAGCATCGGGGTACAAAGTAATACAATTAGTTCTCCCGATAGGACCATCGAGGACCACAAAAGATACATATAGAATATTCTTCGAAGTTACAATATTTTAACAATGCCTACCCTTCACGAACCTGAAAACTACTAAAAGTTGCTTCAGATCCCTGAGTTTTGTGTGTGTCGCAAACTGTTCCTCCAGGCAGGTTGGGGTTCATTTCTTCACCTCTTCCAGGGCCATGATGATGATATTTTGTTGATATTTTCCAAGTTATTTTATGTCAAGACGACTCGGGTTGGTTCGCTTGTGTTTCCAGTAACTGAAGAGTCTGTAGCAGTGGCTACGAAGCTTCCTCAGAAGGGTGCTTAGTGGCATAAACACCTTTTCCTTCCTCGGTCAACGTTTGATTCCTTCAAGCCAAACTATCACCATGTTTCAGGAACCAAAGGATTCCACTGAGAGTGGGTTAAACTAGAGTATTTTGACCCCTTAGCCGTTATCATCCTCCTAGTCACCTGTGAGGGTAAGTTTACAGTTTTCAAAGTTTGTCATTTCCGGTTGTTAGCACATTTTGTCCTTAATCAAACTATCAATTTCCCATTCTATTTCTTGCGAAGCCTCGAGAAAATGTCAAATCAAGTTATAAATAATACTGTCAATCCTTCTAGTAGCCTGTATCACCATGGTCTCATCAAAATATTAATTATCCATCAACTGAAGGAAACAGGGCAGACTTGGGAAAATTTCATATTTGCAGTTTTGAATCCACATCTAGCCAATAAGCCCCATGTTAAAACCTCTGCCTTTTCCTCTGCCTCTCAAAAATGCCTTTGGTATCAGACTCATGATGGTGAACCTAGCCAAACCTCTGCCTGAGTAAAGAGAGAACCTAAGTCTGTGCAATTTGATGAGTCTCTCTCAAGAACGAAGCATCTTAGCCACTCTTCTTCCTCTTCTGAACCTATTCATAAAGACGTCACAACTGAGCCTCCACTCTTCTCACAGATACCCACTAAGCATAGAGAGGAAAATCGTGTTCATCCCATCATTCAGACAACCAATCCAGAAAATCCTAATGCTCATCCAAACAAACCTAAATCTAATGCATCTACCCCTGTATTGTATGATGCCTCTACTAGTTTTCCTGAAGTTTCCATTCCTTTACTTTCTTCTACTCTCCCTCTATCGAAGGATCGTGCAAAACCAGCCACCTCTGCTGACCCTAAAACATTTTCAAAAGGGTTGGGATCTCATAAGAATGTCGAACAGTCTGCCAAACCATTTACTCCAAGTCATCAAACAATGGATTATTTAACAAAATAAGTGGCATGATTGACAAATCAAAATAAAATATATGTTGGCTTAATTACTGAGCTCCATCAAGAGAATATGGAATTGCGTCTTCAGGTGAAAAGTGTCGAGGAGCTTAATAAAGCCATTACATCTTCTCATGATGCTCTCTCGACAAGTTATGGTACCTTACATGCTCAATCCAAGAGGTCTAAACCCAAATCTATGCCCTCCTCGTCGAATTCAAAGGCATTTGTTGTCGCAGCTTAGCCTTCTTTCTGCTTTCCTTTTCTTTTTGCTCAGTGGGACCTGGCATATCCTCGGTTTTGGGGTGTGTCGATGTCCAATTTTGTCATCACTTTGGGCCTATAATCATGCTATATTGGTGTCATTTTTTTCATTCCTAGTAGATTAAGATCATATATTTTATCATTCAGACACCAGTATTGACTCATGTATCCATTTTTGATACTCCTACAATTTCCTTATAAGTTTTCATTGAATTATCATTTTTTATGGAAAATTAGCATTAAAATAACATTGTTAAATCCATTGGGCATATAGTTTTGCTGTTACAGACTATGGTTCTCATGTAGACAATCATTTGTATGCGAAGGAACATTAAACCTTTCATTCACACCCTAGAAATCGTTTGTTAGCATATTTGGGAACATTGAAGACGCAAATGAAGATGTGGGTTTTGTATACCACTTGACCCTTATGGTTAGTGAGCTCCTACTTGAGAATATTTGCATTATAACTTGCCCAAACCTCCAGCGCATTGTTAGGGTACACAGTGTACTCCCAAAAGACCGAACACCTTTAGCAACCGCTTCACACAAATAGATCACAGATCAACACACCAATGTTTGTCACGTGGTTAAAACCCTCGAGAGGGAAATAGTCCATGGCCCCAGCCAAATAGCTACTTGGAACAATTTATTATGCAAAAGAAAGAAAGTTACATGAGCTTCTCATAATTGATCAACTAGCCAAGGACCCTCTATGCTCTTTAAATAGAGATCATAGACCAATCAGGTGTTAAGCCATAGATCAATGGTAGGTATGATCTAAGAGAAGTTGAACTGTCAGATCAATCTATGTCTAGAACATATCTTGACCGTAGGATTAGAATATTTACAAATGCATACTAATGCATACTAAATAAACACACTTTTACCTAACGGATATATTATACAAGTTGATCTTAACTAACTCCTAAGTGTCTAAATATCCTAACATCCCCCCTTAAGAACAACTTTGGATAGGATTTAAGGATTTACAAAAGTGACACTATTAGGAGAAGGAAGGAGGCATAAGAGCCTATCCCCCCTTAAGGACACATTCCTGAACTCCTAACATAGATCGAAGTTTAGAAAACATTGTTTCTGTAAGAGACTTGGTGAAGATGTCTGTAACTTGATCATCTGTACGGCAATAGAGAACTTCAATAACACTATCATGGACAAGATTTCTGATGAAGTACATGTGTATCTCAATGTGTTTGTTGCGCTGATGTAGAACTAGATCTTTGGCAAGCTTGATGGCACTTTGATTGTCGCACCAAAGTGGAGTAGGTTGTTGCTGCTCGAATCCAAACTCTGAAAGGATCTGCTGAAGCCATAAAGCTTCCTGACTAGCATTAACTACGGCTCAATATTCTGCTTCTGCTGAAGAAAGAGCAAGAGCTTGTTGTTTCTTACAAGCCCAATTGACAGGTCTAGATCCCAAACTGAAAACATAACCTGCAGTAGACTTTCGATCATCAGGATCTTCGACCCAATCTGAATCAGTGAAACCAACCAACAAAGGTTTCCCCCCTATACTGTAATGAATCCCAAACTGAATTGTACCTCGAATATATCGAAGTATTCTTTTTGCTGCTTTCCAGTGACTTTCATGAGGAGTTTTCATATAACAGGCAACACGACCAATGGCAAAGGAAAGGTCAGGATGGGAATGATTCAAGTATAAAATACTACCAACAAGCTGATGATACAAGGTGGCATCTACTTTAGGGGAAGTACAAGTGGCAGAAAGTTTGACTCCAAACTGGAAGGGAGAAGGGGCCGGTTTACAATCTTCCATGTGGAAGCGATGAAGAAGGTGACAAGCATACTTAGAATGGGAAAGAAAGATTCCTTCTTTGGTTTTCAAGACTTGGAGACCAAGAAAATAATGCAAATGTCCTAAGTCTGACATTTCAAAATGTTGCTTACGACTGGATTTCACATGGGTTATAAGTTTAGGGTCACTACCAGTAAGGATAAGATCATCAACATAAAGAACAAGTATGATGAGATGGTTTCCTAATTTCTTGGTATAGACATTGGGGTCATAATGGCATCTATAAAAACCAGTGTCAAGGAGAAAGCTATCCATTTTGGCATACCAAGCTCTAGGAGCTTGCTTAAGGCCATATAAGGATTTCTTAAGGAGACAAACAAGGCTAGAGTTATTCTGAACATGTCCAGAAGGTTGTTCCATGTAAATTTCCTCATGTAAATCACCATGTAAGAAGGAAGACTTGAAATCCATTTGATGGGCTTCCCAGTTATGTAAGGCTGCAAGGGAAAGAACAAGGTGGATGGAGTTCATTTTTTCTATAGGGGCAAAGGTTTCATTGTAGTCAATCCCTACAACTTGGGAAAAACCTTTGGCAACTAACCTTGCCTTAATTCTTTCAACACTTCCATCTGATGCATACTTAGTTCTGTAGACCCATTTACATCTGACAAGTTTTCTTCCTTTTGGAAGAGGAACAAGATCCCAAGTATCGTTCGCCATTAAGAAACAATATTCTTTATCCATAGCTGCATCCCAATCTGGATTTCCTGAAGCTTCTGCAAAAGTTTCTAAATCATGATTCTCAAGAACTTGAGCCAAAAGAGAAGAGGCTCACTGAAACTAAGAACGTGTTCGATGTTGATCTCTAGGATCACCAGCAAGATCACCAGCTGTTTCACATGTTGAACAGACCCATCGAGGAAGTATTGGTGCTGATGGAATTTGAGGAACATGACCAGGCAAAAGTGGATTTTCATCCTCACTGTCATCATCAGAAACTAGAGTTGGAAACCTATCAAGGAAGCTGGAAGAAGAAGAAGAATAAGGCACAATCGCCGAATCAGGCTCGCAGGCCAAAGATGGCACACCCGCCAAGTTAGGCTCACGGGCAAAGAGATTTTCATCAAATTTAACATCTCTTATAATGATTATATCATGAGAATGTGGCTAAAGAAGTCTATAACCTTTTACATATTCAGAATATCCAACAAATATGCACTTTTCACTTTTAGGTTGCAATGCTTTCTATTTTTCATCCGGAATGTGAGCCCATGCTTCACAACCAAACACACGAAAGTGACTTACATCTGATTTAGTTTTACTCCATGATTCTTCTGGTGTTATACCCTATAAAACTTTAGTGGGTGTGCGATTAACTATGTAATTTGCACAATTTATGGCCTCGGCCCAATATTGAAGACTTAGTCCCTTAGATTGGATCATACAATTAGCCATTTCTTTTAAAGTGTGGTTCTTCTGTTCAGCTACACCATTTTGTTGTGGTGTATATGGAATAGTGTTTTGTTGTTGGATTCCTTGTTCAGTGCAAAAAGTAGTGAACTTGTTGTTAACATATTCTCCTCCATTGTTAGATCTTAACTTAATAATTTGATGACCAGATTGTTTTTCAACAAGGGCCTTGTAGTCCAAGAACATGTTAAATACTTCGCTCTTAAGTTTTAGGAAGTAAACCCAAGTGCGTCTAGAGTAGTCATCAATGAAAGTTAAGAAATGTTTGAAACCAGAAAAGCAAGCAGATGGAAGAGGGCCACACAAGTCACAATGCATAAGCTCCAAGGGAACCGAGGCATGCCAAGAGGCACGTTTGTCAAAACTGTCCCAATGATGTTTTCTGAGTGCACAACTGGAACAAACACCATCCTTGCAAGATACCAGCGGAAGACCAGTCACCATATTGTCTTTACATAGTTGTTTCAATGAGCGATAATTTAAGTGACTATATCGCTCATGCCAAAGTTTTCTCAAGTTATCACTATGAGCAACAAAAACTAAAGGAAAAGGTGATGACCCAAAGTTGTTAAATTTGTACAACTTGGTAATACCATCAACAGTTCCAGTAGCAAGGATATTTTGAGGATTTTTAAAATCCTTGATTACAACTTGGTGAGGTGTAAACGTCACAGTTTTACCTTCACCTAAATGAGTAATTTGATAGACGGATAACAAATTGCAGGAAATTTTTGGAACACATAGTACATCACTGAAATGACCATTTTCTACTGGAACTGTTCCAGATCCTACAACACTTAGAGATCTATCATCACCAACAAATATTTGTTTGGTGTTACATTCATGCATAGTATAAAATATGGCTTGATCCTTAGCCATATGATAAGATGCTCCAGAATCAATGAACCATTCAATTGAAGTAGAAGAAGAAGATGCAGTATAAGAGTAACCAGAAACACAAAGTGCATGTCCATGAGAGGTAGATTCTGAAGATGAATCTAGGTTGATGTGGTGCTTCTTCATTGTTGCTTCCAAGGCTACCATCTTCTTAAAACACTTAGATTCATCATGATTATCTTTCCCACAAAAATTTCAATGACTTTCAGTCTTCTTTCTTTTTTGCTTGGATCCTTTGTCATTTTTCAAAGAAGGAGTTGATTGACAGGGTTTGGGACCCTTGTTGTTTGGCTTATTATTGCGAAAATTCTGTTTTTTGGGAGGTTGGACTTTTCTTTCTGTTGGGACAATAAGGCTTTCCCGAATGTATCTGCATTGTTAATTATTCCAAGATGAATGAGCTTATCTTTCTTTCTAATTAAGGAATCAAAAAAGGATTCAAGACTAGGCTCTTGATAGCTAGCTGCAGTCAATGATTCTTTCATGGAGTAGAATGTAGATACAAAAACAGAATATGCAGGTCCAAGTTTGGAAAGAATATGATAAATACATTGTTTATCTTCTCTCTTAATCTTTCATTCTCCACATAAGACTCTAAGAGTTTTATACTTAGATAAATAGTCTTGAATGCATGAAAAATCATTTGGATTCAAGGAAAGCAACTCATTCTCAAGTTGATGACCCCAAATTTCATTGTGTTTACCAAACAGAGATTCCAAATTTTCCCAAGCTTTATCAGGTTCATCAATTCCATATATGTGGAATCATAAATTAGTAGATATTGACATCCCAATCAATCCACGAACTTCATCACATCTATTTTCCCATTTAATTTTCTTATCATCATCAGTGGGTTCTATTTCTTTCCCTGAGGTTATCCTGAAAAGTCCCCTACTTCATAGAACATCCTCCATACGAGATTTCCATGAGAAATAGTTAGAACTTGTAAGTATAATATCACAAGGGGCAGCCATACTGTAAAATAATGGATGAAATAACAGAAACTAACTGTTTAGATGCAAAGAGCTCGAAAAAATATGCAGTTTTAAAAAAACAGTACTGAAAACTTATTCTGGATGATGAAGTTATGCTTGATCAAAGAAAATGTTGAAGATGTCCCCAACAGTGACGTGGCAGATATTAACTAGACCAACTAAAAAAAATAACCTCCCTCTACCCAAGATCAACCTTTGACAATCACTTTACAATAAAGTTGCTTTGAAGTGAATCACTTTGTAGAATAAGTGAGGTTCACTTTTACAATAATGTTACTTTTAAATAGTGCGGCAATAAATTAAAAGACTCAAGTGACTCACTTTTTATTTTATTTTATTTATGTGAGATGCACTTTTACAATAAAGTAACTTGAAAATAGAAATTGCATGCACTAAAAAGTAGCTTAATAAGACTTGAACTCAATACCTATTAAGGAAGAAAGCAACTTTGGACCAAGTGAGCTAAGTTTAAAAGGTACGTAAAACAATGGAGAAAGGAAGGGTTTTTTTTTTTTTTACTCTTCTCTCTCTTTCTCCATGCTTGCCTTTTTTTTCTGCAAATCACAAAAAAAAAAAAAAACTTTTTCCACACAATGGGGTTAGATCTTTGTTAGCTTACCCAGAAAGTGTACGTTTTCAATTTTTCTCGTTTGTTTTTATTTGCTATGATCGCACAAGGTGCATGGCAAAGAGCATACGTAGCCGAGAAGACAAGAAACAAACTTTCCCTTACTATTTCTGATTCGCCGCGATCGCGCAAGGTGCACGGCAAAGAGCATACATAGTCAGGGAAGGAAATAGTTCGAGACTAAAACAAACAAAAAAAATCTAATAATAAAACTGATAAGATATGAGAGATTTTAAAAAAACAAATCCGTCATTGTAACATTATACCTTCAAATTTGCTGAAATGGGTGTTTCTGGAACAAACGAAAAATATTTTCCAATGGAAATGGTGCTCCAGACGCAATGGAACAGCTCCCACAAGCCAAAAATGCATAGAAAATCCAGAACCAGAAGCCCTTTCAAAATTTCGGCAACACCGGTTCTAGATCTAGATTAAAACCAAAAGCGGCTCTTCATAAAAGCTCTGATACCATGTTTGGGTACACAGGGTACTCCCAAAAGACCGAACACCTTTATCAACCGCTTCAAACAAATAGATCACAGATCAACACACCGATGTTTATCACGTGGTTAAAACCCTTGAGAGGGAAACAGTCCACGGCCCCAGCCAAATAGCTACTTGGAGCAATTTATTATGCAAAAGAAAGAAAGTTACATGAGCTTCTCATAATTAATCAACTAGCCAAGGACCCTCTATGCTCTCTAAATAGAGATCATAGACCAATCGGGTGTTAAGCCACAGATCAATGGTAGGTATGATCTAAGAGAAGTTGAACTGTCAGATCACTCTATGTCTAGAACATATCGTGACCGTCGGATTAGAATATTTAGAAATGCATATTAATGCATACTAAAAAAACACACTTTTACCTAACGGATATATTATACAAGTTGATCTTAACTAACTCCTAAGTGTCTAAATATCCTAACACGCATCCACGCTCTAATGTCTAGGAAACCACCATGCACGATTTGGGGGAAAACGGCTTGTTCAGTTCAGTTCATGAATGGAGTTGTTTTCAGTCTTTAATAAATTATATTATTAGAGAGGTCGGCCACTAAAAGGGTCAACCCTCTCTCTTCATTGTAAAAACTATATAAAGACATAATGGGCTATGAAAATCCTACTGGCGTATACTCTGTAATTTTCATTTTCAGTTGATATAAAAACTCTTGCTTGTTTTTGTGATTGCATTTTCCATTTGATGGTTGCTGAATAAACTTCGTAGGATCATCCACTATCTCTTGAGAGGGCCCCTGAATGACAGCGGCGTTACCTGTGTATATATTTCGATTTCTTGTTATTGTACAACTAAGTAACTTTTTTGTGCAAATCATTTTCCTGTAAGAAATTGCTCAATCGTTGTGTAAATGTAACTGTGTATCTCTGTCAATACTGTCCATCATATTCACTAGGATTCAGACTGTCAATATTACCTTTTGCATTTTATTTGCATTTAGCTAGGATTTGAATTCATCCTCGTTCTGTATTTAGCTAGGATTTAAATCTGTTGTGAGAATTTCATGTTAAAATCATACTAACATACAGGTAGTTTGATGCTGTGGTTAGACCCATTTACATCCCATGTAATCACTGTGCAATAGGATATATTTCGATTTACATCTCAGTAGTGTTGTTGGCATTAAATCCATAATATAGCAATTTATAATCTACTTTCATTTACTTTCATGAAACATTAAAAGCCTTCTTAGTTGGTAATAGAATAGATCTCTGTTTTTTAATAGAAGTTCAATTAAAATGGCATAGTGATTGATAATTAACAAAGTAGTGTTGTCTTGTCTTTCCATCAAATATAGAATTTTCTTTTAAATTTGTTTCAAGTCAGTTCGTTCTTGCAAGAGTTTGTCTATAATATTTTTGTCCATAATAGTTTTTGGTACTTGGTAGGTAATTTTAATGACAGGTTAAAGATTATTAGTTTCTTTTGATTCCCTATAATATTTCATGGTTTGAAGTGTACAAACAGAATTAGGATAATTCTGAGTATTTCCTTTTCAATTTTCCGTAGAATTGTGACTGTTAAAGAGTATTTCATATAAGCTCGGCTTCAGGCAGTATAGCTAGATTTTTATTCCTAGTGAATAAATGTTCTTTGCTTAGCAATTGAAGTGGTAAATGCAATGATAGTTTACAATGTTATCATAGACTTTGTTACATCTCAGTTTGTCTTATTTCTAAATCAGTTTAGTATTTAAATTCCAATTTGCATTCAAGCTTCTAATTAGTCCTTTATTCCCATTTTACATAGTGTTCTGGTTTGGTTTAGTTTCATTGTTTCAAGTTCTTTCATTTCCATCAATAGAATAGACTAGGAACTAGTCTCAATCCAAGTTTGATAAATTCATATGTGTTTAATATAGATGCATTAGTTTTCAATATTTAAAGATATTTTATAACTTAGTTTTCTCAATTTTTCGATCAACTTCATTACATTTTCATAGTTGTCCTATAAGATAGGTTGATTTGTAGTAGAGGTGGCATAAGAATATCTTGTTTTTCTGTTGTAAGATTTGATCACAAGTTGATATTGATTTCAACTATTTAAGTTCTTGTCCTGTAATTAGTTCAGTTTGTTTTTCCTGTAGTTATGTTGTAGCTGCAACTATTTCCCAAATTTCTAAAAAATTGGGACCCTCCTTTTAAGTTTTGTCTTGCTTGGATCTGCTGGGATTTTTTAAAGTTATTGCAAGTTTGATTGTTGAGTTTGATTATTAAATGAATATATTTTATGTTGTTGGTGCTTTTTGACTTAATTTGTAACTCATGGGGGTTTTTTATTTTCACTGTCGGAAATTATATTAGTTATGAATCGGAACCGTAGTCTCCTACACAGCCACCGTTGCGGAGGCTAAGTAGACTAACGACCCGATCCAATCTCCCGCCTGCCTCCGACGCATTTTTGTTCAGTTTCGGCGTTTTATTTTGTCACCATCGGGGCACTAGTCCTTTGTACAGCCACCATTTTGGAGGATTGATAACAAACGTTTCGACGTTTTTTACCCGCGCTGATTTCATGGCTTTTTTCGCTATCGGATTTTTGTTGGACTTTTTGATTGAGGATTAGGCCTCAGCGTTTCCGATGGTTTCATTTTCTGGCAACCCTAGTCTATTTTAATCCTGTCGTTGCGGCTCCAGAGTGGACTAAACATCCGATGTCGTTGTTCTCTTTTTGCCGTTTGTGTTCTTTTGATTGCAAACTCTTAGTAGGTGTGTCACCCGCCGTTGCGTCTCCGTAGCAGGCTAATCACCCTTTCCTTGTTGTCCTTTTTTGCCGATGAAGGGTTTATCTATCTAGTGCTTAGTGCTGGCCTTGGGATTTTTCCCGCTATTCGGATATGTTTTACACTGTACTATGGAATAGAGAAGAGTAGCGAGTACTTGGTCCTGGTCTTTGCTCTCGTCGAAGGGTTTTGTTTTAGTACAAGGAGGCCTGGATTGGGAAGTAGAGTCTATTTTATCGGATACATGTTTAAAGTTTTGAACCAGGATTTAAGCACAAACTTGCTGGTTTTCTTTTTCCTTGGCATTCGTTATTTTCATGCATTAATATTGTTTTATAGCTCATGTATAGAACGTTTGATTGATCTATTTTATAATGATTTGACATGCGCAGGAAAGGAAGATCGTTGCAAAGAATATTTGTCTAAAAGGTAAAGCTGAGGACAGCCGCCTGTTAAGAAGAAGTTGAAACATAAATAAACAGAGATGCTACTCGGGGAGAAAGGTGAAAGAAAGGCTGAAACCAAAGAGACCTAAAAAATACTAATGGATGATAGAGCTAAATCGTTAATAGCTTAGTTTCAGACCTAAGGAGTTTGTGAGTTACCAAGTTGACCCGTGTTCATAAAATCATTTAAATATGGAATGTAACGTTTAGAGAAATCATGATTATTCACAAAATGACAAAACCATGAGAGGAAACGGTTGGGGCAACCCAAAGGTTTTGCTGGTTTTAGTATAAATATAGGAAAGTTAAAGGGCCAGGGGGGGCTTTTTTCCCAGTGAGACTTGTAAAAAACTTGTTGTAAGAGGAACTATTTTGTTTTGCAATAATATAATTACAATTTTGCTTGTTGGAGAAAGTGCTGTGTGGAATGTTCAAATGTGGTGAAATGAAAAATGTTGAAGGGGAACTATTTCATTTTCAGTTGTGTTTCATTAACTGTGAGATCATTCTAACTTTCTAAACCTATGTTCTTGTATGAATGTTCTCTGGTTTATTTTATGATAATTTCCACTATGAGTAATGAATGTTTTAACAAACAACGAGCTATCTTGTTGTGCATATCTCTATTCATGTTTATGTTTTTTGATTCTAATAACAGCTATCTGTGATTTATCTTAACATATGAGCAGTAATACATTACTCATTAATTGATCATCTTGCTCCCTAGGGACAGCTTAGTTAGTTTGTTTTCTATTGTGTGTGATTCAGATGTGAGAGAGTTTAAGACGAGAGGTAAGAACCTGCGTATCACATTGTGACCGCTCCTCGTATTCTTTATCAATCTACATGTTAGATAGGCACTTGCATATCATACTTAAAGTTAAAAAAATACAAAAATATACACGGTGGACCGGGCCGCAACCAGTAAAAACCCTTTATTTTTGTTTCTTGACCTACGGTAGCCGGACTGCAAACCGGACAAATTCCCCATACCAAACAGTCACGGGGTAGTTGGGAACGTTGACTAGGGAGAATCCCTTGCTGTTGTTGCCTACGATTTTCTAGGCCTCAATAGTTTATGGCACTAGAAGGAGGGCCACCAGTGCATGGCTGGCCGAGGAAACCCATTTCCTCGAAATTACTCCACCAGTGATAGTTTTTAAAGCGGTTTATTTCCTAATCCAAATCCTGAAGAGTGGAAAGAACATTTGTATTATGTAGACAATGAATTTGTTAATGATCTGAGGAGACACACTAGATCATATGTGAAGAGTATTGGAGGATTACCCACTATCCTTGATTTACCCCGAAGAGAATACAAGAAGAAAGACCGTCCTATTTTGGAAGATTCAGTGTTGGTTGGAGATTTGGAAGAATTAGTGGAAGTAGCATTACAGGAAGTTGTTCAGCCTTTGAATCAAGTAGGCCCAAACACACCTTACTATTCTCCTGTGCATACTCATGTTCCATCACCACCTCATTCTCCACCTTGACTCATGGCAAGCGTAAATGCAAATCAGCCACCTAACCCACCAAATCCACCACCTGCTTGGAAAGCCAGATCACCTATAAACTTAGCACCTTCGTTGCATGACTTACCTTAAGATTTCAAGAAGATGCTTCCCAAGTTTGATCCAAATGAGAATATTTTAGTAGATGACCATTTGCAAAGTTTCTACTTGGCCATAGAAGGACTAAAAGTTGGAGAACATGAGGATGTAGTCTGTAGACTTTTTCCGCATACCCTTAAAGGAGTAGTAGCCTCATGGTATTTTGGTTTTCCTGCAAAATCAATCTCAGATTTGGACACCTTTGAAAGGATATTCAGAAGAAAATATGCAACCCAAAAAACTCATTCGACTCTCATGAAAGGACTGTGTGCCTTAAAGAAAGAAAGAAAAGAAAAGGTGCATAGTTTGACCCAAAGATTTGCAGCTTATCTTAAGAATTTTTTTGAAATTGATAAGCCCTCGAATAAAGTTCTGATTGAGTATGAAGAAGTAGAGAGATTAGAGGCTGAAAAGGAAAGTATCGAAGATTATCCTGAGCAGTCAGGAGAGAAAATTGTTGGGAAGAAAGCCTTGTTATTTACTAAGCCTAAAGAGGAACAATCACAGGATTTCAAAGGAATGGCAAAGATGATGCAGAAGCTTTCTAACAGAATAATAGACTTGGAAAAGGAAAAGGAAGCCCAAAAGTTCTATAAGCCTTATTACAAGAAAAAAGAGGATAACAATCAATCCCAACCCCCTCCACATAGTCCTGCATCGATGAACTTAACAGAGGTAGGGATGGATAACTTTTGCACTTTCCACCAACAACCCCATTCTGAAAAAAGTTGTCCTCAATGGATAAATTCAATGACATTAGTGATGAACTAGCTATTGGATTCCAAGTTAACAGAGGCTGACGATGAGGAGGGAAAAGATAACAATAAATCAACAAAAAAACAAGAGGATGATGCCATGGTTTTATGGGATTGTGTATCGTTGTTTGATACCGAAGAGGAAAAGGATCCGAGACATGAAGATATCTCAAAAACGAATGTGACAACAAGAATTCAAGGGTTGATTAAAGAAAACAGTCTTATACTCCCGAAGATTAAGAGACTTCAAAAGAATGTAAAGAAATTTCGAAAAAATACCACAGCAGATAAAATTCCCGAGTTCACCATTACCAATAAAAATCCGAATCATATCAACATGCCAATTAAGCCCATTGAAGAGAAGATAAATAATGTAAATATGAATTTCACAGAACATAGGATGGAGTATGACATTGTAGAAGATATCAAAAAGGTGAAAGCAAACATTTCACTATTCGAAATGTGCAATGTGCCACAGCAGAAAGAAAAATTGTTAAAAGCACTAGAAACGCCTAAAGAGAAACTTCCTATTAATACCCAACCTGAAGAAGAAGAAATTGGGGAAGCAAGTGTGGGAGGTAAGTCCAAGTATAAAAATCCACCTTTTCACCTCACTTTTGAAATTTTCAATCATAATGTGCACAACTGTCTAATAGACTCAGGGGCATCAGTAAATGTTATGCCACTTTCAGTATGCAGGAGGATAAATGGACAACCCAAACCATCTACCTAAAAGGTTACTCAGCTAGACAGGACCAATGTGAAAGTATTTGGGGAAATGGAGGATGTTCTCATTCTCTTATCTTCAAATGATAAGGTATGTCAATTCATTGATATTGTAGTAGCAGACATACCTGAGGCCTATGGACTTGTTTTGAGCAGAGACTGGTCAGCAAAGCTGAATGAATATTTTGCTTTAGAATGGTCACATCTATGGTTACCTTATAAAGAAATCCCAAATCAAATTAAAGTTATAAGAGAGCCCCACAATAAACACAATGTCACGCAGTCAGAGGGTAAGAATGAACCAGTGAATTTTGTTTTGGGAAACTACTTTATTGAGCTGGAACCAGGAAATTACCAAGCAGAAAAAGCCAACATTACGTCAGACACCCATCCTGATCTCCTTCGGTTTTCGCAGGCTAATGAAATTGATTGTAAAATAGTAGACTTAGCTTTAGATGTAGATTTTGATTCAAATACGGTAAAAATAGATAGTTTTTGGACACTTTTTTTTTATGGATCTAATACATTGGAAGGGTCAGGGGCTAGTTGTGTCCTGATCGATCCAAAGTATAATAAACATTTCCTTTCTTGTAGATTAGAATTTGAATGTACCAACAACACAGCCGAATATGAGGCATTGGTTTAGGGACTAAGGAAAGCAATTGAATTTAAAGTGGAAAATCTGAAAGTATATGGAGATTATGAAATAATTGTGAAATAGATTCGAAATCAGATACATTGCATTTCATCTCATTTAAAATATTACCAAAGTGAAGTATGGGATTTGCTTAAAAAAATTTGTGCATTTAATATTGTGTCAATTCCTAGACTAAGAAATGTCGTAGCTAACTTGTTAGCCACCTCGGCTGCAAGGCTTGTACCCTCTAATAACAGGTGTTCTATTGAATTGCTTTTTAGGCCTTCGGTTCCAAACATGATTACAAATTTACGAGTTTTTGACGATGATCAGCAGATCCTTGAATGCTTGACAAATGATGATACTTTCAAAGGGGCAATTATCGATGATGAATAACATCAGGCTAAGCTAAAATTTGACAAATTCATTCCTAAAAGAACTAGGACTTTAGAATGAATGTTTGATCTAAACGACAAATTCCGAAGACCAGAAAATGTGAAGACTCACAGCTCATCTTTACAATTCGAGCTGATAAACTTAGGAACTGAAATTGAGCCCAAATGTGTGAATTTGGGAAAGTGTTGTTCCCCTAGTGAAAGGAATAAGTTCATTAGTTTGTTCAAACAATACAAAGATGTGTTTTCCTGGACATATGAAGATTTGAAAACCTATGACACCAAGATTATTCAGCATGTCATCCCCATTAGGACTGGGGTCAAGCCTTATCAGCAGCCCTTAAGGAAAATGCATCCCAAAATTGAGCCTTTAATTTAGAATGAAGTAAAGAAATTACTAGATACCAAAATCATATTCAAAGTTAGACATTCAGAATGGGTTTCAAATTTGGTACCAGTAAGGAAGAAATCTGGAGAAATTAGACTATGTGTGGATTTCAGAAACTTAAATCGCACTTTAGATAAAGACAATTATCCAGTTCCACCCATGGATCAGATATTGCAAATGGTTTCGGGTTCTGAGTTATTTTCTTTATTAGATGGATTCTTTGGTTACAATTAGGTGTTGGTAGCTGAAGAAGATAGACTCAAAAATACATTCAGAACAAGGTGGGGGACTTTTGCTTACAGAAGGATGCTTTTTGGAATCATAAACGCTGGAGCTACTTTCCAAAGGGCTATGGATATAGCTTTCCATGGTCTGATTGGCCACAGTGTTGTGGTATACCTTGATGACATCACAATTTTTTCAAAGAAAAGAGAAGAACACGCATTTCATTTAAAGCAAATTTTCAAGCGTTGCCGAAAATATGGTATCTCGCTAAACCCCAAGAAGTGTGTGTTTGTTGTTACAGAAGGAAAGCTACTAGGTCATGTGGTATCTAAGAAGGGGATCTCCATAGACCCAGAAAGGATCAAGGTTATCGAACAGACCCCTTTACCCCATAATAAGAAAGGTATGCAATCATTCATGGGGACAATAAATTTTGTGTGAAGGTTTGTGCCTGACTTTGCTCAAATCGTTAAACCTCTGCAGCAAATGGTGAAGCAAAGTGTACAATTCAAGTGGACCGATATAGAAAAGAATGCATTCAGCAAAATAAAAATGGCTATTGCTCACGCAACATCTCTTAAGAGCCCAGATTTTGATAACGATTTTATTTTGTACACTTTTGCGTCTGATGATTCATTGGCAGCGATCCTTACTCAGAAGGAAGATAGGGGAGATGAATTCCCCATATCGTTTATGAGCACTAGTCTGTAGGGTGTTGAATTGAGTTACCCAGCTGTGGATAAGCAAGCTTATGCAGTCTTCAAAGCGGTAAAACAATTCTAGCCATACATCCTCAAGAACCGAACAAAGGTAATAGTCCCACACCCAACGGTGAGGTCTCTTTTCATGCAAAAAGAATTAGGAGAAAGAAGAGGCAATTGGGTAACAGCTTTATAAGAGTATGACCTCGAATTCAATCCAACCTCCATAGTTAGAGGGCAAGGACTGTGCAGACTAATGGTTGAAGGAAATAACAATGAAGAAAGTGATTGGGAAAATGAAGCCAAATTACATATGATGGAAGTATGTCTTCTTTTTATAGCACCAAAGTCCTGGTACCAAGACCTTGTTCATTACCTTTAGGAAGGCCTGTTTCCAGAACATTGGAATTCCAAGTAGCGAAGAGTATTGTGCCTTAAATCAGCTGCTTATCCGATTGTTGATGGAATTTTATTTAGGAAGAATTATGATGGAGTCCTTCTCAGATGTTTAGAAAAGGAAGACGTAAAAAGGGTTATAACTGAGTTACATGATGGGCCTGCTGGAGGCCATTTTTCTAGAGATACGACAGCCCACAAAATTCTCAGGGCCGGGTACTATTGGCCCACGCTGTTCAAGGATGCTCATTCCCATGTGAGAAAGTGTGATATCTGTCAGAGGTGTGGAGGGAGACAAGCCAAAGCAGCAGGACCACTGAAGCCGGTTGTGATAACGGAGCCATTTGAGCAATGGGGAATTAACGTCATTGGAGAAATAAAACCAAATTCTTCCTTGCATCACAAATATATTTTAACGGCAACGGACTATTTCACTAGATGGGTTGAGGCCATTCCACTACGAAAAGTAAATGAAGATGCTATCATGGATTTCTTGTAGGATCATATCATGACCAGGTTTGGGGTTCCAATTTCCCTAGTTTTTTATAATGCTACTTATTTTTCTTCCATTAAATTAACTCCATTTGCTCATGAAAAGGGAATTAAGTTGCATTATTCTACCAACTATTAACCACAAGGAAATGGATTGGCAGAATCTACAAACAAGAATTTGATTAGGATTTTGAAAAAGACTATCATAGAAAACCAGAGGAGTTGGAATTCAGCATTACCAAACACTCTTTGGGCTTATAGGGTTACACCCAAGAATTCCCTAGGTGTGTCACCATATACCCTTGTTTAAGGAAAGGAGGCTATACTTCCTCTGAACATTATGCTACCATCTTCCATAATAGCCCAAGAGTCTAGAGGCACAGACAACGAAATCCTGCAACTTAGAATTTATAATCTTTTGAAGGTGGAGGAGTCTAGATCCAAGGCCAAAGAACGTTTTAAGCAACAGCAGGAAGCAGTGAAAAGGTGGTTTGATAAGCACAAAGATGGAACAAAGGAATTTGAAGTGGGAGACTTGGCTCTTAAGTGGGATCATCCGCATGATGAAAAGGGGAAGCATACAAAGTTTCAACAGTTATGGGTAGGCCCTTTTTAGATTGCAACAAAACTTGGCCCCTCAACCTATAAATTGCAAGATTTACAGGGGTGGGAAGAAAACTTACCAGTAAATGGTTTAGTTCTCAAACCATATTTTTCCTGATTTTTGTTTTATTTTTGTTTTGTACATAATAATTTGATTTGGTTGTTTACTTTGATTTGTTTCGTTTCTGTTTGTTTTAGTTAAATTTTGTTTGATTTCAATAAAATAGGAAAACTTTTGGTTGCATGGAAAGAATCAGAGTTATGGATTAATTGAGATCTTTGGGTAGAAGACTGTATCTTATTGTTTGAATCTGATGGAATTTCTTCTAGTAAGTAGTTTTCCTAAATGGCTATGAACACATTGAAATACGGCTTAATCCCTATAAAATAACTCATGATCAAAAGGTCTAGAATACTATTTCCAGGCTCCATCCATTTCACATCTAAAAATGTCATAGGGGGTGACAGAAAAAGACCCATGGAAAGGAAGCAAGGTAAATAGTATATTATATATAAATGATTCCATGCCAAGAATTGAAAGCTAAAAGGATGATAAGAGTCAAAACTCCTAAGAAAGCAATATTTATCGAAACAAAGTACTGAATCATATAAGTAAAGATTGCCAAAAGTTCTTCTCCATCCATGAGCTGAAAATTAAATGCATCTCTCACACAAAAGGACACTATGGATAGAAGAGCCTGAATAAAATTCAAAAAGAAAGGCATGAGGAGAACTCAAAAGGACAAAAAAAAGGTCCACAAGCAGCACAAAAGGTGCAAAAATGGCATGGGAATGAGGAACAAATGAACATTTATGTTTACCATATGTCACAATCCTGTGGTGTCTAGGCTGGAAGCTACCCAAAGGCAGAGGTAAAATGAAACACAACTATTTGGCCTCAAAAGAGTTATCTTGACTTTGAGATTTTGGTTTCCATTTTCCTAAAATTGGACTATCATCAATGTTTAAAAGTACATATATTCACCATTGGGGAAATCTAGACATCTAGAAGAGTTCAACATGTTGGTTCTATTGCTAAAACAGTTTTTTACTTAAGGAAGAGTTGATTTGGAGGTCTGGCTTCACCAGGTATTCGCCAATTGTTGCAGCTGCAACTATTTCCCAAATTTCTAAAAAATTGGGACCCTCCTTTTAAGTTTTGTCTTGCTTGGGTTTGCTGGGATTGTTTAAAGTTATTGCAAGTTTGATTGTTGAGTTTGATTGTTAAATGAATATATTTTATGCTGTTGGTGCTTTTTGACTTAATTTGTGACTCACGGGGGTTTTTTATTTTCACTGTTGAATATTATATTACTTATGAATCGGAACCATAGTCTCCTACGTAGCTGCCGTTGCGAAGGCTAAGTAGACTAACGACCCCATCCAATCTCCCACCTGTAGCCGACGCGCTTTTTTTTAGTTTCGGCGTTTTATTTTGTCACCATCAGGGCACCAGTCCTTTTTACAGTCGCCATTTCGGAGGATTGATAACAAACATTCCGACATTTTTTACCCACGCTGATTTCATGGCTCTTTTCGCTATCACATTTTTGTTGGACTTTTTGATTGAGGATTAGGCCTCAGCATTTCCGATCATCGATGGTTTCATTTTCTGGTGACCCTAGTCTATTTTAATCTCGTCGTTGCGGCTCCGGAGTGGACTAAACATCTGATGCCATTGTTCTCTTTTTGCTGCTTATGCTCTTTTGATTGCAAACTCTTAGTAGGTGTGTCGCCCGCCGTTGCGGCTCCATAGAAGGATAATCGCCCTTTCCTTATTGTCCTTTTTCGCCAATGAAGGGTTTATCTGTCTGGTGCTTAGTGCTGGCGTTGGGAGTTTTCCCGCTATTCGGATATTTTTTACACTGTACTATGGAATAGCGAAGAGTAGCGGGTACTTGGTCCTGGTCTTTGCTCTCGTCGGAGGGTTTCGTTTTAGTACGAGGAGGCCTGGATTGGGAAGTAGAGTCTATTTTATCGGATACGTGTTTAAAGTTTTGAACCAGGGTTTAAGCACAAACTTGTTGGTTTTCTTTTTCCTTGGCATTCGTTATTTTCATGCATTAATATTGTTTTACAGCTCATGTACAGAACATTTTATTGATCTATTTTATAATGATTTGACATGCCCAGTAAAGGAAGATCGCTTCAAAGAATATATGTCTGAAAGGTAAAGTTGAGGACAGCCGCCTGTTAAGAAGAAGTTGAAACATAAAGAAACAGAGATGCTGCTCGAGGAGAAAGGAGGAAGAAAGGCTGAAACCAACGAGACCTAAAAAATACTAACGGATGATAGAGCTAAATCGTTAAAAGCTTAGTTTCAGACCTGAGGAGTTTGTTAGTTACCAAGCTGACCAGTGTTCATAAAATCATTTAAATCTGGAATGTAACGTTTAGAGAAATCATGAGAATTCACAAAATGACAAAACCGTGAGAGGAAATGGTTGGGGCAACCCAAAGGTTTTGCTGGTTTTAGTATAAATATAGGAAAGTTAAAGGGCCAGGGGGGGGTTTTCCCAGTGAGACTTGTAAAAACTTATTGTAAGAGGAACTATTTCATTTTGCAATAATATAATTACAATTTTTCCTGTTGGAGAAAGTGTTGTGTGAAATCTTCAAATGTGGTGAAATGAACAATGTTGAAGGGGAACTATTTCATTTTCAGCTGTGTTTCATTAACTGTGAGATCGTTCTAACTTTCTGAACTCTGGTTTATTTTATAATAATTTCCAATATGAGTAATGAATGTTTTAACAAACAACGAGCTATCTTGTTGTGCATATCTCTATTCATGTTTATGTGTTTTGATTCTAAGAACAGCTATCTGTGATTTATCTTAACATATGAGCAGTAATACGTTACTCATTAATTGATCATCTTGCTCCCTAGGCATAGCTTAGTTAGTTTGTTTTCTGTTGTGCATGATTCAGATGCGAGAGAGTTTAAGACGAGAGGTAAGAACCTGCGCATCACATTGTGACCGCTCCTTGTATTCTTTATCAATCTGCGTGTTAGATAGGCACTTGAATATCATACTTAAAGTTTAAAAAATACAAAAATATACGTGGTGGACCGGGCCGCAACCGGTAAAAACCCTTTATTTTTGTTACTTGACCTACGGTAGCCGGACCACAAATCGGACGGATTCCCCATACCAAACAGTCACGGGCTAGTTGGGAACATTGACTGGGGAGAATCCCTTGCTATTGTTGCCTGCGATTTTCCAAGCCTCAACAAGTTAATATTTTGTAAATTAGTTTGAAGTGTTGATGGGTATCATTTGATGTTGATAAGCATTTGCATAAGTTAAATAGACATCTCATGTTTCAATTTCAAGTAGTCATTAGAGATTAAATATCCTAGGATTTGTACTTTTGTTTCCAGCAATGTAGCTATCTTTTAAGTATCATTTCCTTATGAATAAAGAATAGATTACAATGTTTACAATCACTTGTAATTGGACACTTTTTAGCCTACATCTCTTTCTAGAGGTTAAATTAGATTTACTTTCGTTCAGTTTCTTTGTCACCTTTGAAAATCATTTCGATACATTTCCTTCAGTTCTTGTCACACTTGATACATATCCTAAAAATCCTCAAGGGGAATGGAATTAGGTAGTTTAGCCTAGTTTTGAGTATTTGTTAAATTCATGAATAGTTTAAGTGTTGAATTCCTTGGGATTATTAAGTGGTTGTAACCTTGCTTCAGATAATACAGTTTCTTGTCTTCATATAGTTAGTTATAAGCTGAATCATTTCATTGATAGGTTTCTGAACTTGTTCATAGTCTTTCTAATTCCTAGATTAGAATCTGAATAATTGATCAGTAGGTTTCATTTTCATAAGAGTAGTTTACTTTCGATCAAGTCTTGTTTCTTAGAATAGTATTGTTTTTATCTTTTCAATTATCGCTCATAGAGTAGAGTAGTATAGATTGATACTACTCTGATCTATTGGTTTGGTATGGTCTAATTAACTTAGTAGTTGTATTTCTGAAGTTTGACTCATTTTTTTCATTTTGAAAGACCTTTCGATCTTTTCATTATTAAACATTTCTATGGTAGGCCGAGCCGATATTTTAGGTACCCTTCTACCTTAGCATATATTTTGTGTCAAATCTAAGTTTACAAACCCCACTTGATAAATTAAATATTTGGTGAATTCATTAAGATAATAAACACCCAACAGATAGTTTGCACTGAGGGTTCCAAAACAGGTGTTGGATTAGGTGCAGGATTAAGTGTAGGATCGATCAGGAAAAGAAGAGTGAGAAATCTACATATTATACAAAGATTCTATATACAAAGCAATTATTCGTTAGATGTGACCTTTGAAATTCCTTTTAAAAATTAATGAAATAGGTGAAATGATAATAAAAAGTACCTTATCAAAGGCTTCATAATGTAGTATTCAAAGTTTATATAAATGAAGCCAAAATGAAAGATAAACATAGAGAAAACTAGATAAAAATGATTGATTCCTTATTTAAAATGTAGTCAGTATATAGACAAGACAGGGAGCCTTCAAATATCATCACTTTCACTAAGGAGGAAATGTCAGTGGTGAGAATGATCAGCCATGTTGTCCATACTCTATTCAATATTGTTTCGAGATTATATTAACAAAATAGATTCTCAATTATGCCATATGAAACATTAGAGGATCCACAACAGTCCATAGGTTATTTCTTTTAACGATGAAAATAAAGTTCACCCCATCAAACCAAAACATAAAGTATGGCACAAGGCCCCAGGTGCATATAAATGACCAATTTCAATGAATGTAAGAGCACAAAGTTTGGGAGACCAATAATTCCTAAAGGCTTGGGAAGCTCGAATCTAATTCCCCACAAATTCCAAAAGAAACCAAACATCCAACCTAATCCACTATCGATATCCCTACCACTCAAATGCTACACCATGATACACATGAGTTCCTTTCAAATAGATTGAAAATTACTCAAATTTAGGCCTAAAGGTGTCCAAGATTACAAGATTGACTAGGAAGAGCAGAAGCTAGGTGGCTTGATGATCTAGGCGGATCATCTCAAATTCAATCAAATTTAAGGTCTTCAAAATGAAAATTAAATCTTATAGGGTGAAAGGGATCATCGACAACTTTTCGTCAACGTTTGTTTCGTGCGAAACGACCTACGAATGAAGAAGTTGTCAGCATTTGAAGTTTCGTAAAAAATGGGTAAAAATGGCAAAATAAATGTATGGTATGGAAACAAAATTGTTTGGAGTCTATGGGATTTGAACCCAATACCTCACTATAGCCCAAGCCCTCACCATGTTGCGCTAGACAAGGTCCTCCCCCATGGTCCTTGATAAGATTTATGGAAAAAAAATATTATGGTTGAAAAAGGTTTTAATTTTCAAAAAAATGGGAGGGAACAAGGGCATAGCCATTGACCCATGCCAACATCGAGGTCCCATTTGAAACTATATATTATAAACCATATGTTAAACATTAACGTGGATCCAAACGGTGGAACCCTATCCATAATGTAACGTGGAGCACCATGTGTTAAACTATGTCAAAACCATACTATAACGTGACCATATGATATATGCACCACATTATAAAAAAACCATGGGGGGAAGAGAGGCTCATAGGTTTGACCCCGAGACCGCTCCCCAAAGAACGTTTCTCTTTACCATGTGGGAATCACCCCAACCTTGCATAGTAAGCGACGCTTAAACCTTTTAACTTGCATGTGCCTAAACTTATAAAGGACCATGATTTCCAGCCACAAGAGTTAGAGTTCGAGGTTTTTACGGCACGCGGGGGTTGCAAAGAGTACGAGGCAGGGTACAAGCACAGATCCCAAGCTGATTAGGACATTAATGGGAATGGATCCTTAGGAGGAATCTATATAGATTGTACTCTTTTGTCTTATTTGCAGGAAGTTTGTCTCGTTTTGCGTGCCAGAGGAGGTCTCAGGCATATATAGGCAAGTTTATAGTCATTTTTCTTGAATTTTCGAGAGGAATGAAGTAGGTGCAGTATGTTTCTGAGTTTGACTGATAGAACTCAGAGGTGTTCATGAAAACTCATATTTTGTAAGCTTTTGAGGACTAATAAGATCGACCTTCCCATTGGAAGTGGCTCGGAGACGTAGCCCAGGAGGGGTGAACTCCATTATTAGTTGTTGTCTTCATTTTATGGTTTGCATTTCTCTTTTATTTTCTTATGTGATTAATTTAAGCATTACAATTTTCATCTTTTAAGCTTGTTTATGAGTAATTAACATATAAATTTCACATGCAAATTAATGGTTAAAAAATATCCTGAAGATTTTCAGATCAAGTTTGGTGTCAGAGAAAATTAACCATTGCATTACATTAGAGGAGATTTCAACTCCAAATGGGCCTCCTAAGGAAAATTAATAAAATAAAAGTTAAAATAATAAAATAATATTTATTAATTTCGGAGGAAGAAAAGAAAAAACTACTATTATGTTCGTATTTTCAACATATCTCCCTCTGTTTTTACTCAAATTTCGATCGGGAGAGCTCGTTGGATGCGAAATTAAATTTCACATCCAACTAGTACCCACTCGGTATACTTTTGATGGGCCCCGCTACCCCAAAACAAGAAATACCTGAAAAAATGTGATGAAAAAATGTGATGATGACATCATCATCACATTTTTTCAAGTATTTCTTGTTTTTGGGGTAGAGGGGCCCATCAAAAGTATATCAAGTGGGTACTAGTTGGAT
Source organism: Pseudotsuga menziesii (assembly GCA_001517045.1). Taxonomy (NCBI): domain Eukaryota; kingdom Viridiplantae; phylum Streptophyta; class Pinopsida; order Pinales; family Pinaceae; genus Pseudotsuga; species Pseudotsuga menziesii. Next base: position 326,958 of record LPNX010603558.1, read on the forward strand.
GTGAAATTTAATTATGCATCCAATGAGCTCTCTCGATCGAAATTTGAGTAAAAACACACAGACATATGTCAAAAATACAAACAAAAAAATAGTTTTTTATGATACATATCCCCAAATTTATATTAAAAAATTGTTTAAGAGGTGCTCCCTTTTTGAATTTTAAATCATTTTGATTGGCTAATACATTATGACATGGAATTTGTATTATTTTTGGAAGGCCCATTTTAAATTGAAATTTCCTCTAATGTGAGTTTATGTTAACAAAATCCAAGCTAAAGTGAGGTGAAGGTGTACTTGAAGCTTTTAATCAAAAGATTGGACGTGCACATCAAAGAGAGAGAATGGTAGATGAATACTAACGAGGAGAAGATGAGAAGGCCTTCCACAAGGCTTTCTATCAGATTTCAGACATAGTATAAAATTTGTTTGCAGATTATCAAGAGAAGTTGGAAAAGAAGAAAATGAACAAGGAGCAAGCAAAGGATAATGCTTGGGGAAAAGGAAAAGACCCTTCTGAACCTTCTTCTCCATCTTCTTCTTCTTCTTCTTTTGAAAGCTCCAGTGCTACTTGTTCAACTCCAAATAAACAACCTAAGAAGGTTAAGTTTGATTTACCTTATTGAAAAATTGATATTAATTTTTAACTCCCCACATATAATGGTGAACTTAACATAGAAAAACTAGATGATTGAATCGGGCAGATTGAGGTGTATTACAGGATTCAAAAGCTTGCAGATGATAAAGAAAATATCTATAATTGGCTAATTTCCGTCTTGGAGGCACCGCACTCATATGGTGGGAAAGTAAGATGCAGGAAGACCTCCTTAGAAAAGGAAAAATTATTTCTTTCTGGTGTGAATTTACTACCGCGTTAAAAAAAAATTATGCATTAGGCTACAAACAACAATCCATGATGGATTGGAAAAATTTAAGGCAAGTTAAAGGTCAGAATGTACAAGAATACACTCAGGAACTTAGAAAATGAGCTTTGATTTTGGGAATACCTCTTTATACTCAGGAAACTCTTCTCAAGTTTATTGGAGGATTACATAGTTATTCGTGTCATACAATACTTATGTTTAATACTACTAACCTAGACGAGGTATTTGTGCAAGCTACACACATTGAATCCAAAGGGAAGAGTGTTCATGATGTTCCTTTAGTTGAATCTAGCTAGGCAAAACAAGGCAAGGAAAAAGGGAAAGCAAAGCATGCGGCTACAATGAGGAAAGGTGATGAGAGGCCTACATGCTCGCATTTTAAGAAGCAAGGGCATGAAGAGGCAAATTCTTGGGTACTACATCTAGAACTAAAACTGAAGTGGTTTAAGGATCGAAAAGGGAAGCAAAAGGCCACGATTATCATTGAGGACCTTGGATCAGATTTCAAGGACGAAACAAAGATAACAATTGTAAGTGTGAAAGGTAAATCTATTGTTTGTAATGATTCTAACATTGGTTCTTTATGTGCTTCTACTTATCAAGATCATGCCAGTTATAAGGATAAGAGGAATACATTGTTTCATATAAGGGTTATTATGAAACAAACTAAAATCGATACACTCATAGATAGTGGATCCCAAGCTAATATCATTTATGAGTTAAGCGATTGGGATTAACAACAAAACCACACAAGAAACCTTATCCATTACGCTGGGTGTGAAAAGATAAAATATTACAAGTAACAAAACAATGGGATCTAAAGTTTGCAATTACATCTAAGTTTGTAGATGAGGTTGAATTTGATGTGGTCCCACTACATATCTGTGGAATTTTGTTGGGTATTTCGTACTTATATGATTGAAAGGAAATATTCTATAGAGAACATAACCAATATCACTTGTTCAAAGAAGGAATTGAGTATGTAGTGCATTCACATACATTTAAAAAGGACAAATCATTAGGCACTACACAACAATTAAAAGGGTTGTTAATGCAAGTCAGAATTTGGCCCTTATGTCTATGCAAATGTAAGAAGAAAAAGAATCACAATCATGGAAAGGAAGTGTCATTTCACTACAATGCACGTGTTATGGTTGATAGCGTTTCTATGGTCAAAATTCAGCATGATATGGGTACAATCTCCTTCAAATGTTCGATGTTGATATTCAACTTATTACTGACCAACAGTATATGGTTTGTTCCTACAATATTAAATGAAGATTTTGTGGAAAAATGGATTAATGTACTTAACCATGTCACTGCAGTGTTGATTGTTGTTATGTTGATTCAAATGTATAGGTTCCAAGAATAATGGACAGGTGATACAAGAAAAGTGATATGAACATGTCCTCACTTGAATTCTTAATGATTTAGGCTTTTTGTGGTCCAAAAGCTTCATAGTGGGAAGGCTTGATCCAGGTGGATCATCTCAAATTTGGTCAAAGTTAAAGTATTCAAAATGAAAATTAAATCTTATAGGATGAAAGAGATTATCGACAACTTTCCGTCAACGTTTGTTTCTTGCGAAACGGCCTCCAAATGAAGAAGTTGTCAGCATTTGAAGTTTTATAAAAAATGGTTAAAAATGGAAAAATAAATGTATGGTATGGAAAGAAAAAAAATTGGAGTCTATGGGATTTGAACCCAAGACCTCCATATATCCCAATCCCTCAACATGTTGTGTTAGCCAAGGTCCTCACCATTGTCCTTGATAAGATCTATGGAAAACAATTATATTCTGGTTGACAGGTTTTAATGTTAAAAAAATGGGAGAGACCAAGGGCATAACCCTTGACCCATATATCCACATGCCATGTGTTAAACTATGTCAAAACCACACTATAACGTGACCATATGATATATGCACTACATTATAGAAAATGCATAACCATACTATAATGTGAACATATGATATATGCACCACATTATCAAAAACACATGGAGGAAGGAGAGGTCCTGTGGTTAAGCATTTGACCGCAAGACCGCCGGACCTCTCCTCATAGAGCATTTCTCTTTACCATTGGAGCACCGCCCCACCATTGTATTGTAAGTGGCACTTAAACCTTTTAACTTGCAAGCTCCTAAACTTATAAAGGACCACAATTTCCAGCCATGAGAGTCAAATTTCGGGGTTTTTACAGCACGCAGGGGTTGCATAGAGTACGAGGCAGGGTACATGCATAGATTCCAAGGTGCTTAGTTCATTAATGGGCATGGACCAGAGGAAAAATCCATACATATTGTATTTTTTTGTCTTATTTGCAGGCAGTTTGTCTTGTTTTGTGTGCCAGAGGAGGTCTCAAGAACATATAGGAAATTTTATACTCATTTTATTGATTTTTCGAGAGGAACGCAGTGGTGTAGTCTGTTTATGATTTTGACTGACAGAACTCAGAGGTGTTCATGAAAACTCATATTTTGTAAGCTTTTGAATACTAATAATATCTTCCTTCCCATTGGAAGTGGCTCGGAGACATAGCCCACGAGGGGTGAACTCTGTTATCAGTTGTTGTCTTCATTTTATGGTTTGTATATCTCTTTTATTTGCTTATGTGATTGATTTAAGCATTAAAATTTTCATCTTTTAAGCCTGTTTATGAGTAATTAACATATAAATTTCACATACAAATTAATGGTTAAAAAAGATCTAAATATTTTCAGATCACTTGATTAGAGGAGTGCTCCTATAAGATTGGATACATTCCCAGAGTGGTCGTGTTGGAGCTAAACACACGAACAACAACCAACTCCATTATCCCACCTATGTACCACCTCACAGTTGAGTTCAATTGAAGTTGTTGGTGATGCATTAACAAAGAAGTTTGTGAGAGTACATTGGGTGTGATATCCATTGAAGGTTGATTGCAGTTTTATATTCCATCCTAGAATTTGAAGTGATACGTCAAGGGAATGAAAAACCTTGTTTTGATCATCACATGGAGATTAAGGAATGGGGAAAAATGAGACCCCCATTTTAACCTTTAAAACTCCACATTCCAATCGAGAGACTTTATTGGTGATCATTTGGTTATCAAATTTGCTCCCTTATAACATGGAAATACTACGTGGATTCAAAGTGACCTTCTATCTATACTCTTAGGATGAACCTTGTAAGTTTGCCATTGGATGGAGTAATCAATTTTCTCACAATTCTTTTAACAATGGCATATTCCCCAATGATTAAAGCATTCTTGATGCACCTTAGATCCAATATTTTATTTCTTGAAAAAGGCTAGGGTCTTATCTTAGCTTATTTTATACCCCGCAATGAGCAATAGAATTGGATTTTGAATTGAGGTTCGACGGAAGGAGGTCTCGACTAAAAGGAGAGGATCTTAATCATAATGTCTTCGTTCTCTTACTAGGTAAGATTATGTCTTTGATTGTTTGATGCCTCACTCAATCCCCATTCATATGTTGTTTATTGGTTTATATTGAGATCAAGAATGATCCCCCACACATGCTAACCCAATATTTACTCTTATGCTAAAGTGGGAATTTGAATTGTATTTTTTATTTTTAACAGAAACCAGAAAGATATTGTATTTATATAAAAAGGCTTCTAACAGCCAAGCATACAAAATAAGAGGTCAAAGACCTGCAATTCATACTATTTTTTCCCAAAAATACTGAATTGTTTATGCTAGAGACTATTGACTTTAACTTGCAACTATGCCAAAAAAGACTGCTATCACCCTTCAAAGGTTATATATAGACATAGATGCCTAACGCCAAAATACAGAAAAACATAAAATACCATTTGAACTTGAACTACTCTTGTTGCTTTCCCTTTGGATCTTTGATTGGCTGAACTACTCAGGTTTCCTCCATTGGCTCATCTCTGATAGGTGAGTCTTGAAAATGGCTACTTTGATTCATGTTTGCCAGCTTCTGCAGATCCTCCTTCATGTAACCAATTGTGCCCATTAGCTCGTGCAAATATTTGTGGTTTTCTTCAATTCGAGTGTCGTGATTTCCCATTTGTCGTGTTATCCACTTGACCTCTTCAGCGGTTGAACTCCCTTCTGTAACCCCTCGATTCATGATGTCATAGAGCCATCAAATGTGTTTCTTGATATCTCTTAAGGATGCATGAAGATCATTCAAAGTAACATCCATGTCTGCCATACTTCCTAAGAAATAGGCAATTCTAAATGCACAACAAGAGTTGAGCGTGATGCTTGAGAACTGGGCAACCAATCCTTATCTTCAATGCTGAGACAACCCAAGGAGAACAAATGCAGAGGCTCTACGAGAGAAACATTCACCACATAAACATTCTCTGCATCGGGAAGAACATACACTGCACTGGAAAAACTATTCATTGCACCATAAAACCAGTTGTTGCACAGACATTCTCTGCACCGGGAAAAACATTCGCTGCACTAAGAAAACAATTCACTACACCACAAAAAAGAGTCGCTACACCAGGAGAAACAGAAGCGTAATGACCGAATAACAGAGTTGGAAGAGGATTCTTGAAGGCGTCTTCCATTGCTCATGTGAGAACACTAATCTGCCTGAGCGAGCCTAGGTTTGCATTAAATCCCATCACACATGCTGCGTAAGAGCATGAGAGACATTTGGACACCGAAGGCCATGCAGCCTGTTGGTTGTTGTATCGTCAGGGAGTGGGGACTTCCCCCCAAACATTAAAAATGATTTTTTTTAAAGAAACCTTATAGTAAGGCCAAGCTCCATCCTTAGGCCACCCTTGAGCCCCTCCTTCCTTGCAACTGTTCCTAGGGGACATAACTTGTTTATTTTGAATTACCATTAACGTCGGATAATCCCATTTTTAGCTTGGTTCCTTGGTTTGCTAACTTTTCTGCTTCGATGTTGTTACCTCTGAGAATTTGATAAAAGGTGATTTGAACATTTTCAAAGGCTTGCCGAATTCGCTCATAGATTATTCGAATTTTGTCTGCTCCTTTATGTATCCATTGATCATTTTATGGATAACTTGCCTGGAGTCTCCCATGACAATTATTTTGGTGATCTTGAGTTGCTTAGCTAGATCCAAACCAAAGAAGAGCACGAGCCACTCAACTTCATTATTGGTTTTTCAACCAAGACCCCATGCATAAGTCGATACTATATTCCCTCTGAGATCAAAGATGATCCCACCCACACCTGCCTCCCTAGGGCATTTGAATTGTATTAATGTAAAATGGCTTTAAAATATTTCATAAATTTATAAAAACATCATATAAATATAATTTCTCATAAAAATTAAAATATGTATAATTAACTATTTTTTTATACAATTATAATGATTTGTCAAATTAATATAGTTTCTATAGTCATTGATGAGGATTGCAATCTTTTCATTTTGTTATTACAATCTACTTAACTAAAATTCCATATTTATGAATTTATTCCATTTCATTGTTATTATCATCATTATTATATTATATATGCTTAAGATTTTTTATGAGTTAGTATTGGTATGAGTAAGATTTATCTTATATTTTTAAGCTTTTCAAAATGAATAAGTAATAATAATTTATTTATTAAAAAAATATTTTTTAAAATGAAAAAATGATTGTAAATAAAATAGTAATTTTATAAATAATTAATATAAAGAAAATATAAAACTAACCTAAAAATATATTTTTAAAATTAATAGATTACTTGAGTGATTGAGTACTATGAATTCTAAATAAAAAAATATTTTAAGATCAAGTCTCTCATTACTTTTGTAAAATGTTAATATTTATATCATTGTAATATGTTTTATCATGTGAAAGAGAGAATCCATAAATATATATTAATAACGTGCATTTGGTTAATTATAGTTGAGTAATTTTTTTGAAATAGTTGTAACAATGATTTATATTTAAATTATATTATTTTTAATTATATGTTTGATATATATATTTTGGTTTAGTTTCTAGTTAGTGATACTTTAAAGTAATGGTTATTACTATGAATTAGATTTGATTTAATGGTCATGTTTTTATTTATTTTTTAGTTTATTAATAATATTGTTTATTAATATTGTTAAGTTGTTTAGATATTGATGATGATGATGGTTAACGTCTTTTGAGACCAAACTTTGATTTATCGGACCTAAAGAAAAAATTATTTAGTTTATTTTAAAATTGTATTTCTATGCTCAAAGAGGTTGGAGAGAAGCGACCTGAGCTCACTGTAATTTTGACATGTTAAAAGGCTAGGAAGGTCCGTATTGCAACAAATATTATGAAACTGAGATTTAATGTGGGTGTACGCAGGGCACTCTAAAAGGAAGTGATTTTCATCCTTAATGTTCATATTCTCACAAAGATGGTAGATCCTTTCCACCCATGGTCTTTTAGGAACTTCCCAACGACCTGTTTCACTATGGAGCTCATGAGCAATCGCTCTTATCTTAGCTATATTAATTTTTTTTCTTTGAATTATTTAAAACAGAGAGATACTTTTGACCTTCTAGAGTAGGGTTGATGACCTCCTTATAATATTTTAATTTTCTTTTAGCCTCTAAATCTTTCTCACACCACATTTTCTCTTTAAACTTAGAAGTAACAATATTTTTAATGTTATTAATATTTTGCAATGCAACATTTTCGTTGATCTCCCAATGGTCTAACCAGGCCCTGGTATCTTTATATCAACCTCGCTTGAGCCTTAGGTGGTTTTGGATGGAATTTAAAGCTAGATTAGGAAATCTATGGTCTCCCATGTTATTGGTTTTGTGCTTGTACAACAAGAGCCTAGCCACAGCTAGGATCTCGATAGGGGAAATATGTGACTTCTATTAGGAGAATGTGGTAGGGTGTGTTGCTTTTAATTTTGAGGTTATACGTTATAAAACGCTTCTGGATTTGCTCAATCTTTCTCCAGGATTCTCTAGAGATATTGCAACCCCAAACCTCACACCCATACAAGATAACAAGAGTGACTAGAGTTTCAAACAGGAGCTTCTTTTTATCCCACATCACAAGGTTTGTTGCTTTACAATTATTTTCAAGACCAAAATAAGCTTTCCACCCTCCATTAATTCGTTTCTCAGTGCTATAGTTCCAGTTGAGCTTGTGATGAATATCAATTCCTAGGTATTTGTAAGAAGACACTTCCTGGAAGTTGCTATTGTCATACACAAAATTAGCGTAAGTGTACTTCTTGGATTTGATAATCATAACTTTTGTTTTGTCAGTGTTAACAGTCATACCCATGGTAGAGAAAAAATACTTAAGATGTCTTAGTTTCTTATCAAGATCATATGGACACCTTGCCAGAAGAACAATATCGTCAGCATAGAGAAGAATGATGATGACTATTTCTAAGTTTTTAAAGTTCATTAAAATGTTTTAAAAACAAAATAACAATTAATAATGTATAATTAAAATATTGTGTAATGTTATAAGTTAATGAATAAATTGAATATTATGTATATAATTTGTATATTAAAAATAAAATAAAACATAATTAATAATTGTGTTGTCAAAAAATATCGAAGATACTAACTTTATTCTGTAGCATATTAACATAATAAATATTATATTAGGTAAAATGATTTTTAGGTGGAATTTTTTTATGAGAATACAACATTTAGGAGTAAGATATGCCATCTTCTAGGATATTTAAACTCTATTTGTCCTATGCTTGAGCTCATCTTCCTAACAAAAATGCACCAAACCAAAACAAAATAGATGAACATTTCCAAAAGAATCAAATTCATATTAAGAGTGAGGAAAAACAACAATCAATTGTTGGCGTAGATCATAATGAGTTAAATTGGCAATCAAATTTTCCACTTAAGAAATCAACCTCTTCTTTAGGGGATAAAGCAGAAGAAATTGATACAAAGCTTTCCTCCTCGAGGGAGTTAGTGGTAGTTGAAGCCCCTCTTGGTGAAACAAAAAGGCATCATGAAACTAATATTTTTGATTCAACTAAGAAACCGGTTCCTTCTATGAATCATGATCTCCTACCTTTGGACTCACAACTAGTTATTATGACTCATTTAATAAGGTGACAAGAAATTAAAAATAAAAAGAGGAGAACAGAAAGATCTCAGAAATCGATTCTTTCTATGAATCATGATCTCCTACCTTTAGACTCACAATTAGTTATTATAACTCATTTAGTGAGGTAGCAAGAAGTTAAAAATAAGAAGAGGAAAAAATAAAGATTGTAGATTATTTTTAAAGGACAAAACAATTAATTTTAATATTATAAATTTTGTATGTAATTTTACTTTCTTTTATTTATGTTATATTTTAAATATATAAAGTTTATGATTCTTATTTTATTAAAAAAAGAAAATTATTACTCTCTTTTTGGAAAAAAAATACTATAAGTTTATTTATGTAATTATTCAATTAATAAATAATAATAATAATAAAAATTGAAAAAAGACTTTACTTATTTATGTGATTATTTAATTAATAAATAATAATAAACAAAAAAACACCCTAATATTTAAAAACATGTACATACATATACAATGAATCAAAACATCTAAAATATTTAAAAACATATACATACATATACAATGAATCAATAATGATACATTAATTATTGATATAAATCAATCATATTCACCCACATGTTTTTAAAATAATTGTGCATTTTTATTATAACTATGCCTTTAAAATAGTTATGCACTTTATTAATGTTATATATCAATCTTCACTAATAATGCATTTTATTAATGTTATATATCAATCTTCACCAATATCTCTTTAGAATTGACACAAGACTTTCTGTTTAAGGAAGGTTTCCACTCAAATAATTACTGTCTTTAAAATAATTATGCATTTTATTAATGTTATATATCAATCTTCACCAATATCTCTTTAGAATTGACATAAGAACTTTGTTTTAAGGAAGGTTTCCACTCAAATAATTTTGTTTTATGAATGATGATTTGGTGTTCTCATTAATGGTGAAAAAAGGAAGAGAGTCGGTGATTTGAGATCATGATCACAATTAAGAGAATGAATGCCATTAATTATTAGAAACACTAAATTAGAAAATAATGTCAAAATTTTTAATTTATTTAGATTAAACATCAGTATTTTAATTTTTTTTTTACTTTTGTAAGGTCACAAGTAATATGGTTGAACGATTCATATATCCTTGTGCAATAGTTGGAGTCATATAAACACCCAAACAAATCCTAAAATATAAGCATACAAGATATAATTATGCTTTTAATTATTATTATAAATACAATAATATTCACCGACATGTCTTTAAAGTTAACCGATAAGACTTTCCTTTCAAGGAAGGCTTCCATTGTGTTCTTATGAATGATAAATTATTGCTCGTTGATGAGGGGAAGAAATATTATGATGATAATGAGCCATTGATTATGAGAGACCTTCAAGTTTAAAATGAAACAGCCTGATATCATATGGCATTATTTGATCATGATGTCTAATTATTTATCATCGGAGAAAGTACCTTCCTAATGTTTACATCAATCGCTTTGTGGAAGAAGGACAATGTCGTTCCTATTTTTTTATATTTCTAAATGGGATTTTGTCTCATAATTATAAAAAAGGATAAATACATTAGTTTTCAACATATGTATTGAGTTAGTCTGGGGCCACTCGAAGGAGTCTTAGCCATTTGTTTTGATTATAGAGCTAACCCGATGGGGACATCAAGTGAGACATTTATATAATGATGTATAGCCTCTCGTGGATTTGACCCCGAGACCTTCTGCTCACAACTTACAATAGTTAACCCCTTGAGCTAGCCCATAGGGATGTAAAGCCTTTTATATTATTTATAGATAATATTATTTTTATATTATTAAGTCTTGTCTATTATTTATAGATCATATAACTTTCATTTTTTATTCCATGGAAAAAAGATGCATTCCATTATATTTATAATAAAATACATTGTATAAAGGCTATAAAAATAATCAAAGCTAGTCTTTGTCCAAAGAACAATTTCAATCATTACAAAAAACTGTCTATACCAATCATGTCATGATTGTACATATACAAAAATTGGTCTAACAACATAGTATCCATTAGATCATATCATATGAGTTCATATTTTTTACTCATATTCAGTCAGGTAGATAGCATATAAAATCATAGGGAATATATTTATCATTTATCGTCCTAGTGGGAGAGATGATATCTCCCCAAATATATCAGTAAGGAATAGGTCTAGGGTCAAACTCATGAATGTTTTTCTCATTGTGGTTCCATCTCAACCAGGTATTGGCAACTTATCTTAGACCAAGTTTTGATAGTTAACAACAGAGTTTCTCTCTCTATAGATGTGCTGGAAATAAATGGAGATAAATAAACCAAATATTCTGAATAGGTCTTCAAATGTCGCTGTCAGCTGGATATTATTGGCCTTATATTTCCTGTTCATCTAGTTTATGACCAATAGAGAATCCCCAAGAATTTGAAAATGATGAATACCAAGACTATGAACTAGAAGAAGAGTATACTCCAAAGCAATCAACTCAGCTTGATTGTTTGTAGCACGACCCATCCTTGCCACATATTTGTGTGAAGTATTTTCATTATAATATATTATTCCTCTGACACCCCCTTTATTTAAATTACTAGCAGATGCACCATTGAAATGAGCCCAACAAATAGAATGATAAATAGTAGGTTTTTTGATAATTCGAATAGCTTGTTGGTCATTTGACTGGGGGAATAATTCAAGAGTAGCCAATATTTTATATGAACTCATAGCCATGGGAGTATATTTATCCTGAAATATGGATAGATTGCAAGAATTCCAGACAAACCAACAAATAATAATGGGGAGTGTCAACATCCATTCCGCTTCCACCTATTGAGACCAATTATGCAGAGCTTCCCTCAATTTTTGTCCCTACCAAAAAAAAGTACATCCCTTTTCTCGAGATATATGCTTCCATATAGAGATATTGTATGGGCAGGTAGTAAACAAATGGTCATTTGTTTCACAATCTAATTTGCAAAGAATGCACCAACTAGGACCATACCAGAAACGATGAATCATGAGATCCCAAGTAGGGATGGAATGACGTAGATCTAACCAACAAAAAAAATTTCATCTTCAAAGGGAATTTCAATCTCCAAATAATTGCACCGAAGAGGTGCATTCTACAACCCAGTAGGGGAGAGATATGTAATTCCTTCCGTGCCCATCCTAGAGTTTACGAGTGTCTTTTATAAAAAATAATAAAATATTATGAAAAATAACTTCTCATCTGAAATTAAATTTAAATTATTTAGAATTGCATATATATGAACCAACATAAATTAGATAAACTAAAAACATAAAAATTAGATTACACATTTCCACTCTAAAAATGGGTTTGCACCTTGAGAGATTTGATCCCTCTCGGTGCTTGGTAGATTCACTTTTAGATGGATCTATGCTGGTATAGTTCCACCAGGGCAAGTGCTCCTTTCACAGATACAAGTAGCCACATCTTGGGGTGTATGAGCCACCATTCTGATTAAAACTCCATATGAACGCATTGGGCACTCCCGAGAGTCTAATGTGAGCATCATTAAGAACCGCTAAATAATCGCTCCATATCATCCAAGCTTCTTGTTGAAGATTGAGATCCCTGGTCGTCATCCAATATTGAGTAGCTGAGATAAAGGCTTTTGTATTATTTATGACAAACCCTAATGCAATGTAGCTACAAACGTAGAGTTTATATTTATGGTGTGGGGTTGATTAACTATAACTTCGATGTAAGATATTGCAAATGCTTTAGAAGCTTGGGTTATCTTTTTTTTGTAAGTAACAATAGAAGTTCCTATTAGTAGAGGAAAAATAAAAGAGTACAAAGCATCATAGTATGGCTATGAGGGCCTAAGACTGTTTGGCCACCCATCAAGTCTGTCAAAAAACTCAGAGTTTCTATTGGGTTTTTCCAGAAAATAAAAGTGTTTTCTCTTCCTTGAGCTATGCACATCGATCGACATATTACAAATTAAAAAGAGGTTGTGGACTGACATGAAAATTAAACATTTGTAAAACAGAGAAATCTAGAAAAAATGGGATTCACAAAGGGAACCGGGGATGGCAGTGGAGAGTTTAGGGTGTAGCATCTTCGTCTGTTGCATCCGGTGTTTCCCTAGGGATTGGGAAAGGTCCATACGCATCCTTGCGAGCCAGCTAACCCATGGGTTGCAGATCGGTGGGTTGCAGCTCTTGAAGTGACTATGCAACAATGGTGTTGTTTGAAGCCTCACGTATGCTCTTTAGCGACATCATCATCTTGGTGTTTTCCAAGTGCTACTATACCAGAGAACTGGATTTCTCTACGGTTGTTGATGTCTCCCCACCTGTGCCCCGTTGTTCCATGTTCCTTCCACTATTAGCGCTAACCTCGTTGTGAAAAACAATATAATGTCGCCAATTAAAATTCGTTTCCAGGGTGCTCAGGTGCTCTTCGGTTTGGTTGAGACAGGTGCACATGCTTTGCACCATGTCCCTAGATCCATTCCACTTGTTCTTAAGGTCTTCCATCAACATGGCCATCATGCTTTTTATCATCCAGTAGTGGTTAATACTGCCACCATTTCTTCCTGAGGCCAAATGCTCAGAAACAGCCCTAGACTCCCATTCATCAATCATGCATTGAACTAGCATGGACACCTGTGATGCATATCCATCCGTAGCTCCAAGGTTAACCTTGTATCTTCCACCGTCCCGACCAACACTACCTCTCCTCGGAGTGTCGCATTGCCTTGGCATTTTCACACACAGTTCGCCTGGTAGGTTGGAGGAGGAGAAGAATATTAATAGTAGCAGAGTGACAATCATGCTAGAAGTATGGAGGTTAACATGCTCCATAATGCAAATTGTTGGCTTCATAGATTGATGAACTAACACACACAGGTAGTAACTCCTTTATGCTACAGCTGAGGTTCGACTGGACGTCCCAACTACACGCTGGGTTGGATGGCATCTTGCCACCCTAGTAATTTAAGACTTCCCCTCTGCCATCTGCCCTATTTCCCGCGCCAAAGCCACGCGTCCCTTGAGATAGGTGTCCCATGTGCTTTACACGTGTGTCACTTACATCTAGGGAAGTTTGGTTATCTTTTGGATTACATATTAGGAATGTTTTAGAAGTTTGATTATTTTTTATTAGTTTTGGTATATATATTTTTGTAATTTTCATGTATTTTTAACTTGGTATTAGAATTAACAAGACTTTTATTTCATTTTAGGGAGAGGTACATAGATTGTGGTTTAAAATTTAGGCTTTTGAATTTGATGTTATGCAATTTTGTAGAGGCTCTAGGCTATGCCTATGACATGGTAGTGTTGTTGGGTATTAAAGAAGATTACAATTATGGTAGAAGGTTCTGTAAGATAATGGTATAGAGGCATGTAAGATAATTGGTATAGAGGCCTACAATTGTTATATACTATTTGAGAATATCTTTTGATTTTCAAGTGTTTAGTGCTTTCTAATGCATGTGGGTTTTAAGTATGGACATGTTGATGCATGGATTTACAAATAGTTGAACAAAACATGGATACGTAGAGGGTTTCTTCAAGAGAGAATGCATCATTTATTGTTGACGGTGGCATAAAACTATATTTGTTTTGAGCTACTTTTTGCTTCTAAAAGGGATGTATGGAAAATTTGCACTTATGGGCCACATGTAGGTCATGAAGAACCACAACCCTTGTAAAATTGTGCAAAAATTGCATAGTTCTTGGTGTCCAAGAACATAATCGCTCATGGGTAGGGGAACACGGGAGTAAATTAATAATTAGACAAAGTTAACTTCTTTGCAATGAGAAATTTTACCAAGTTTGTTAGCAATTTTGTTGAAATATATAGTTCTACATTATTGATGAGAAGTTGTTAGCTTCAAGACTTTTGACCCATTTCAGCATGACCTATAATTGTTGAAATTTTGAAACAAAATGTATTGAATTAGTTTCAAATTGTACATCACAAAAAAAAAAGTCACCAAAAATAATAAATTGATTAACTCACTCTGAAAAGCAAAATAAAAACATATATACACTTTATAAATTGTGATTTCTTAACTTTTCACTAACTCTTAAAGTTTGAAAATTTCTAAACCCTAAAACCTTGATGTAAATAAAAATTGAATTTAAAATTTTACATATACATCCCATGTTGGTGGTTTTTTAAGGTTGAACCTTCAGATAAAACTTAGAAAGTATAAACATCATAAAACTTAGATAGTATTATATTAAAATGTAAAAAAACTTCCCAAAAAATCCAAATCTTATTAGACATATTAATTCCATTTTGGTTAGTAATCCATTTAAGCTTTCACAATCTTGATGTAAATAAAAGTTGAATTTAAATTTTTACATATACATCCCATGATTTTCTTAATAAAAGTTAAATTTAGATTTTTACATATACATCCTATGATTTTCTTACGTTATAACCCTGGGATGAAACTTAGAACATATAAACATCATCACAAAATAGTATTGTATTAAAATATAAAGAAATTCCCAAACATATCCAAATCTTATTAGACATGTCAATTCCATTTTGGTTAGTAATTCATTTAAAAGTTATGACATTTTAATTGGATTCAAATCCAAATTGAAATGTACCATCCAATAAGCCAATGTTGATATCTCATGTTCAAATGTGCCATCCAATAAGCCAATGTTGATATCTCATGTTCATCATAAATATTTCTAATTTATAAGATGAATGAGAAACATATATACGATATTAAATGATTTTGTGATTTACATATAAATGAATCAAATTCCAACTATAGGTTATTTTTACCAAAATTAGTTTGTAGTTTAATGATAATTTGGGTAGTTGTTATCAAAATGAGCCAAATTCAACAATAAGAAGGTTAGGCTATCCTCGATAAAAACATTAATTATTGTCAAATGACCAATAAATTTTTATTTAAAAACATATACTCTAATGTTTTAGATTTTACTCTTTGTATGCATTAGATCAAAGTATACATATATTATAAATAAGTGATTTTGATGATAAAAATCAAGTTATATAGAATTAAATAAATAATCTTATGTATAAATTATATAAATATGTTTATATAGATTCTTAAAATAAATTTGTAAATAACTAAATATATAATAAATAAAAATTCAATCACAATGTATCTAATGTTAAAGTTTGTGAAGATAAAAATGTTATATCTAAATAATCATAAGTTTTGACCCAAACTAAAAACGACCACAACCAACCATTCCAACCACCCCTCTTACAAAAAAGAAAGAACCCCAATAATAGATTCTCTAGCAAATTTTCCTGGTTTTTAATTTCTCAATTTCCAACCTTAAATATAGTTTTGCTTGTAGGATAATAGACAAGCTCCTCCCTATTTCTTACATAAAAAGAAGTCTATCCAACCTGGTCTTTCTCTCATGACATGATTTGGTTGTTATCTCAATCATATTACTTTCAAATGTAAGTGGGCCCACATAATCAGTCCTTTGATTTACAAGGCTATTTGCTATGTTATTTTTGGTTACACGTGGTTGTTTTGGATTAAATATAGCATTACCAATTTACCAAAGTGGTTATGATGTGGTTGGTGGAATAAAACGTGAATTCCCCAACAATCAAGAGACGTGATAATTTAGATGTGTCTTATGGAATCAATAATTATCAAATTATGAGTATATTAGGGTGCTTCAAAGTACATTAAATGAGTTGCATCCATATAATAATTAATATTCAAAGGCTTCTAACGTTGGGAATGCCATTTTAATCATTTTAAAAGGAGGGGAGACATTTGGTGCGAATAAAATAGAACTTCACAACTTTGTATTTAAGGAAGGTTTTTACTAATAATCCTTATGTTTTTTTTTATCTTAAAATTGATGATGAAAAGATAATCACATTAGGTTTTTACTAATAATCCTTATGTTTTTTTTTATCCAAGAGGACGTCAGGTAGAAAAGATAATCACATTAGGTTGAAAAGATAATCCATGAAGACATTAGGTTTTATTATAATGATAATGGGGCAATTCTACTAAAAGTCATTTGGGATCATGGCATCAAATTATCATTACTTTTTACTTTTTTTCATGGTGGATATCAATCCCTTTATGGAAGAATGAGAAAGTCGTCCTTCCCATTTGATTACTTTACTTATTATTATTTTTTTTTCAGAAAGAAAAAAGCCTGTCCTTGTTATTCTCAAGAAGAATCAAAGGTCATCATTACAAACTCCCCTTATGCGGGTTGCACACCAACAAACTGCCCACAAGTGCTGCCGGGGGGGAAGGCTTAACAACAAAAGATGTGATCCCATCAGTAAACTGTCTCATCATAAAGAAGAGGATTGTCCACACATCCACATCTACCGAGCACCAATAAGAGCTGAAACAGCAATCCAAAAGAGGACACTCTAACAATCAAAACTAATATAAGGGAGTAGAAACATCCCTTTACCGAGCTCAGAAGAGCTGAAAGGTATCCTGAGTAACCAAATGGTTCTCAAAATATTCCTTAAAACTGCCTTTACCCTGAGGATAAGAGAGTGCAGTTTTGGAGAGGCGGTCAGCTATCCGATTGTGCTCTCGGTAGATGTGGGAGAAAGACAATTCCTTAAAGCTGACAATGAGCTTTTTTGTCTCCCTGCACCAATGAAAGAGGTCAGGTGGGGAGAGCGAAGTTGATCCCATCACCCAATTGATGATCACTTGAGAATCACCGTATACATGAGCGAGGGGGATCCCCGTCATTTGGGAGGAGAATAGAAGTGCCTATAAACTGAGCAGTTCTGCTTTTGTGTTAGTGCCATATCCAACCCCCAGCAAGAACTCAAAGCAGTGTGTCTCATTTATATAAATACAGTAACCCACTCCAGCTATCATACAGTTTGATGCTCCATCCATAAAACCACAGGGGTAATCCATGCAAGGGGGCATCCCCATGTTTCTTCTTTTTTTTAATCTAGAGACTGTCAGCACCAGAGCAGCTTGAACAGTAGAGGTAATTTGTTGGATCAAACTGTAGGTGTTCCTTTTTTTTCCTTTGAAAATGGCCTGATTACGGACCTTCCAAAAGATCCACATCATATGGAAAGGGAGCGTAGAGAAATGCAAGTTCCTGGGCAACTTCCCTTTCCAACCTCTGATCATTTCTCCAAGAGATACAGAAGGAGAGAAAGCTGCGAGATTAAGAAGATCACAAACATGTTCAGTGACCATTCTCCATATTTTACAGTTGATAAATAGATGCTCAACTGTCTCTTCTTCAGAAAAGCAAAGGACGCAAATACCAGGGCCATAGAAACCTTTTTTCTGTAGGTTCTCCCAGGTGAGGATCCTATTCCGAAGGGAGAACCATATGAAACATGAGATTTTAACAGGCAGAGCTGTAGAGCAAAGAAAGGAGTCTACCAGGTTTGTAACCGGGTGCATGCGTGAACTAACAACGCTGTCATAAGCATCCTTGGCAGTAATAGAACCTGTGTTCTTTTTATATGTCCAGACAAGATCATCAGATTAATCAGTGAGCCGAATGCCAGCTCCTGTGAGTCCTTCAGTATACTCCTTCCACAAAATATTATAAGAACCCCAGAGATCTAAGTCCTCTGCAGATAACCAATAACTCTGTGCATGCCGAAGAGAATTCCGGGCCTGCGCAAGTGTACAAATATTCAAGTCTTCAAGATATGATCTCAGATCCTCAGGAAAGTTGAAAGAGGAGTGAAGACCGACTATCGGGTTGATTCCAAGGAGAACATTCTCACCATTTCCTACCTACCAAGCCAAATGAATGCCCATCCATGGAAGGGACTGTATAAACCCTCTCCAAATAATAGAGGCACATCATATGCTGAATCTTTTCCTTCTGAGCCAATCAACCACCGAAGCACAATTTAAATATTTGGAATGGAGAACTTGAAACCACAGACCATTTGAATGGAGAACCCTCCATAGATTTTTGAGACACAATGAAAGGTTGAACCAATGGAGGTTTTTGATACCCCATCCCCCAAAATTCTTAGGCCAAGAGAGGTCTTTCCAGCATGCCAAATGATACCTTTTTTTGCTGTCAGAGGAACCCCAAAGGAAGTTAAACATGATTATTCTTAGCTTCTGTAAAATGGTGGCAGGGATTGGGGCAAGTCCCATCCAATACATAGGGATACTTGACAAAACAGACTGAACGAGGACTAATCTTCCCCCGAGGGAGAGGTACTAATATGTCCAGTGTCTGATCCTTTTTTTCATTTTTTTAAGAATCCAAAGCCAGTCATTAACTCTATAATCAAGTGGTTTCAGGTAGAAACCAAGGTAATTGAAACCAGCTTGAATGGGCCGCATTCTGTAAGGTAGTGCTTCAGAAAAGACATTTTGACATTCAATATCAAAATTGTAAAAGAGAAGATAGGATTTTTCAATGTTGATCTTCATTCCCGAGGCTTTGCAGAAGGTCTCAAGGATGACATCAAAAGCCGACCAGTCTAAAAGAGTGCCCGAGCCCATCAGAATCACATCGTCCATAAAGAGGAGGTGAGAAAGAGTGAGAGAGGGCAAGATTTTTATACCCTAGATAAGACCATTGGATCTAGCATCCCGAATGAGAAGACTAAGGCCTTCTATGACAAGGATGAAAAGGATGGGGGATAAAGGGCATCCTTGACGGATTCCACGAGAGGCTATGAAAAAATTCAAAGGAGTCCCATTGATCAGGACCGCGAAATTGACAGTAGAGAGACATCCCATAATCCAATTAACAGTGAGAAGGGGGACACCGATTTGAATCAAGATCAATCTTACATATGTCTAGTCCACACAATCAAAAGCTTTAGAAAGATCCAGTTTAAGAACAAAGGCACAAAGATTCTTAGTTTTTACTGAGTGGAGAACCTCTTGCACAATACCAATAGGCTTAGAAATTTGACGATCTTTAAGAAACCCAAATTGTTCCTGAGAGATACCCGAATCCAAAAAAGGCTTTACTCTCCCAACTATATTTTTTGCAGTGAGTTTGTAGAGGAGGTTGCATAAGGAGATGGGCCTAAATCAGCAAAAGTCCAGGGCTTGTCCTTTTTAGGGACAAGAGCTAGGAAAGTAGAGTTCAAAGAGGGAGGAATAGAGCCTGAGATCCTAGTCTGGTCAATAGTCTTTAAGAGGATAGGGCTCAGAAGATCGAAAAAGTGCAAGTAGAATTCTACAGGCCAGCCGTCCGGGCCAGGGCTACGATCTTTTTTAAAAGCCTTGAGAGAGTGTTCAATTTCCAAAAGACTAACTGGCTGAGAGAGGAGAGATAAGTGCTTACTGGGAATCAGTCTAGGGAAGAGGGAGACCACTTTCAGTTGGTGTTCTAAGCTAGTAGATCTATCATCCTTATAAATATCAAAGAAGTGAGCTTTGCCCATCTCCTTTAAAGCAGCCTCATCCTCAATTTGATTGCCTTCATGGTCTTCAAGAGACCAGATCGTGTTATGTATTCTTCTTCCCGTAGCGACAACATGGAAAAATTTTGTGTTGGCATCTCCCTAAAGAGCCCAATTGATTCTGCTTTTCAGCTGCCATGTAAGAAGGAAGTGTTCCAAGATTCTATGCCTTTTGGCATTTAGTTGGGACAGATGAGCAATTTGCTCCTTCGTGAGAATGCCCTTAGAAGGACCAGCGAGAATAGATTCAATGGAAATCTCCAGATTAGTGGATTCAGTATCCAAACTAGCCAGTTTGTCCTTAGTCCATCTTTTAGTAGCATATTTAAGCTTGCGCAGGGTGAGGCATAGATCTTCGATATCGAACAGAGAATCATCTTTGAAGGATGAGGACCACCAGCACTTAAACCAATTAATGAAATCCGAGTCATCAAGCCAAGAACGATTGAATTTGAATGGATAATCAAAGGGCCCTTTAAGATTACTCCACTCAAAACAAATAGGAAAATGGTCCGAGAGATCCAGGCATTTGGTCCAAGACTTAAAAACCCCCAAAGAGGGTATCAGGGAATTTGAGATAAGAAATCGATCAATATGTTTGCTGATGCCCTCAATCCCCATTCTAGCATTGTGCCACATAGGCCCTGATTCCAAAGGAGCCACGTCCACAAGTCCAGCTGACTCAAAGAGTGATAGAAAGTGATTTGCAAGTGGGTCCAAGGAGGCCTTGACTCCCCAAATTTCAGATGAGCGAAGGGTGAGGTTAAGATCCCCACCAATGACAAGATGCGGCAGATTGAGAAGACCACCTCTAAGAGATTTGTCCCACAAAAGTTCACGATCTCGATATGGACCGTAGACATTTAGAATGTTGAGGGGATCTGGCATCCCTCGTATAGAAGCCTGAAGTAAAATGCCCGCACAGGTATGAAATGCCTTACAGTTAGCCTTTAATGGGTTCCAAGCAGAGAGGAGGCCCCCGGAGAGCCCACGGGCACTAATTGCACAAAATTCCCAGGAGGGGAGTAACTTCGAGAAGGAATAAAGAGCAGGAGCTTCACTACACATAGTTTCCTGCAGGAGGATGAAGTCGGGATTGAGAGATTTGAAGAGAGCATGGAGGCTGAGGGATTTGGTCTTACCTCCTAGACCACGAGTGTTTAGCGAGAGAATTAGCATCAGGAAACATCCTTTGGGGGTGACAGTGCTCTAAGACCCCTGGAAGAGATGCCCCTTGCTGCATCTTTAATTCTGACAGAGAGTGGTATGTAGAGAGGAGAAGCAAAGGAGAGATCTTCCTTGACATCTTTTTTCGCTTTAGGAGGTTTTCTGATAGTCACGTTCGCAAATCTTATGGAGTTAAGGTGTAGGGTAGAAGGAGAGGAAGGGGTGGAGGCTGTGAAGATAGAGAGGGATTTTTTAAGAGTTGGATCAGAGAAAGAAGGGGAGGAGGTGGGACTATGAAGGGAAAGGACCTGTCCGGAAGGAGGAGCCGTAGGTATAAGTGGAGGGAAATCCTCTATCGAGTCTAAAGCAGGAAGACCCGAATCCAGTGGGTGTGACTGCAAGTATGGAGTGGGGGTGTTGACAAAGCTGTGAAAAGAAGGGAGAACCTCTGAGTCCTTTAAGGAGTGGACAGGATTGGGAGGCGAGGTTGAGCAGGAAGGAGGAGTCGAAAGAAAAGGAGGTGCCACCTCTGTGGAAAGAGTAGTAAGAGGGGGTGCAGTTTTACGATGTGACTGTATCAGATTATCCACAGCCTCTAGAAATGAGTCCGGAATAAAATCAGAGGGCGGAGAGGAGTCAAATGACAAACCTGGAGGAGTATGAAGACCTTCTGCAGAATGGGCCGGGGACTTGATCGATCCAGGTTCATCAGCTTCCGAGGTAAAGCCTCCTTCAAGTATTTGTGGGCATGTATTCCTCAAATGACCCACAGAGCGACAGCAGCTGCATCTAAAGGGCACGTGCAGATAATCGAGCCTCTGAACCAGCAAGCATTCATTACATAAAATTTCTATTTCTGCCGGGAGCCCCCGTGAAATATCCAGTTCAACAAGAATTCTTGCCACCCTTTTGTCGTAAACCAGGTGAAAATCGTCTTCTACAGACACAAACCTCCCAATGGTGTTCCCGATTCCTTCAAGAACCTGTCTACTCCATAAGGGAAATGGGAGGTGGGGTAATAGGACCCACAGATGACGTTTGGAGATCATATCTCTCAAGGGATCGAATTTGGAGTGCCATTGTCCAAGAACTAATGAGCCCTTTCCAATTCACCAAATTCCTTCAAGAACCCGAGTGCGGTGTTCCCCATCAAGGAAAACGAACATTATCCAGCCGTTCAATAGCAAACTGATGGTCGAAACATAATCGAAAAGAGGCTTCTAGTTTTTCGAGGCCCAATTGACCCATGAAGCCTTGTTCATACGACAATACTCCAATCTACCAACCAGTGCACGAGAGCACAAGGACGTAACGCGGTCCATGAATATATCATGTCCCATAACGTAACGATAGCGTTCCTCATGTGCCTTAATGCACTTTGTCCTATGCTTTCTGCGGTAGCGAGACTGAAGGACTGAATCTGCCATAGGGAAAGTCCTTTTAAGTCAACTCCCCCGCTACGTTGTGCTGAAAAACCAAGAACACTGTCCCCTGAGACCAAAAAGGACTGCAACCTCAAGTTGAACACAGGACAAAGACCATTACCATATAAAACTTTTGCAGAAGAGACAAGGGTTGAGTTGTAACTTTGAGGAACGGCTCCAAACACTCAACCAACAGTAGGTGATGGAAGAAAAATAGTAAACCAACTCCGCTGCGACCCCGTTCCAAAGAGAGCTGAGTCACAACCCGAGAAGGGTTTAAGGTAAAAAAGCAGTAACTGAGTCACAGCCCGAGGAGGGTTTGGGGTCAAAAAAAAAACAATAAACCAAGAAAAAACAGTGAACCAAATCCGCCGTAACCCCGTTCCAAAGAAAGAAGCTGAGTAACAGCCGGTGGAGGGTTTAAGGTCAACGAAGAAAGTTACACTGCCGACAGGATCAAGGAAGCCTCTAGAAGGGTGAGAAACCCAAAACTTCAGGACAGCAAATCCTCCAAAATAGGAAACAAAAGTCAACCCTGTACCTTAAAAAACCCACAGCAGAAAAGGAGAAGAAAAACCCATGCAAGGGTGGTGAGAAAATGTCATCAACCAGTGTAGCTGAAAACAGCGATTCCTTCCCACTTTTTTATAAACTTGGTTGGTACTAGTCCCCCAGTGAAGGGGAGGGACTCCAGGTAAGGCTACAAGCTGGTACCCATCACCAGGGACAGAGAAACCGTAAGACAGAGAAAACCCTAAGGACATAAGAAGCAAAGGAAAGGCGAGAATCTGAACCCCTCTTACCGGAAATCCAAGACACTGTGCTTCAGAGAGAATTATGCATGTAAAAGAGCAGGCGGAAGGACAACTCATAGCTTCATTACTATTCACAGGCCATATCAAATGTAAATGTGCACACAAAAGTAAAACCTTTGAGAAGCGATGAGCCCGGAGACCGTGCCAAACCATGGTGAGCCCTTCTACCAAGTCTGAGAAGGGGGTGAACATCTCCATGGAGCTGCAAGAGAAGCCTAAGAGTGACCCATCAGCTCAAATGATGGGTCTCCATCTATACCTTTGGAAAGCTCTTGAAAAGTGAGACAGGGGACAACCTTCTACTTTACTTATTTTATTAAAGGTACACAAACAAACATAACATCTCATGGGAATGGGAATTGATAATAATACTTGTCTCCTATATTTTGTTAATATATGGAAGAGACAACTGGTCTAAATTTCTCATTCTTGTATTAAAATAGGAATGCATGCTATGTTAATGAAAATTGATGTTTTTAATTTTTAATTTAAAATATTTATATTAAAAAATTATACTTAATAAATTATAACATATTAATATATGTAAGTGGTGATGGTGGTTATTAATGTCTATTAAAACCATATTTGGTTTATTGAATCTTAAAAAAGATAAGGTTTTACTTGATTTTCTTTAAAAATCTATATGTTTTAAAAAACCTTTAAAGAAGCATTCATAGATCATCATAATTGTGATGAGTTAAAAGATTAGGAAGATCGGTATTATAACAAGTATTTTGAAATTGTGATCTAATGTGCATGTGCACAAGACATTTTAACAGACGATGATTTTCATCTTCAACCCTCTTAGTATTACAAAGATGACAAATTCTTTCATCCCACAACATTTTAGGGACTGTCCAATACCCTGTTTCACTATGGAGCTCATGAGAGTTTGTTCTTATTTTAGAAATGTCGATTTCTTCTTTATGCATGCTAGTTAAAATTGAGAGGTGCTTTTGATCTTCTAGATTAGGGTTTCAATCACCTCCTTATTGTATCTTAATTTTCTCTTATTCTCTAATTATTTATTGCACCATAATCTCTCCTTAAATTTAGATGTAATAATATATTTAATATTTTCACAAACTACATAGTGACCTCTTCCTCAAATCCCTAATAAGGTCATGTACATTAGGTATCTAATCATAGCCATGTTTTCAATAGGGTAGAGACTTGTTTCTATGAGGACGATAGTATAGTGTGTATTGCCTTCAATTTTGAGATAATCTATAAAATGCTTTTGGATTTCTTTTATCCTTCTCCGTGGTTCTTTAGAGACGTCATAACCCAAACTTCACACACATATAAAATAACATGAGTGATTAGATTCCCATGGAGGAGTTTCATCTTATCCCAAATCCAAAGGTCTATTGATTCACAATTGTTTTCAAGTCCGCGGCAAATTTTCCACCCTTCATTTGTCATTTTCACAATGCCATAATTCTAGTTAAGCTGAAGGAAAATTTTAAGCATCCCTAATTTTCTTAAAGTGTAGAAAGCTTGGATAATCTTACAAATTCTTAAATTTCCAACCATAAAATGTTGGGCAATATTTTTGTAAAAATATTCAAATTTCTAAGGATTTTATATAGTTTCTCGACAATTTTAACATTTTTTAGAGTTAAAAAATGTTATCCCGTGGAATTTAGACGGATTACTTTAGAAAACAATAGGAAAATAGGGAATCGGTTTTTGGGGAAAAAGGTCGAAAATTAGCCCATGGGCTAAATTTCGCCCCAAAATTTTTCCCTGGAACATAAGCTTGTGATGAAGATCGATTATGAGATATTAGTATGACATCAGTTTCTCCAAGATGTTATCATACATGAAATTAGCATAAGCTATCTTTTTGGAGGTGATTGTCATAATCTTAGTTTCATTAGTGCTAATAGTTATACACGTACCACAACAAAAAATCTTGAGAAATTTTAGTTTATTGTCAAGGTCATAGGGATTCCTCACCAAAACAAGATAACATTAACATAAATGAGAATGATGATGACTATACCAACTAGTGTTGTGTTGACACAACCCGCTTCTTCCAAACAACCCTCTAACTTGTTAATGTATATACCAAAAATGGTAGGGGGTACGGGTCAACCTTGCTTGACTCCTATATTACTATTTTTTTAACTAGTCGTAACTATTCTTAAACTTGTCAATAACATTTTTATACAACCTTATCACAACAACTTTCAACTCGAGAGGAACTTTTAGCTTTTCTAAGCTATTCCAAATGTTAGTTTTGTGCATTGTGTCAAATGATTTTCTAAAGTCAATACAGAAACACAATAGATTGATTTTATTATTGTGACACTGGACCTTTGCAATGTTCCTAAGCATAAAAAGGTGGTTCATAGTTGAATGATAGCTCATAAATATAGCATTGCCTTTAGATGTTTTTTATTAATCTCTAACCATGTATTGATCTTCTTTTCTAGAATAATTCCATATAACTTGGATAAACGAGGGATAATTATAATGGTTCTATAATTTGAAAGGGATTTTTTTTTATCTTTTCTTTTAAAATAGGAACAATGAGGCTTTGACTCCATGGTTTAGGGAAACCCTACTTGATTTCTAAACAAAGAGCTCGTGGATGAGGATAGACCCACTGAAATTTAAGGGGTTTTTTCTTGGTATACTTTGATGTCCTTAACTTTGCATTTTGCAAGCCGCTTAACACCAAACTCTGTGTCTTCTTCAGAAACAAAAAAAAAACTCGTTCATCTATAGAAAGGGTCAGAAGGTTTTCCACAACATTAGGGGATTCATTAATATTTTTATGGTAAGAATTTCAATGCCTTAAGGGTGTTATATTGTTTTATTTAGTTTTATGACTTAGAATTTTCCCCTGGAACTTCTTAGGATCTAGATTAGAGAGGTTCATAAACTTATCTTGCTTTCTATTTATATAATACCTTTTTTACTTTCAAATAGGGATTTGTACCTATATATCTTGTCAAATTTTAAGGACTCATTAGAAGTATCCTTAATGGATTTTCTAGCATTCTTGCACTCTTCATCATACCAAGGGCTGGATGTTTTATTTTCCTTTTTACACAACACCTTGATAGAGAACTTGTTAATGGAAATAGAGAGGGTTGTTGTAGAATTATGATAGATTTCTTCAATATTGTCCATATTTACTACTATACTTAATTCATTATTTATATCTTAAAAAATGCTAATTTTATTGTTATTGAAGATCAAGTGCTTTTGGTTATTAGAATTCATTTTTATGGGGATTATGTGCTTGCTACAAAATATTCCATGGTGGTCTCTTCAGGCCTTATCTCTACAATTTTTCACAATAGCTCAGACTTCAACATTGTGGATGAGAGAGTCTTCAACACACTCAACGCAATTTGCAAAATCATAGCTCTTCAACATTAAACCCCTTCTATGTTGTCAATACTTCAATAAAAGGAGAGCACTTCAATGCTCTTCACCAATAGTATTTACGTGATAGTCTCCAACACTATGCATTTCCTACGCAACCATACGCATCTCACTCCTAATGAACATCATGCAGCAATACGCAACTCCTCACAACACTATGGATAAGAGGGAAAACAAGTGGAAGTTCTCATGGAGGAGAGCTCATGGGAGGGAGTAAGAATCCACAAAGGAGAAACAATTGTTAGGTTTATCTTAATTTATTTGATGATATCTTAAAACAATTTTCACTAGTAGGATCACTAAAAGAACAACAAGCACAGTGAGAAAAAGAACACAAAGATTTTCCTCAAGGAAATCACAAGGGAGAAAATCCCGTAAAACTTCCTCAGTATAGAACTCAACTAGAGCAGTGTAAAACCCATACAATTGCTTCTATCTTATTTCTAGAACACTTGTTATTCTTTCTCTTGCAAACTTGTTTGATTGAGTGTGTACAAATGAAGGGGAGAACCTCCCTATTTATATTTGTCACTTGACTTGACCTAGGACCTAACAGGGCCGATTTGTCTAACTGACATGGCCGACTTGTCTAGCAAGACACCAAAAATAATATTTATTATAATGACACTTGGGTACTATTGACCTGAATTACATCCAGAGGTTTAGATTGATTCTTTCAATGACTCTTACATGACCAAACTCATCTCCTAATGGAGGAATACAATAAATACATCTGGAATATGTTCCAAAATTACAATATTTTAACACTCCCTCTTAACTATGAAGGTATTCAACCAAGGTAGAAAATACTACCACAACTGTACATATGACTGGTGAGTCTCTATATGTCATAGAAATTTTTGGGACACCATCATACATCTTCATCATCGATCTCAGCTAGATCATCTTTTGCAACCTCGGTATGTAAATACTGAACCATATTCTATGTGTATTGGATCATCTTCTGTCACATTAGTATGTGGATACTAAATCATCTTCTACAACATTAGTATGTGGATACTAAATCATCTTCTATGTATACTGGATCATCTTCTGCAACATCCGTATGTGAATATTGAATCATCTTCTGCCAAATCAGTACGTGAATACTAGAACACCTTCTGCAACATCGATATTTAAGTATTGAAACATCATCTACAACATAAGTATGTAAATACTAAGACACCATCTGCAACATCAGTGTGTAAATACTAAAACATCATTTGCAACATCAGTATGTAAATACCAAAACAACAAAAACAACATCATTAACATGTTAGTTCTAAAACAATATCATCAATAGATGTTAGATCATCATCTGCATCGCTAGCATAGAGATGTTGGAACATCATCATCATCAACATAAAAATTTTGAAACAACATCATCATCATCAATATAGAAATACTGAAACTCTCTCATCAATCATCTTAACAATCATTAGTATGTAAATACTGAATCTGCCATATCAGTATAGGAATACTAAAACCATCTCAACAATCATATCAACAACATCAATATGAAAATACTGAACCTGCTACATCGGTATAGAAACAATCATCTCAACAACATCAGTATGAAAATATTGAACCTGCTACATCAGTATAGGGATACTGAAACTACATCTTTCCCTTTAACTATCTTGGAGCAGTATCTTGGTGAGTTCTCTGGTAGATCCATCCAGGAATTTTGTCTAGCTTACTAACCCTTTTGAGTGAATAGGCCTAGTCAGACAGATGGATCTTCTTGGCAACCAACGAGCCTTGTTCCAGATTACTAACCCTCTTGGGATAAACATGCCTAGCCAGACATACTAATCCCCCTAGGATCAATAGGATTTTCTTGACTTACTAACTCTTTTGGGCCAACAAGCCTAGCTATACTTACCCTACTCTAGGATGAGCTACCGCCACTGCATCTTTCTACCATCTTCATTCACTCCCTCTTTCGAGGGAGGTCCTTTCGAAATACTCCAAGCTTGTCTCAAAAGTATTCAAACTTTACACAAGATAGAGGCTTATTCAACACATCTACCACTTGTTCCTCTACAGGAACATACTTAAGCTTTACAGCTCTCATCTATACCATATCCCAGATGTAATGATATCTCACTTCTATATGTTTCAACTTGTCATGAAACGCCGAGTTTTCTATCAACTTAATACAAATCTAATTATCACAAAGGATATCAGTAACATCTATCTCTACATCAAATAATCTTGTCAACATCTTACGAAGCCGTACTGCTTCACTACAGCCTGAACATGCTGCAATGCATCCATCCTCTTCCATACTAAGTAAAAAACTGGAATTCTTTCTACTGAACCATGAGATCATCCCTGATCCAAAACTAAAACAACATCTCGAAGTGCTATTTCTATCTTCGGCACTTCTTTCCCAATATGAATCTATAAATCCATGTAATTCGATCTCGCCATTTGATGCATATCTAAGGCGATAATCTAAATTCCCCTTTATATACCTCATCACATGGTTTGCTCATATTAGGTGAATATGTTTGATATTCACCATATATTGAATTAGAGTGTTTACAACAAAACATATATGTGGTCTTGTATTGGTTAAGTACATCAGAGAACCAATAATTTGTTTGTATAAGGTGGCATCTATTACTTCCAAAGTGTCATCATTCAATAGTTTCAAATTTGTTATCATCAGAGTAGTCATAGCCTTGCAATCTATCATTCGAAATATAATTTAGGATTTCTACTGCATATTTTCCTTCATTTAGAAAAATATCATTTGGATACTTCCATACTTCAAGACCTAGAAAATAGTGCATCATTCCAAGTTCTTTCATCTCAAATTATGCAGTGAGCTTCTTCTTACATTCTTTAATGGGATTATCTTCACTTGTTAAGAATATATCATATACATACAGTAGTAATATCATAAGTCCATCACCCTCAACTTTATAGTAGAGGTTGGAATATGATTTACTCTTGGTAAAGCCCAAGCTCATAAGGAATCCATTGATTCTTCCATACCATGCTTTGGGTGCTTACTTTAACCCATACAATTCCTTCTTGAGTTTACATACATGAGTTTCTTTATCATTAGTCTCGAAACCTTGCATTTGTTTGATATATACTTCTTCTTCTATCAACCCATTTAGAAAGGTTGTATTTACATCAATCTGATCTAATTTCCACTTCATATTAGATGCTAAGGCAAGGATGGTTCTAATTGAGGTGTACCTAGATACTGGTGCAAAAGTATCATCATAGTCGATTCCTTCCTCATGCGATAATATGTGAGCTAGGAATCTTCCCTTGTACTTCTCTATACTACCATTTGGTTAGTTCTTTGTCTTGAAGATCCATTTTGAGGATACCACTGACTTGTCCTTTGGTCTTGGTACTATTTCCCATACATCATTATTTATAATGGATTGGTATTCCTTGACCATTGCATCAACCCACTCCTTCTCCTTTGTTTTTTCTTCAAATCATGTTGACTCTTTATCAACAAGATAAAACATCAAAGCTACATAAATGGGTTTGGATTTGGGTTCTTTCTTTCTCTTATGGTTCCTTCTGGGACACCATGTCTTTTTTATTCTTCGATTACTTCACGCACCCAGGAATGTCTTCTCTTACATGAGATAATTTCACTGGGAAATTCTTTAGGTCTCTGAGGTTATGTCATATCATGATCCTCAGGTATATGTTATTCTTATTTCCTAACTGGTTTAGGACCTTCTACAGCTCTAGGAGTTTCATGCTCCTCTTCATCTTCCTTATGTTTCTTTGATTTTCTGAAAGTTGTATCTTCATCAAAGGTGACATCTCTACTTAATTCAATTTGACGATATCTTGGGATATAGATTTGATAATATTTGTATTTCTCACTATATCATACAAGCAATCCCTTCTTTCCTGAAGGATATAGCTTTTATCTTTTCATTTTGGGAATGCGTATGTATACCGGACAACCAAATATCTTTAGGTTATTGACTTCAAGATTTTCTCTAGTAAACATCTCTTCTCAAGTATTTCTTCCAAGGGTATTGTGGGACATTCTGTTCTAAACATATACTGGTGTTCTAGCTACTTCTGCCCATAGGTACATAGGTAGATATTGATCATAGCTTTTACAGGTTCCATGATCGATCTATTCTTTGTTTCTGCTACACCATTTTGTTGTGTATTATAGGGAATAATTAGATCCCTCTTAATCCCAGCTTCCTTGCAGTACTCATTGAATTCATTTGATGTGAATTATCCTCCATTATATGATGTTAAGATATTGATCCTCTTTTTAGAGAGGTTTTCTACAAGGGCCTTAAATTCTTTGAACCTTTCAAACACTTCATCCTTCTTCTTTAGGAAATAGATCCAAGTTTTTTGGGAGTAGTCATCAATAAAGGAAGCATAGTAAACATACTCGCTTAATGAAGTATTTTTCAGTGGCCAGCATATATCTGAATGAATAATATCTAATATCCCTTTTCCTTTTTTGTCACTATTTGGATCAAGGTTCTTAGTATTCTTTCCTTGTGCACACCCTTTGCACACTCCTTCATGATCTATCTAAATCTCCAGTAAACCTGTCACAACCTTTCTCACAATTGGCAATGATTTGTAATGTATATGAGAAATACTTCCATGCCATTGCTCACATGGGATTATGGTACTAGTCATCATTGTTGAATATACATGTCCATTTAATCTATAAAGCCCCCCTCCTTCTTGAACTCCAATCACTACTGCATCATCTATAGTTTTTCCTTTTGTCCACATGAGAACTTCACCATCAACAAAAGAAAATTTGAACCCTTTCTTATCTAAGGATGAGATATAAAGAGGGTTCTTCTTTAGTCCTGGGATGTACATGACATCCTTCATTTTCATGGACTTTCCAGAGTCTAGCTTATAGGAGGCTTCTCCCATTCCTTTGATCGGATATTGGTAATCATCTCCAAGCATTACTTTGTGTGGGGACTCCTTTGTACAAGACATGAGAGTGAGTCCTTGTAACCTGTCATATGTTTGGAGGAACCACTATCTACTATCCATGTGTCATTCCTTGGTGAGACTGAACTTGTGAGTGCAGAGATCAAGTCATATTCTTGATAGGAATCTTCATTTTCCTTAGCTCTTTCCTCATCTTCCTGATCATTGTCTTCAGCAGCATGGGCCTGCAATCTTTTCTTCTTCTTGACTTGTTCATCCTTCATGGGATAATTTATAGCAATGTGACCCATCTTATGACAAGTGAAGCATTCATAATTTGAGAAGTATTTCTTAGACTTCTTAAACCCTTGAGTCTTTATAGGAGGATGATCATAACTCTTTGTGTTATTCTTGCCTTTGGTATGGACTTCCAAAGCTTCATCCTCATTTTCATTTAGCTTCTCTTATGTGGATGCTATTATTTCTTCTTCTTGAACACATTCTTCCCATAACTGTAGGAACTTGGTTAGTCTTTGTCTTGAACAAATTCATCAGATAAAGGATTCCCAATCTCTTGGAAGACCATTCAAGGTGGTCATTACAATTTTTTCTTCTTCAACCATATCACCAATAGATTCCAACTGCTCCTTGATTTGAGCTACTCTTGTGAAATATGTTTGCATGGTTTATGACTTTTGAGCCTATAAACTTTTGAGGTGATTCCTCAAGGTCATGTTTCTATTGATGTTTCTTCCTTCAAATAAGCCAAATAAAACATCAAACATTTCTTTTGGTGTCCTCCTTGAGGATACTTGAGGAATCAAGTTATCTTTGATGGAATCAACTATGATTCTCTTAGCCTTGATCATATTGTTCTTATATTTGGACTCAGCTTCAACTTCTTTTGGTTTTTCCACTTCCTCCTTTATAAATCCTTCTAGATCATTTTATTCTAGGATGAGCATGATCTGATACTTCCATGCTTTGAATTTTTCAGCACCCTCAAGCTTATCATCTAGCTTGGTACTCTTTGTCATATTTTAATAGAATGAGAAATTCAAATGGAATTAGTGTTAGAATAATCAAACCCATAGTATTACCCACTTAGACATTAATTCATTTATTTTTGTCTTATTTGCCTAGTACATGAGTCCCACCATGTGCAAGTTGCTAATTGCCTATCCATAGAGGTCAAACTTGCCATATTTGACTCATGTAGTGCTTGGTAAAGCCTTAGGAATCAAATCTACTTTATTCCTGGCCTCCTAGGTGCCCTTCTACTTTTTCTGCTTTGTTGACTGCTTTTCAGTTTTTAAAGCACATAAGGAAAGCAAGACTAGGTGAGGTGAACCTGTTTTATTCCCCTTTCATCCTCCACTCTTTCCTCCATGAAAAAGCATGTATGAGCTTCCATTTCACCACTCATTAGCTTGCCCATGTGCCCTTGCCAATTCGTGAGCCTCATGACAGATTTGGGATCAGCTTTTTACACCTATGGGGGATTTGCCTATTTTGGGTAAGCCTGCTTTATGCTAGATTTGGATGCTTCCTCATGCATTAGATTTCTTCATGTATTCTATTTATTCAGGAGCCTATGATATTACAGGGTTGGCTATTGTACACTGAGTTAATATAATTTTGTGTTACAGCTCCATTTTCAGTCTCCATTGTTGACAATTTTGCATGATCAATTGTAATTTGTTGTGAGTGAAATTAATCTATTGCTGGTAAGAATTTCTGCATGGTATCAGAGCCATTGTAGGTTGTTACTCTCCTTCAAAAATTGTTTTGCAGGTTCGACATCAAGACTGGGAGCCTTCTACTGACAGCCAGGACATATTTTCTAAAGCTATGGATTCACAGAAAACTATCCTCACTCCCTTCAACTATTTTGAATGGAAAGCAGAGATGGAGATCTTGTTGAGAGAGAAAGGCCTCTACAGGGTGACTATGGCTACAGAAGCAGAGCCCAATGCTGCTGCAAAGAAGATCAAATGGCACAATCGGAGAGATGAGGCCTATGGCCTCCTATGTCTCAGTATTTCCCGAGACCTCCTTTTCCATCTCGATGGATTAACTTCACCGGATCAAGTATGGGAGAAAATTTCTGAACTCTTCGGAAAGACAGATGAGATGAGGGGACACCAAATCGAAAATGAACTGATTTCCCTGAGTCCCAGTAATTTTGAATCACTGCAGCTATACTTCTCCAAGTTCAAAGCACTAGTTTTGCAGCTGAAACAGTGTGGTATTGAAAAGAAAGATGATCGGCTCGTTCTGGCCATCCTCTCGAAGCTAGGACCTGACTACTCAGTCTTTGTTTCGACCTTCTATGCCACAAAACTCATGGCTCGAACCTAGAAGATGCCCAGCCTTGCAGATTTCATAGAATCTCTCACACAAGAACAAGACAAGCTGGTGATGATGGGCACCATCAAACCATCCAAAGATCAAGCTTTGATTGCTGGAGATTCGAAGGTGGATTCAAAAAGCAAGAAGAAAGCTAAAAAGCCACCTGAGAAAGGAAGAGACAAGAAGCAGTCTCCAGAGGATCAACAAGGTCCCAAGAAAAATACCCAGAAGAAGAAAAACAAAGGTGAAATGAACAAGTGCTCATACTGTTCGAAGGGCAATCACACTGAAAGCTCTTGTATGAAAAAGCAGATAGACATGCTAACTCAATTGTTGGAGAAGAATGGCATCTCCCTTCTAGAAAGCTCAGAGAAGAGAGAAGGAGGATCAAGTTCCGATGACAGAGAGAGAGTTCATGCTCTAGTTGCTGGCACATCAAGCCCACCCAGTTTTATCATAGATTCTGGAGCTTCAAGACACATGGTTTCGACTAAGGAG